>SJXQ01007051.1:196023-229183 GCA_006408695.1 Aepyceros melampus
CCCCCTGCAGCTGGAGCCTCATCAGACTTCAGGGTGAGAGCGAAAATCTGGCCAAGCCCCTGGGGGACTCGGGCAGAGGGACAGGCCACAAGGAAGGAGGGTGAGGCTCATCAGAGCACCTCTTGTCAGCCAGGACTTGACAATCTACCTGTGCACACATCACGCAGCTAAAAATTGTGTCCGTTTTGGTTGTTCTAAGTCCTGCTCACTCCTGCTTTTCCAAAGTATCTCCTGTAGACAAGAGGCTTGCAGCATTTTCCCTTAGGTTCTCTTAGGGAGAGGCCGTGCCATGCCACTTACACAGGTGCTCAGTAAGAATTAGATGGAGAGGACACACTGATTACTGCTAATAAGGGGGTAAGTTAATAATGGCGAGATGCCTGTTTCCGGGCAAATCCACCCAGTAGTATGGGACCTGCAGCTGATCTGCTTAAGAGGGTGGCTTTTCTTCCAGATGGCCGTGCCCTTTGTGTCAGGGAAGGGCTTTCCTTCCAAGTCTGGTGCTCCAGAGTTGCAATACAGATTAGAGATCCGTTTTAACTTGCCACTCTTGAAAAATAAACATTCTGGGCACAAGAAAGGGAGCTTTTCAACCCCAACAGTATTCTGCATGTTTGAGTACTTGTGGCAAGGCCCTCTCTAAGATAATGAGCAAGTGCTCCCAGCACTTGAGTGTTATTCCAGGCTTCCACCCCAGCATTGTTCCACCGGCTTTCTTCTTCAAGATGAACTGTCCTTCATTAGTAACTGTAGAGCGAGGAGGGGAAACCTTGATGAAGATATGAATTTTAAGCAATTATATTTGGTTTGTGTTCTCTTGCAAAACTCTTCCTTTAAGGCGTAAGCAGGGATGTATTAATATCTCTTTGCCATTTTGTTTCCCTAATGATGTTACTGCTGCTATAATTTTAACAAGTACGAGAAGGCAAACTATATGAAGACCTCTTTAGCCAACAAATTCTGCATGAATTCTGAAGAGGTCAGTAAATTTAAATGATAGAGGAGAATCAGTATAGGTAACGAAATGATGGAGATGAAAGAGAGTATAATTCCATGATATTGCAAAATCCATAGACGTTATCTCATCTTCTCCAAGCACGACCAGGCACAGAGAGATAAAAATCTTCATCTCTAGATAGACATGATTCCTGCTTCGAGGTACTCAAAATCTATTGAAGGAAGCAGATGTGTATACAAGTAACTGTAAGACAAGGCACATATGTGGCAAAAGTGTAAGTAAAATGCAGCAAGAAAGCTGAAGAAACAATGATTCATTCCAGGGGTGAGGCCTCTGAGTGGACATGAGGAATGAAGAGGATTTCAGCATGCAGAATGGGGGATACTGCATGTGAAACTCTACAGCCTTCAAAAAAGAAAACCGAGTCTATATGAAGAAATATCACAAACTGTCCAATATAGACTACATAAAAAGAGGTCACTCAGCAATGTACTTAGAATTACGGTTTAAAATATATATATATATACGTTATATATATGTATATATGTGCATAGTAGTTGAACATTTAACCTCTAAGAGCAGACTGGATTAAAATCTAAGCTTAGTACTTTCAGTGGATTGTGTTATTGTTAAAAATATTTTCTGAGCCTTCCTGGGGGAAGGTTATTCTTTTCTGTTCATTGATACCAGGCTGGTCCTGTGACCTGCTTTGGCCAATGAAATGAGAGCAAAATCGAGGTGGGTGTCTTCTGAGTAGATGCTTGAAGAGCCATCATTGGCTTCATCTGTGTTTTTTTCTCTGTATTCTCTGTATTCTCAGCTAGGTACCACATAGAGGTGCTCCTTTGGTTTCAGCCTGGGTCCTGGATGAAGACACAGGGAGCCAAGCCAACTGTGGTTGACATGACTCATTAGCATAAGCAAGAAACAAACCTTTGATAGTGTCAGACACTGAGCTATCAAAGATGCTGTTACTATAGCCATCACTCAATCTGGGTTGACTATAGACATCTGACAGCCAATGGGATCTTATTTAACTTCTTTAAATCTCAGTTTTCTTGTCTATGAAATGGGAATAATAATAGTACCTACCTCAAGGAGATGATTCGGAGAAGGCAATGGCACCCCACTCCAGTACTCTTGCCTGGAAAATCCCATGGATGGAGGAGCATGGTAGGCTGCAGTCTATGGGGTCACGAAGAGTTGGACAGGACTGAGCGACTTCACTTTCACTTTTCACTTTCATGCATTGGAGAAGGAAGTGGCAACCTACTCCAGTGTTCTTGCCTGGAGAATCCCAGGGACGGGGGAGCCTGGTGGGCTGCTGTCTATGGGGTTGCACATAGTCAGACACGACTGAAGTGACTTAGCAAGCAAGCAAGCAAGCGTGGGGATGATTATGAGTTTAAAGAGAGTTAACTTTAAATCACATTGCATGATGTTCAGTTTATGATATGAAGTTACTGTTAGTTATCTTTAAATACATACAGAAAAATGTCTGGAGGAATATACACCAAGCTGTTAAACAACAGTTCCCTCTTAAGTGTGAGATTCAAGATGACTTTTATTTTTTATTTCATTTATTTATTTAATCAAGTTGTTTATAATGAGCATACATTACTTTAGTAATCATAAAAACTAGATATTTCTACTTTGGAAAAATGAGCCATAGCACCCTTACATTTTTTCATCACAGTGATAACTATACCACAGTTGGCTCCTTGAAGGAAAGGGCTATGTACACTGCCCTGTGTGACTAGGGCATGGCCTGCTGGATGCCCCAAGATAAGTGCTCAACACACATTTACATGAGTGTAATTTATCCCTGTTCCTTATCTGAATAGCTGGACGGATGGTAGCTAATGACCTATTATTTCTGAGATGAAAAACACAAAAGAGTATAAGCTCAGAATATGTGCATTCTGAATTTCTCATAGATGTATTAGTTGGACACTGGGAATATGTATTTGAAGATCAGAGATGGGGATAAAAAAACTCCTCTAAATAGAGGATTAGTGGAATATGTAGTTGTAGAATGGGAACATGGGCTTTTGGGTTCATCTTGATCCTCGCTTGTCCCTGCAAGACCAAGTCCAAATATTTTTGCCAACAGTACTCATTCCACAGTTATTTATTGAGCACCTACCACATACCAGGCACTAATGGATGGTACGGAGTGAGTAACAAATGTTCAAATATCTCTGCCCTCGAGTAGTTTATGTTTTATGGTGAGAGGTAGACAGTACCAATAGTGAAAAACATATGTAAAATAGAGAGTATCCTATAGTATTAAAGCGGAGAAGGCAATGGCACCCCACTCTGGTACTCTTGCCTGGAAAATCCCATGGACAGAGGAGCCTGGTAGGCTGTGGTCCATGGGGTCGCGAAGAGTCGGACACAACTGAGCGACTTCCCTTTCACTTTTCACTTACATGCATTGGAGAAGGAAATGGCAACCCAGTCCAGTGTTCTTGCCTGGAGAATCCCAGGGATGGTGGAGCCTGGTGGGCTGCTGTCTATGGGGTCGCACAGAGTCGGACACGACTGAAGTGACTTAGCAGCAGCATAATATTAAAGAGGAAAAACATGGAAGGGGAAAGGGAACACTGGGTTGCCATTTTCGACAGGATATGTCAAGCTAAGCCTTGTTGAGAACATAATATTTGGGCATAAGACCTTAGGGAGGTACCTGGGAACTCTGACTCCTGGAAGCGTGATGCAGGTAGAGGGAACAGAGAGGGCAGAGGCCTCAAGGTGGGAACACGCTTGTGTGTAGAGGAGTAGCATGCGGCAGGATGAGTAAGGGGGCCGGGGCAGAGGAGTTCAGGGAGATGACGAGAGGTAGACAAGAAGTGGTGGCAGATCATGTGAGGCCTCATCAGCAGACTATTGGAGGAACTCTGACCTTTATTCTAAGTGACTGGGAAGCTCCTGAAGTTTGATTAGAGGAGTAAGTAACATAATCTGACTTGTGTTTTAAACTAACCTGTCTTGTTCCTGTATTGATAATGGACAGATAAAGGAGAAAGGAGAAGCTGGAAGAATGTTAAGGATGTTATGGCAGTAATAGGTGTTGGGCTTTTGGGCTAGAGTGGTGGCAGTGGAGGAGATGAGAAGAGGTTGGATCCTGGATGTATTTTGCAAGTGCAGTCAACATAATATACTCATGGGTTTGATGCGGCATGTGAGAGAACACAACAGAGGATGAGATGGTTGGATGGCATCACTGACTCGATGCACATGAGTTTGAGCAAGCTCTGGGAGATTGTGAAGGACAGGGAATCCTCGCATGCTGCAGTCCATGGGGTCACAAAGAGTCGGACATGACTGAGTGACTTAACTAACTAACTATGAGAGAAAGAGAAGCAAGGATAGCACCATGGTTTGGGGCATAAGCAACAGGATGGAGCTGCTGAGAGGGGAAGACTTCAGGAGAGTGGTTTTGGGTAAGAATTTAGGAGTTCAGTTTTAGACATGCTAATCTTGAGATGCCTTTAGATACCTAAGTGCTTAGATATCCAGTAGGTGGTTGGCTATGAGATACTGGAGTTCAGGGAAGTGACCCAGGACGAATACATACATGGGTGAGTTCTCAGCAGATCAGTTGCACTTTGATTGTGAGAATGGATGAGATCACATTGGAGAAAGTACAGGGAGAAAAGGGGGCTGGAGCCTGAGCCCTGGAGCCCCTCACACTCTACAGCAGGGGAGAAAAAGACTGACGAGCAAAGGAGCGTGAATGAGTGGTTGGCAAGGGAGGAGGTGAAGCAAGAGTGAGCAGTGTCCCAGAGTGTTTCCAGGGACAGGAGCTGCTACAACAGGGCTAAGGGCATTGAGGACTAAGACCCATCCATTGGATTTAGCCAGGTCAAGTCACAGGTGACCAGACAAGAATGTGGTGGCGGGAGGGGCGTGGGGCAGAGGGGTTGACTGAAGGAGGTTTCACAACAGAGGATGAGATGGTTGGATGGCATCACTGACTCGATGCACATGAGTTTGAGCAAGCTCTGGGAGATTGTGAAGGACAGGGAATCCTCGCATGCTGCAGTCCATGGGGTCACAAAGAGTCGGACATGACTGAGTGACTTAACTAACTAACTATGAGAGAAAGAGAAGCAAGGATAGCACCATGGTTTGGGGCATAAGCAACAGGATGGAGCTGCTGAGAGGGGAAGACTTCAGGAGAGTGGTTTTGGGTAAGAATTTAGGAGTTCAGTTTTAGACATGCTAATCTTGAGATGCCTTTAGATACCTAAGTGCTTAGATATCCAGTAGGTGGTTGGCTATGAGATACTGGAGTTCAGGGAAGTGACCCAGGACGAATACATACATGGGTGAGTTCTCAGCAGATCAGTTGCACTTTGATTGTGAGAATGGATGAGATCACATTGGAGAAAGTACAGGGAGAAAAGGGGGCTGGAGCCTGAGCCCTGGAGCCCCTCACACTCTACAGCAGGGGAGAAAAAGACTGACGAGCAAAGGAGCGTGAATGAGTGGTTGGCAAGGGAGGAGGTGAAGCAAGAGTGAGCAGTGTCCCAGAGTGTTTCCAGGGACAGGAGCTGCTACAACAGGGCTAAGGGCATTGAGGACTAAGACCCATCCTTGGATTTAGCCAGGTCAAGTCACAGGTGACCAGACAAGAATGTGGTGGCGGGAGGGGCGTGGGGCAGAGGGGTTGACTGAAGGAGGTTCAGCCTTTTGGACTCTGTGGGAGAGGGAGAGGGAGGGATGATTTGGGAGAGTGGCAGTGTAACATGTATGATATCATAAGTGAAACAAATCACCGGTCTAGGTTCGATGCAAGATGCAGGATGCTTGGGACTGATGCACGGGGATAATCCAGAGAGATGGTGTGGGGCGGGCGGGGGGCGGGGGTGTTGAGATTGGGAGTTCATGTATACTCGTGGCTGATTCATGTCAATGTATAGCAAGATGAATACAGTATTGTAAAGCAAAACAAACTAAAAAATAAAAATTAATTAAAATTTAAAAAAAGGAGGTTCAAAAGAGAGTTCGAAGAGAGGAATCAGAGTGTAAACAACTGATGGAGATAATTTTGCCGCAAAGGAGAGTAGGAGACATGGAGCTGGAGAGAAAGATGAGTCCAGAAAAGTATTTTCTTTCTTTTTTCTTTTTAAAGATGGGAGAAATGGCAGTGGTTCGTATCCCCCAGCACCCAGCCCATCACACTCGTTCGATAAGCATTTGTTGAACTGAAATGAACAGATCTAAGGATAAGACATGGACAAATATGAGACATCCCTGAATGATGTCAAGTAAGTGAAATGAGAAGAAATTCCAATGCTTCTTATAAAAGATTGAACGTTAGCACTTGGAGACTGTGGTCATGGGAGTTCCTTTACCATCTTCCTGTACTTAAGACACTGCTTTTTAACACAGGGTCAAAATTTACATTTAAGTAGAAACTTTGGGATGATATTTTTTAGGTCCCCACACATATAGAGAAGAAAATAGCTGTGATCCATATTTCCATTATGCAGGATTAATTACTGTTAACAATGTGGGCATATTTGTTTCCAGCCTTTTCATTCAGTACTCAGTTTTTAAAACCTACACTGTGGAATTATGTGAAAAAAAATATGATGTATGTCACTGTGTGTGTGACCATATGAACTCACACATACATACTTGCTCAAACAGTTGTGGCTTTTTGCTTGCTCTTTCCCAGAGTTTCCAAATTGGAAGGTGCTATGTTACAAACTGCTCTGGTAATAATGGAATCATGAAGCAGTGATGTCACATGTATGTATACAGAATGCATTGGCCAAATAATACATTTTTAAGCATAAAAACTGTAAGTAACCTGTGCACACAGGAAAAAATTCTAATGTGACCCTTCTGGTCTATAGTCCTCCAGCTTTTCTCTCCAGACACAACTAGCATTGCCAGTTCCTTGTGAATGCTTCCAGAAATCGTATTTGCATATGCAAATGTATATTTTCTATTTTCTTACACAGATGGTAGCATATTGTGTATATGGTTTAGTACTTAAGCACAGGGTTTTGAAAATTTTGTAAGAGCTTCTTGATGATAAGTTTTCTTTCTTTTTTTAATTTCAGTTTTGTTGAGGTATAGTTGACATATAAAAATAGTAAGCTCTCTGCATGTGCAAATTAGCAATCACGCTCTTCCCTCTTGCCTGGTCTCAGACAATTAACTTGGGAGGGGGGTCAAAAAATGTTTTATACTAGCTAGACAAGTCCCTTCAGATCACATGACCCCATGTCAGTACCAAATGGTTTGTTCTCACTCTCTCTGGTTGAACTTACTTCAAAGCCCACAAGAAAACCCTTTATATTTTTGGTAACCAAACCAAAGTCCTGTAGAATACAACAAAACCAAACAGAGGGAAGTTGGGTCTCAGCTTAAAATACAGGTGGGCAAGCCCACATTTAGTTGCTGGAATAACAACCAACCGGGAGGGTCCAACTAAATTTAGCTTGGACCCTCAAATACTGTTCAGCTCCAAGGTCAACATCCCCCATTCCCCCACACGGAGAACTCTACCCATCTCTGAAACTGGTAGAGGAGAAGAAACAACCTTGCTTGTCCAAAATGCTGACTTTGCAAAGATGACCTAGTCGCGCTGGTATGATTTAATTGGCTGTAAAAGGTTTGATTTATACCAATCAACAGGCAAACAGTGTGATTTGTTGCTGGGGGAATACAGAACACAGGGACCAGGGTGACGCCAAACAGTAGGAAAGGTTAATTAACACTGTGAAGTTCATTTAAAATTTTCTTTAGGAAGGTGAAAAGAATAAACTAGAACTATAAGTGCATCTCATGCTCCAGGCTGGCCTGAAGGAAAACGGAAGGTGAGCAGCTCAGTTCCACTAGTCCTTCCTGTGCGGCCTCCTCACATGCCCTCTCTGGACCCCATGGGAGGACTGCCAAGGACAGAGAGCCCCATGCTGGGGCTCAGTCTGGGCCTTACGATGAGGTCAGCCTGTTTCCTGGTTTGTTCAAGTGGCAGAGTTGGCATAGATGAACGCCCCCAGGCCTGGAATTCTTGGTGATTTGGGCCTCCTACAACTACCTGCCTAGCAGCCCAGAGCTCTCTACACCCTCTACCCTCACGCTCTGAAAACCCAAGTAGAGAGGGACACACTGGGCCCTGGTGCCTCAAGATGTGTTAAAAATATAACTTGATAAGAGGGGAGCACTAGGACCCTGAGAGAGCCCTGCATCCGCCCGATCCTGAAGGCGGCAGCGCCCTGGTGCCAGGGAAGGCCTGACAGCCCACACAGAATCTCAGGTGGGCACCAGGTCTCCTCTAGGAGAGGCACATGACGTACTTTGTGGAGAATAAATGAGACAAGGTTGCCAAGTGTAGCCGAGGCAGTGCCAGGGCATGACTGCAGTGAGGAGCAGGACTTCTGATGGGCTCACGGAGCTCACAAGTGCAAACTTAATATCTGTCATGGTCCTGGTGAAGCCCCTACCCACTGGATGGTGGTGAAGTGAAGCCAGATTGAGTCTAATCAGTTTAGACTTTGATGCAATGATTACTACACTCTCTTTAGGGCGATGTCTGTCTCCATGTTGCTCAATCTTTCAAGCTCCCACCCCATCCCCGTTCTCTGCACCCCTCTTAGAAGGATGGGTGGCAGCAGAGTCCTTTTAAGATCTCATGACAGTTGGGAGGAGATGGGCCCCTGGCCTTGTGCTGGTCCATGTGTGTGTACACTCTCTGTGACCCCTAAGCTGTGGTCAGGCTGGTTTGGTGTTTTACTGCTCTCAGTTGCCTGTGAATTCCTGGTGTATTCTTTCTCAGCCTATTTGTACACCCTCCCTATGGATCTGGGCTCCCGTTGCCACTCTCCGTCATCACAGATCCCCCTGGATCCCTGCCACCCTCTCCTCAGGGCCCTGGCCAAGCTGCCTCCCACAGCAGCAAACTGGGGGCCACACTGGGGCCCTGGCAGCTCTCCTGGCTTGGAGTGGGGGGCAAAAAGGTGTTCCAGAAGCAAGCTTGACCCTCTCTCTGCCTGTGCCTTTAGCATCTTGGAGGTGGGGTACAGGGGTAGACCTCCCCGCCACCCCCAAGACAGCATGCTGCTTCTTCAGGCCCTGGCACAAACGGGGGCAGTCCCCATGGTGTGCACCGTGGTTCCACAGTCTCACAGGCCCGCCTCAGCCTCAGCTTTGTACTTAGTGGTGGTGTGGCTTGGGGCTGGGCCTTGACCGCTGCCTAACCAGGAGGAGGATACCCGCCTCAGAGGATGTGCTGACAGTTGATGAGATTTTCTGTAAAGCAAACAGCTCTTTTCTGAGGGAGGATCCTAGTGTGTAGAGGACAGAAGTGCCCTTCGCTAATGAAGCGGGAGTGGTAGGATTCCTCCCTGAGAATTCTCACCCAGACCCGGCCCCTTCCCCGTGCAGCGCTGGACCCGGGCCTGTGCCAAATTTCTGCTTTTTCTGAGTCTGTTTCTCAGTGTTTCAGTGACTGAAATGCCACTCTCTGATTTGACCAAGTCATTTTTAAAAACAGCAATTTGGGAACTTCCCTGGTGGCCTAATTGTTAGGATTCGGTGCCTTTCCTGCTGTGGCCTGGGTTCAGTTCCTGGTCAGGAGGCACAGTGGGGTCAGGGGAAAAAGGGGAATATCTAAAACAGCTGAATTCCTAGGAACAGAGAGTTTATGTTAGTTGCTCAGCCATGTCTGATCTTTGTGACTGCATGGACTGCCAGGGTCTTCTGTCCACAGGATTCTTCTTCTCCAGGGGATTTTCCCAACCCAGGGATTGAACTTGGGTCTCCTGTATTGCAGACAGTTTCTTTACTGGCTGAGCCACCAGGGAAGCTCAGAGATTATGTCACCTCAGTTATCAAATCTCCTGGAGATGAAGTCAATCTATACATTTATCGGTTGACATTACAATAAAGGGGGTTGTTTCCTCTCTGGGCTAGGGGGCAGCTTGTGGAGGCAGGGCTGAATGCACCCAGAAATTTCATTGTCATCTGCAAACGGGGAACTGGTTATGGTGCCTCTCTCAGGAAAATGATGAAGAAATTTGAACTCAACCTGCAGGCCAAGTGCACTTGCTTCTTCTCTGGCAAAACCAAAGTGAAGAGATGAGCTGGTGGGGCCCTGGGGCTGTGGAACCCAGGCCAGCACAGTCACGTATGCTGTCGCTGTGCAGTCAGCCATCAGATGACTGAAGAGGTTGAAGGACCTACTGAAAACACGGATACCTGCAACAAGTGGGTGAATGTACGTAACCAAGAAGAGAAAGTCTGTGTGACCCTGCACGTCTCTCCTAGGCCAACCCCGGGCACAGCACATGCTGCCTGGGGCCCACTGAGGGCAACAGCATGACTCCCCAAAGTCAAGGTGCCTTCCAGGTCCATCTTCCATCACAGAGTCTCCACTTAACAAGCTTCTCTCCCTCCCTCTCTCTCCCTCTCCTTCTTCGTAGCTCACTTCTGGTCAATGTCCAGTTCCCTGTAACTGCTTTTGGCTATAGTGAAGGTTAAGGTAATCAGTCTTTTCATACAAAGTGTTACCCTGCCAATCTTTCATTTCAAGACTTCCGTCTTTAACTGGAATGAAAGGCTGTCTCTCTCTTTAACAGGATTTCAGGTCTCTGTAGATAGGGGAGGAGATGTCCATTCATTCTCAGGGCAATGGTCCTGGGTCAGTAGGTGCTCCTGGAATTGTCCCAGGCCTGGTGGTGATAGGTTGGCCGTAGGGAACCCTGGATAGTGAGCCAGAGTCTGAGAGTCCTCTGCTTCCTCCAGCCTGGGAGGTCCAGCAGGATGGGGCCTGGGCCGGAGAGA
This sequence comes from Aepyceros melampus, assembly GCA_006408695.1. Classification (NCBI taxonomy): domain Eukaryota; kingdom Metazoa; phylum Chordata; class Mammalia; order Artiodactyla; family Bovidae; genus Aepyceros; species Aepyceros melampus. The sequence goes on from SJXQ01007051.1 coordinate 206,786, forward strand.
GTCAATGAGACGGGGAACCTGGGCCTCTTTGCCAGCCTCTCATGTTCACTCCCTCCCTAAAGACAGCCCCACCTCCTTCCCATCTTCTCCCATCTGTCTATGTCTTGCCTGCTGCTACTGCTACATCACTTCAGTCATGTCCAACTCTGTGTGACTCCGTAGACGGCAGCCCACCAGGCTTCTCTGTCCCTGGGATTCTCCAGGCAAGAACACTGGAGTGGCTTGCCATGTCCTTCTCTGACCTGAGACTCCTAGACACATACATTCTCATATAAGTGATAGCATTTTCGATCATATTTAATGATTTCTTGCTACTAACCTTCCTGGCCTTATTTCATATACCTTACCTCCCCTTCTCCCCCAGTTTCATTTTTCCCTCTACTAATAAAATGTCTGCCAAGGAAATGCCATTGGAATCATCCTTTTTGTTAATAGAGGTATTATTTTCTAGAAAGGCCATGAGGTATTTTGGAGACATAAAATGCCACATCAATAATATGACTAGAGCAGAAGGGTTGACTTGAGAATAAGAACCCCAAAGAGAAATTAGAAACATATTGTTTCCCTAGCTTCAGGGGCTGGAGCAGTGAAGGAAGCAATTTAATTAGAGGGCCATTCCTGATGGGGAATTCAGTCGTGTCAGGAAAGTTGCAAGTCAGGGGGAAAATTTGGTAAAGTCAAAGGAAGCTTGCTGTGTAACAGTACTATTATAGCATCTGGACTCTTCCTCGAGGTGAACCCAGGCAGCTGAAATGAGAGCAGACAGGTTAAAATGTCAGGATGTTGAGCTACGGGGAACTGCCCTCCCATACGTGTCATCTGACTTCTGGTTACTTCTCTCCATGATTCAAGTTACGAAGGTAATTTGTTGAATCCAAACAAGGCCGTGATAGGTCAAGAACAGGCTGGCTTGTTATCAGTTTGCTGGAGGTGAGTTGGGACTTGTGCTTTTCATTCCACTTCTTTTTTTTTTAAAGTTTTATGTTTTTGTCCTAAGCCACCACAAAATCTAATCTGGTGGTATGTGGTATCTAAATAAATGAGATTAAAATGTCCTTGCTCTCCTATTCTCCAGTTGTAAATTCTTTAGTACCCACATCTCATCCCCCTTACTGCAAAATTGAGGACAAAAGCCTTGAGCCTGAGTTCCAGGATCCATATGGTGGGCCTCACTGGGCCTCACTGTTTCATGCTCACTGTTCCCCACAACCCCCTTCCATCTTCCATGAAGTCAGCGCCCATCTTGCTTGCCAAACCAGACCCTCTCCTGCATTCACAATGCATATTCTTCATCATGGCACTGCTCTCATTTTGTCTAGCAAGATATGGATTTACTTATCTTTCTATTTCCCCACACATACTATCTCCCAGCCCCCATGTCATAGGGTCTCAGTTCAGTTCAGTCGCTCAGTCGTGTCCGACTCTTTGCGACCCCATGAATCACAGCATGCCAGGTCTCCCTGTCCATCACCAACTCCCAGAATTCATTCAGACTCACATCCATCGAGTAGGGGATGCCATCCAGCCATCTCATCCTCTGTCATCCCCTTCTCCTCCTGCCCCCCAATCCCTCCCAGCATCAGAGTCTTTTCCAATGAGTCAACTCTTCGCATGAGGTGGCCAAAGTACTGGAGTTTCAGCTTCAGCATCATTCCTTCCAAAGAAATCCCAGGGCTGATCTCCTTCAGAATGGACTGGTTGGATCTCCTTGCAGTCCAAGGGACGCTCAAGAGTCTTCTCCAACACCACAGTTCAAAAGCATCAATTCTTTGGCGCTTAGCCTTCTTCACAGTTCAACTCTCACATCCATACATGACCACTGGAAAAAACCATAGCCTTGACTAGATGGACCTCACAGGGCAAGAATTGGGGTTATTTATCTCTGCAATCCCTTGATTCAGCCACCAAGTCATGTTGGACCCTTTGTGACCCCATTGACTGTCCCACTTGGCCCTCTGTCCATGGGATTTCCTAGGCAAGAACACTGGAGTGGGCTGCTATTTCCTTCACCAGAGGCAATCCCCTGGGTGCTGTGAATAGTGTCTTGAACATAGTTAAGATGATAGATATTTGTTGGTTAGTGGTGGACCAGAAATATTTTATTAAGGACATTATGAAGATAATTGTACCTAAAAACCAATCATGGGAGTTATCTGTGCTAATTGTTTGAGCCAGATACAGTAGGAATTCCACAGCCTACCAGATAAGCCCACTTTTAAACTGAATCACTTTTAGAACAAACCTTTCATTGTTTTAAACTGAAGGACAATGCTTCTGTAAATTTTAAAAATTTTCTCTAATTTCAACTTCCATTAAGTTAGAGAAAACCTAGTTGACCCTTTATAAGTTTGGAGAGAGATATTAAGTAAGTTTTTTTTTTTTTTTTTAAGAAAGGCTAGTAAGCAATTGGGTCTCAATAAGTAGGAATCAAAAAGAAGAAAAAGACTTGGCTTTGAGATGCTGCTGCTAAGTCACATCAGTCGTGTCTGACTCTGTGTGACCCCATAGATGGCGGTCCACCAGGCTCCTGTCCCTGGGATTCTCCAGGCAAGAATAATGGAGTGGGTTGCCATTTCCTTCTCCAGTGCATGAAAGTGAAAAGTGAAAGTGAAGTCGCTCAGTCGTGACCCCATGGACTGTAGCCTACCAGGCTCTTCCGTCCATGGGCTTTGAGATGGGCACATACAAAAACTGTTTTCCTACTTAAAAGCAAGACTCATGCCTTGCTCAATAACTCATTTGACAAAGGACACCAAACAGCTCTAACTCTTCTTGCCAAGTAATGATGTGCACTCTGGCTATTAAAAGACAATCTAAAGAGGCCTTATTTATTTATTTCCCCCACCTCACTCCCCAAAGGAATTGAGTCAACTTTATACAAATGCACGATATATCAAACTAAGAATAAACAGAAAGAGGGCAAAAGGAAAATAAAAATGGAATAAGATAGAGATAAGGATAAAGTTAGTATGCAAAATACATGTCAGAAATACTTGAACTTTTGTTTGGACTGAGTTTCCTGGGGATGCAGGCAAAGAAAAGAACACAACTGACAGGTTTCACGGTGTGTTTAAAATCAAGGCCTGCTTCCTTAGTGTCTGCATACCAGATACTGCACCCCACCTCCCTATGGCTCTCTTCACTGGGGTCAGTTATTCTGGTGTCCACCATGGTGTGCCACATGGCTTTGAAACCATAGGATAGGAAGGAGCCCTCAGTTTAGCCTGTGGATCAACTGTTTGTAAGCACAATGCCCTTTCGTTTCAAGAGTCCACCCAGTGAGGATGAGAAAGATAAATCAGAAGGAGACAAACTCATTCTCTGCGCTGGCATCGAAAGCAGGGTTTTCAGTGGTAATCAGACTTATGAGGGTTGTCTCCAAAAAGAGCCTAGGAAAGTTCAAAGAGGCAAAAGAGTCTTTAACATCTTCTTGACAATTAACATCTTTCTGCCCTCCAGAAGTGATGATATTCTCTGCTGCCTAAAGGCCCCGCTTTCCCCAGAGTTCCCTGCCAAGTGCCCTGGCTTCACAACTGCCTCTCTTTCTTTTCCAAAGGGAAAAAAGAAAGATGACACATTTCTCGCTCAGATAGCCATTAGGAGGACAGTCACGCAAGTAAAATAATTAATACATTGATGTGCATGACGGGTATATACACCACCCAGAAATAGGTTGTAGTTTTTTAAGAGTGACTTTTTAACCCACTTAAAACTCTAATTAACTGACGAGAGGGTTGATTGATTAACAGATTGTGCATGCAAAGCAGAGCTAGAGCTTTTGAAACAATGACACCTTCTTTATATGTCTTGCATGCCTTTAGTGACCATTTCATCATCCATCAAAAGCGAAGAATTTAGCAACTTGAGCTCCAACTTCTAAAAACTGACTACTGTTGCCCTAATGATACATGAAACATGTTGGAGTCACTTAAGCAGTTACCTCACTACGCTTGTCTTAATTGATAAAGGGGAATAACAACAGAAGTTACTTCAGGGATTTGGACATGAACGTAGTAGGAGCACTTTTTCTTCCCTCTTTTCCTATTAGTCACTCTCCCTCCCTCATCCCTTCGTCAAATGTAAACCTGAAAAACAACTGGTTTCATGCTTGAAATTTTATGTCCTCAAAAGCAATCTTCTTCCCACCCTGCTTGAGGTTGCTTTGTTTCTGGACAGTATACAGTGTCTGCTCATTATCACTCTACTGTCCTACTTCCACGCACATCTCTCTGATTGTTACTGTCCCATAATTAAGGCTGTAACCCTGGTGGTTGGCTAACTGTGCTAAGGGACTACCTGTGGAGGAAGGACTCACTGCTAACACTCAAGAGGTAGATGAGCATGGCCCACCTGCCCTGCACTGCTTTCCTACCTCAGTTGTCAGTGAGGGCAGAATTGTCAACAGCAATTGTCAAGGGACAACACCTTGTGGATGAAGATACATGTGCGTGGGGGGTGGGGTGGGTAGGGATGTATGCGTATGTGTGTGTGCTAAGTCACTTCAGTCGTACGCCATTCTTTGCAACTGTATGGACTAAAGCCCGCCAGGCTCCTCTGTCTATGGGATTTTTCAGGCAAGAATACTGGAGTGGGTTGCTATGCCCTCCTCCAGAGGATCTTCCCAACCCAGGGATGGAATCTGTATCTCTTACATCTCCTGCAATGGCAGGTGAGTTTTTTACAATTAGCACCACCTGGGAAGCCCACATATATGTATACATGTGTGTGTGTGCATGCGTGTGTGTGTGTCTGTATTCATTCTGTGCAGTTTTTGTATTGAGGTCCACATCGTGCTTTACTTTTCACTATGTATAGCTAGGTTCGTTATGAGCATTTGGGTTAATTTTTAGTTTCTCAAGAAATAATTTCCAATATTTTTAATATATTTTAAAATAATAGCTAATAGTAACAGAGCATTTTGGCTGGGCAAACCTTCCCAAATTTGGGAAAATTTTTAATAAAAATGACAATTAGAAAACACCAAAGAATAACCAAAAACTGAGAGAAACTAGATAAGATCTACCCAAGTGAGATTTGCTATTTGCAGCAGCTTTTTGCTTTTGATAACTTCCCAACCTCTGGACAGCTTAGAGGCAGCAAAAATCCAGTCTTGCTGGGTTAAAGAGTCAGATGCAGATTTTGGTGTAGGATGCCATCATATATCCATCAGAATGGCTAAAATTTAAAAGATTTATAAAGCTAAATGTTAATGAGAATATAGAGTAACTGGAATTCTCATATGTTGTTACATATGTAGTTGGATATATGTGGGACTTTAAAATAGTACAACCATTTTGGAAGATGGCTTGACAGTATCATACTATTAATATCGAGCTATACTTGGACTTAGTGATTTCTAGGTATTTATCTAAGAGAATGAAAACACACACACACACAAACAAAATGGTCGTTCGAGACTGTTCATAGCACCTTTTTTGTTTTTTTACAATAGCCAAAAGCTGGCTTCCCAGGTTGTGCTAGTGGTAAAGAACCCACTTGCCAATGTAGAAGATACATTGGGTTTGATCCCTGGGTTGGGAAGATCCCCTGGAGTAGGAAATGACAACCCACTCCAGTATTCTTGCCTAGGGAATCCCATGGCTAGAGGAGCCTGGGGGGCTACTGTCTACAGGGGCAAAGGATTGGACACAACTGAAGTGAAGCAAGCAAGCAGAAGATGGAGGCAACTCACTGTCCATCACCCAGATAGTAAGATACCATCCAGCAATGGTTCTTCCATCATAAGAGCCAGTGTTCTCACAGTGGGATACTACACAACAATAAACATGAAGGAATTACTCAGCAAAATGGATGAGGCTCACAAATAGTATGCTGAATAATAGAAGGTAGATCCAAAGGAATATCGTTTTATTTGTGTGAAGTTCTAGAACAGGCAAAAATAATCACAAGTTAAAAAATAAAAACAGTGGCTTGTCTCTGAATGGGAGTAAGAGGAGACACAAGGGAACTTTCTGGGGAGATGAAAATGTTCTGTATTGTGTGTGAGTATTCATTTGCCACAATTGCACAGTGAAAACTTTGTATTTTAGTGTGTAGAAATTACCTAGAAGAATGAATGATAATAATTGTAATTAAGTATGCATGTGGGGAGTAGAGAAACAGATGAAACAAAGATGGCAGAATATTAATAGCTGTTTAAGCTGGAGGTTGGGTACGTGGGAGCTCATTTTCTGTTCACTTTGTATACGTTGGAAATTTTACAAAATAAAAGTCTAAAAATATAATAGTATACAATTCCTTTTGACTACAGCAAGACCCACTGAACATTATCTAGTATTTTTAATTAGCTGGAGGTTAAAACGAGAAGTTAACTGGCTTTGCTCATGAATGTGTTTCTCTTTATTTCTTGGATCATTTTCATTTGTTTCAGTGTTCAAAAATAGAAGAGAGGTCATCACTGTAGTGCGGTCTCAGTATTAAACGTTATTACTAACATTTCCTCAGAGAGCAGACTAAAGAAGGCTAATTTTATCAGAAAATTAACAACTGCTCATGTTAGCAAGTTGTATAAGAATATGTTTGATAAACTCCAGCATTATATTGGCTAATTTTTTTAATTCTGCTAAATTATACACTTAAAAATGGTTAGGATACTATGTGTTTTTACCACAATTAAAAATTTTTATGTAAGCAAAAATGTTCCAGATGAAGAGATAAAATGGTTTTCTTTTTCTTCCACATACTCAATATTTATTCCTCTTGCCCTTGGATGTCACACAGTACTCATTACAGTTCTGGGAAATGAAACACTTTTTAAAGTATTTCAAATAATTGTCCTCAAGTTCCCAACAAGCAAAGATCCAGGATATCAATATTCCCTGAAATGTATAAACAGAAATGCTTCATGGACCATTTCTTCATGTGTAAACTTCGTGATGAGTTTAATTTTAGCAGCTTGTTTATATCAATCTTTTTATTTCATAATTTAAACTCCCAATTTGGGGGTGGAGGGCCAGAAGAAGAAGAAATAAGATGGCTTTCATATGTAAAGAACATCTCAGTATAAATTCACTTAAGCAACCCTTAGAGGAAAAGATGGCATGTAGCACTGACTTTTCATAAAGTTTTAATCTGGAAGTTCTTCAAAAGAATAAGCTTACACACTGCAATGTCTCTGGCTGGGCAACTCGGGTAGTTTTGAAATCTCTGTTTCCTGGGAACTCTGTGGTTTCTGAAACAGAACAGATATTCCTCCAGGGCAGTGTAGGGCAACCAGGCAGCAGGAAGGACTCAGCAGTCCCGGCCAGATAGTAGGGCTGGAGGGAGAGTTTTCCGGAATGAATGAATGCCTACTGTTTTCCATCACTGAGTCATTTGGTTGGAGAGGTCGGGTGTAGAGAGAAAGAGTCTGATTGCCTGAGGTGAGGCCATGAGCCTGCCGCTGGCTGTTGGGGGTAGAGGATAGAAGTGGGGGTAGTGACAGGAAGTTTCTACCAGGAAGAACCTTCAGGAACTCCTTCAGCCTTCTCAGTGGCAGGACAGGGTGTCTCCAATTACTGAACATACTGGAGGAAATGAAATTCACAAGAGGCAAGAGGGTTTTGTTGCAGTGAGGAGACAGATGGGTCCACTTCTGAGAAGGGGAAGGTGCTCAGAAGGGACTTTTCTAACACGGCCACATGTTCTCTGCCCACTTCATCTACGCTGATACATCCTCAGGCTCCTCCAGTCCAAGAAGATGGCCATGTCTTATGATCCTAATCATCCTCAGTCATCCTTGCAGCAGTGGACAGAGTGGGTCGCTCAGGTACTTTGGGCTGCATGGAGAGCCTTACCTGGCTCACACAATACAGGAAAGATTATTTCACACAGCAAGTCATCCTGAAATAGGATGGCTGGGTTGAGTCAGAGGCTAAGCAATATTATCAAGGACCCAAATGAATTCCACCTTTCTGCTTTGTCATTATAAGCGTGTCAGTCCTGGTATGGTGGCAGCAGTTCCAGTGTGCAGATCCCCACATACCACCATCCAGAGACAGAAAAAGGGCTTATTTTTTCCCTGTGTCTTTCTTTAAGAGCTAAGAAATCTTTCTCAGAAGGCCTTCAGCAGATGTCTTTTTGTGCTCATTGGTCAAATTTGGGTCATGGGCCTTTTGGGGCCAGTTTCCATGAAGGAAAATGGCATTGCCACAACTGGCTTAATCGAGATATGAGGCCAGGCTTCCCTAAACCTTGTGGCCACAAAGAGTAAAATCGACAACTGAACAGAGTTGGGTGAAATTTTGTGGACATTTGTCACATTGGTGGCTCCTTATATTTGAGAAATTCCATACATTATGAGTCCCAGATGGAAACAGAACTCTCCCTCCCGACTGGCAGGAAAGCTTGAGTGCGGGAATGTTACCTGGACTCCACCAACCAGATACACCTGCTCAAGACTTGAATTTAGAACTGAGCAAAGGCAGGAATTAGGGGCCAGGCAGTTTCTTTTTTCCAGTGAAGATGGGGGAACCTTTTGGGTAGACAATGCAGTGTTTAGAAACAGCTGAGTGGTCACATCTCGTGCATCACATCCATGTTATAGCGAGCAGTGGCCACAGATCTTCACTGGAGCAGTTTGGTAGTATAATTTGGGTATTGTTTCAGGTTATATAGTCTTCAAGCCTGGTTTTCCAGCCCTCCTGGGGGTCCTGTGAGCTCCCTGAGTCCATAAATAAACTCCTTTCTAACTTAAACTAGCTTGAGATGGTGCTGTTGTTCATTACCAGGAACTCTGCAAGGAAGAAATAAAGAATGGCTGTTGGGTAGACAAAACCATGTCTTCTACAGTAGGGCATCAGTAGGTCATTGGGGGACTTCTTTGATGGCCCAGTGGTTAAGGCTCTGCACTCCAAGTGCAGGAGACTCTGGTTTGATCCCTGGTCAGGGAACTAGATCCAGTATGCTGCACCTAAGACTCAGAGCAGTCAAATAAATAAATACTTTTTAAAAAGGAGGTAGTCAGCACTGCAAATTACCAGGGGGCTGGATTTTGTGGGGCTACACCCCCCTTACAGAAAATACCACGTGAACAACACCCCAGGAGTTTTGCCTGGCTGCCAGACCTGGCTTCCTTTCTCAGTTGTCCTCCTTGAGATGACTTCAGATTACTACTTTTCCTCTGGAAATCTGCCCTTACTGCCTTTCTCTTTAAGCAGTTTCAAATGGCTTCATACTCTGAGAATTCCCACCGCCTTTCCCCGGGCCTAATGGGTAGGTGTAACTTAATACTGTGTGGAAGAAATCACAGACCAGTCTAGCCAAGTCAAGTCAAGCATAAATAAAAAGGTTAAGGAAAAAGAGATGCATGACACAGTCATACGCATGACTGTATCTCCTCTTACAAATAAAAAAGGTACGAAACTTTGCTTGCAATTTATTTAACATTTTTGTTAAGCCAACAAATAAATTTACGGTAACATTAAGGAAACTTTCAACAGCAGAAGAAAAAAACTACATTTACAATTCTGCCTCTCTCCCTGCCTCAACAGAACTACTTGTGCCTCTTAACACTGTCATTTGCATATACCTGTGCCTTTCATTAGGTGGGGTGGTGTGCTTTAGTTGCAAAGTCGTGTCCGACTCTTGCGATCCGATGGACTGTAGCCTGTTAGGCTCCTCTGTCCATGGGATTCTCCAGGCAAGAATAGTGGAGTGGGTTGCCATTTCCTTCTCCAGAGGATCTTCCCAGCCTAGAAATTGAACCCGGGTCTCCTGCATTGCAGGCAGATTCTTTACCAACTGAGCAATGAGGGAATCTCCCCATTAAGTGGGTACCTCACATTTTACCTAATCATCAACCACCTTCAGTAGATATTTAGGAGGCTTCCAAGCTTACAAACATTCTTATAACAATTTTGCATTAAGCAGGTGTAAAACATTGTTCTTCCGATGAATAATGCCAATCACTGAATCAGATAAACATTTTGAATGGCTTTGCCTGGCACTGCTGATTTGCATTGCCATCAGCAGCATACATGTGGGCCATTTTTGCTCCAACATCACCAGCAGTGAGTATGTTTAAAATATCTTATTAATTTAATAGAAGTAAAATGCAACCTTTTTTTTTTATTTTGTATATTTTAATTATTATTTAGGTTTTCCTGTGACTCTGATTGTGAAGACTCCTTGTTCACCATTATCATAGAATGTTCCAAGACAGAGTCAGCACCAGGCTCCTGGGTTGTAAATGTAATAATGGTGTTCACATTATCAAGAATGTTTCAGAAAGTGCCATGTGGTTTTTTTCAGGAGCTGGTTTTAGGCAGAATTAATCCTTTTAGAGAGTTATTATATTGGATTGTCCTAGTTATGTCAAAGGATGGCCTGGGGGAGGGGATTTCTTCATTTGTTTGAACACCGCTGAACATTTAATTTCAAATTTTCTGCTTAGGGCATAATGAAAAATGTTCACTGAATTTGTGGCAATAAATGTAAACTGCATTTTTGACATTTGAAAATTTTAAAATAGGTTAATATTACAGAATTACATTGGTTCTCTGTAACATCCCTTCCCCAAAATAGAACTGCTATTTTTTAGATAAATTATACCTCTTTTTCTCTTATTTTCTCTGCTGCAAACATAAGCAGTCACTTAAAAAAAAAAATAGCCATTAAAAGAAATTTACATTTTGGCAAACATGGTTTAATTTTGAATGCTAGTATAGAATTTCTCACTGAGAGCTGGGGTCCTGAAAAACAGGATGTTCTTTTTTGAATTGCACTTTGGAAAGGGAGATTAATTGTAACTCTTGCTTTTCCAGTCCATGCCATCTTGGGGGAGGATAAACAAAAAGTAACAAAAAATAGTTTTAGGCTCCAAGTGTCTATCAATGGAAATGCTGAAACCCATGAGCTCTAAGTTCTCTTCCTCTAGATGACCCTCTGGATGACCTGCATCATGGTAGCCATTTAAGGTGCTCCCACTTGGTGCCCCCTGGTGGCCTTAGGCTGCAACTGCGGCCTCCACTTAAATCTTTGGCCCCAAAGCCACCAGCCCTTCTTTGCTGCCCACACCTTCATGTCCACCTTGGGTGTCAGCTGAAGCCCTTCTGGCTGAGAAGGAAAGGAATTTGTTTCTTTAATGCATTATGGCAACCACCGTGCACTCTCTGGTAAGCTTGTACCCTCAGAATCTTACAGCCCATTTTCTAATCTCTGTTCAGTTTCCCTAGGCCCTGGATCCAAGGACATTTACGTCACACAATGTATTATTGCCTCACTATAAAGTCTCTCATCCCTCTTTAACAGCTGGAACAACTTGGAGGGTCACAACCAAAAGAATGAAGTTGGGCCCTTACCTACACCATACAAGAATTGGATCATAGTGGACCAAAGACTTTACAATGTAAGAGTTAAATTATAAAACGCTTAGAAGAAAAGGGGAGAAAAATCTTCATGCCCTTGGATTTGGCAATGGATTCTTGGATATGACACCAAAAGCTTAAGCAAAAGAAAACTAGTCTTGACTAGGAGTATGGGCAACCACCCTGCTCAGTTCAGTAGCTCAATCATGTCATACTAATTGCAACCCCATGGACTGCAGTATGCCAGACTTCCCTGTCCATCACCAACTCCCAGAGCTTGCTCAAATTCATGTCCATCAAGTCGGTGATGCTATCCAACCATCTCATCCTCTATTGTCATCTTCTCCTTCTGCCTTCAATCTTTCCCAGGATCAGGGTCTTTTCCAACGAGTTAGTTCTTCACATCAGTTGGCCAAAGTATTAGAGTTTCAGCTTCAGCATCAGTCCTTCCAATGAATATTCAGTTCTCATTTCCTTTAGGATGGACTGGTTGGATCTCCTTGCAGTCCAAGGGACTCTCAAGAGTTTTTTCCAACACCACAGTTCAAAAGCATCAATTCTTCAGTGCTCAGTTTTTCTTTATAGTCCAACTCTCACATCCATACATGATTACTGGAAAAACCATAGCTTTGACTAGATGGACCTTTGTTGGCAAACTAATGTCTCTGCTTTTGAATATGCTGTCTAGGTTGGTCATAGCATTTCTTCCAACTAGCAAGCATCATTTAATTTCATGGCTGCAGTCACCATCTGCAGTAATTTTGGCACCTAGAAAAATAAAGTCTGTCACTGTTTCCACTGTTTCCCCATCTACTTCCCATGAAGTGATGGGACTGGATGCCATGATCTTCGTTTTCTGAATGTTGAGCTTTAAGCCAACTTTTTCACTCTCCTCTTTCACTTTCATGAAGAGGCTCTTTAGTTCTTCTTCACTTTCTGCCATAAGGGTGGTGTCATCTGCGTGCCTGAAGTTATTGATATTTCTCCCGCCAACCTTGATTCCAGCTTGTACTTCATCCAGCCCAGCATTTCGCATGATGTACTCTGCATATAAGTTAAATAAACAAGGTGACAATATACACCCTTGACGTACTCCTTTTCCTATTTGGAACCAATCTGTTGTTCCATGTCCAGTTCTAACTGTTGCTTCATGACCTACATACAGATTTCTCAAGAGGCAGATCAGGTGGTCTGGTATTCCCATCTCTCTCAGAATTTTCCACAGTTTGTTGTGATCCACACAGTTAAAGGCTTTGGCATAGTCAATAAAGCAGAAATAGATGTTTTTCTGGAACTCTCTTGCTTTTTTGATGATCCAGTGAATGCTGGCAATTTGATCTCTGGTTCCTCTGCCTTTTCTAATTCCAGGTTGAACATCTGGAAGTTCACGGTTCACATACTGTTGAACCTTGGCTTGGAGAATTTTGAGTATTACTTTGCTAGCATTTGAGATGAATGCAATTGTGTGGTAGTTTGAACATTCTTTGGCATTGCCTTTTTTGGGGATTGAAATGAAAACTGACCTTTTCCAGTCCTGTGGCCATTGCTGAGTTTTCCATATTTGCTGGCATATTGAGTGCAGCACTTTCACAGCATCATCTTTTAGGGTCTGAAATAGCTCAACTGGAATTCCATCACCTCCACTAGCTTTGTTCGTAGCGATGCTTCCTAAGGCCCACTTGACTTCACATTCCAGAATGTCTGGCTCTAGGTGAGTGATCACATCATCATAGTTATCTGGGGCATGAAGATCTTTTTTGTACAGTTCTTCTGTGTATTCTTGCCACCTCTTCTTAATATCTTCTGCTTCTGTTAGGTCCATACCATTTCTGTCCTTTATTGTGCCCACGTATGCATGAAATATTCCCTTGGTAACTTTAATTTTCTTGAAGAGATCTCTAGTCTTTCCCATTCTGTTGCTTTCCTCTGTTTCTTTGCAATGATCCCTGAGGAAGGCTTTTTGTCTCTCCTTGCTGCTCTTTGGAATTCTGCATTCAAATGGGTATATCTTTCCTTTTTTCCTTTGCCTTCTGCTTCTCTTCTTTTCTCAGCTATTTGTAAGGGCTCCTCAGACAACCATTTTGCTTTTTTCCATATCTTTTTCTTGGGGATGGTCTTGATCCCTGCCTCCTGTACAATGTCACGAACCTCTGTCCATAGGCAATCTGTCTATCAGATCTAATCCCCTGAATCTGTTTCTCACTTCCACTGTATGATCGTAAGGGATTTGATTTAGGTCATACCTGAATGGTATAGTGGTTTTCCCTACTTTCTTCAATTTAAGTCTGAATTTGGCAATCAGGAGTTCATGATCTGAGCCACAGTTAGCTGCCAGTCTTATTTTTGCTGACTGTATAGAGCTTCTCCATCTTTGGTTGCATCTGTGTATTCTTGCCACCTCTTCTTAATATCTTCTGCTTCTGTTAGGTCCATACCATTTCTGTCCTTTATTGTGCCCACGTATGCATGAAATATTCCCTTGGTAACTTTAATTTTCTTGAAGAGATCTCTAGTCTTTCCCATTCTGTTGCTTTCCTCTGTTTCTTTGCAATGATCCCTGAGGAAGGCTTTTTGTCTCTCCTTGCTGCTCTTTGGAATTCTGCATTCAAATGGGTATATCTTTCCTTTTTTCCTTTGCCTTCTGCTTCTCTTCTTTTCTCAGCTATTTGTAAGGGCTCCTCAGACAACCATTTTGCTTTTTTCCATATCTTTTTCTTGGGGATGGTCTTGATCCCTGCCTCCTGTACAATGTCACGAACCTCTGTCCATAGGCAATCTGTCTATCAGATCTAATCCCCTGAATCTGTTTCTCACTTCCACTGTATGATCGTAAGGGATTTGATTTAGGTCATACCTGAATGGTATAGTGGTTTTCCCTACTTTCTTCAATTTAAGTCTGAATTTGGCAATCAGGAGTTCATGATCTGAGCCACAGTTAGCTGCCAGTCTTATTTTTGCTGACTGTATAGAGCTTCTCCATCTTTGGTTGCAAAGAATATAATCAATCTGATTTTGGTATTGACCATCTGGTGATGTCCATGCATAGAGTCTTCTCTTGGGTTGTTGGAAGAGGCTATTTGCTATGACCAGTGTGTTCTCTTGGCAAAACTCTGTCAGCCTTTGACCTTCATTTTGTACTCTAAGGCCAAATTTGCCTGTTACTCCAGGTATCTCTTGACTTCCTACTTTTGCATTCCAGTCCCCTAAAATGAAAAGGACATTTCGGGGGGGGGGGGGTGTTAGTTCTAGAAGGTCTTGTAGTTCATCATAGAACCGTTCAACCTCAGCTTCTTCAGCATTACTGGTTGGGGCATAGACTTGGATTACTGTGATATTGAATGGTTTGCCTTGGAAATGAACAGAGATCATTCTGTCAGTTTTGAGACTGCATCCAAGTACTGAATTTCAGACTCTTTTGTTGAGTATGATGGCTACTCCATTTCTTCTAAGGGATTCTTGCCCACAGTAGTAGATATAGTGGTCATCTGAGTTAAACTCACCCATTCCAGTCCATTTTAGTTCACTGATTCCTAGAATGTCGCTGTTCACTCTGGTCATCTCCTGTGTGACTGCACAAAAGGATGCCATCTGCTCTTCATCCTGATGAAGCTCCTAGAATCACAGAACCAAAGAGGTAACCCTACCTAAGAGGTGTGTTCTGTCTCTGCACTTGATACAAAAGCTGCCCCTATCATCTGTCTTCTGCAGTGGACTGTCTCCTCCCAGAAGAACACTCCCTTACCTGCCTGTCCTGGGTAACCATTGATTTCTCACACCTCCATCTCCTTCCTGGCCTCTTGTCTTCACTGTCTTCTCTTTCAGATATCACCTGGTACCACAGACTGCTAGAACCCACTTGCCTTCACAGACCCAGAAAGGGAGGCCCAGGAGTCTCCCATCGATTCTTTCTCCCAAGCTACAAAGCAGTTGAGGGAAAGATGGGAGACTTGACCTCAGACTCCAGGCCCTAAGCCCAGGGCTCTTTCCTGGGTAGTTCCGGGACTTGGCTGACTACATCTGGGAGGCTGGTGACCCCTGCAGGTGCCTGCCTGCAGGAGCTGATTTGCAGGAGCTCTTTGGCTTACACTGACGCTGATGGGAAAGGATTTTGTTAGGGCCAAAAGGAATAGAAAGATAAGAAAGAGAGGGATGGAGGGGGAGGTCTGACCCTTAGCCAGGCCCATGGACTGGTTCTAAGCCCCAGGAGTGAGAAGCGGGTGAGAAGTGAGGATGCCCCACTTGTGAATGCTGAGTAAGACTCTGGGAGGAACCTATGCTGCTCCAAGGCCTGGAGATGGGGTACACGCAAAATCAGGAGAGCCCACCCTAGCACTCCCACCCCAGAGTAGGCAGGAGGGCAGACCACGCTCTCCCAAAGGAAGTGTTCCCACAGCTGCGGCAGCGAGGAGCCCTTGAGATGGTGTGAATTGAGGGTGTGATGGGACTGGTTTCCAAGCACAGGTAAGACAGCACAGCCGTAGGCCCTCCCAGAAGTGCCTGGCAAGAGACTGGTGGTGACTGGGGCTAGAGGGGCTGGGGGTGACTGTCAGTGGACTGATACCCTGGAACATATGGGTCTTACATCATGACCCTGACCCTGAATATCATCTTCTCAAGCCCACATTCACTTGTTCATTTATTCAGCAAGTATTTATGGAACACTTATATGCTCAGTATAGATCTATATTGTTAGATCAAATCAACACAGACTGCCATTCTTGTATCAAGGATACCCAAAGGTGAGCAAGAAGGAAAAGCCTTCTGTTTTCAGGTGCTTACTATCCTGCTTAGCTTATGCAATTCCATTCTCTTCTCCTTGGGCTTCTCCTCTCTGGGACCCAAGTGAACGAGAAGGGTAAAGTACAGTGAGAAAAATAATTACCAAAAAAGAGATGGCTTGAAGCATCTTTAAGAACTCCCTACGGAGGCATTAATCTTTCTTTTTTGGTGAAATTCTTGAGACTAAGGACTCTTGGGGCATGGGAGGCTTGTACTGAAGGCTCAGAGGACGTAAAATGATGCTGTTCCATGTGGGATGAGCTTTCCTCATGGCAAATCATGATCTCAGAGTAGGTCCTATCTGGAGAACTACCATGCGCTCTGCCTGGAGCTGTTTTAGGAGACCAGCTGGTACAAGATGCAATCACATGGCCTCCTAAGAACTTAAGCCACTTAGCTCAAAGCCTGGCAGATCTTTAGCACTGGGTGCTAGGCTGAAACAGGAGGTGGCACACCATATGATGAGCAATGGTTGGCTGGGGGCTTGGCTCTGCAGCTTAATTAGAGGGCAGAGGAAGGTAGGGCCAGCGGGGGGTCTGGCAAAGCCAACGGGCAGACAGTAGCAGAGGCCTTGAGGAACCAGGGGGTCTCCACTCCTGATAAAAAATGCTTTGAACACTGCCATCTATGCCGAAATTTCCTTCCCTTAATTGAGTTTGAGCTCTCAAAAATCAAAATGGTTCAAAAACTGAAAAGCTTCTGTTTCTATCCATACCCTAACAAGAACTGTCACAATGAAATAAAAAAATAAATAACCCGATTGATACATCATTTGTTTTAACAATCTCTGAGTGTGAACACAGAAAACACAAAAAGAATAATTTTGCTGAGATTTTCAGTGCTGAAATTTCAAGTTTCTTGATCAGGCAAAGTCAACGTTTTCAAGTTTCAGATGGAAATTTTTTATCCACAATTTCTGGTAGGGGGCAGGGGGTTGTGTATTACCTCTATGAAATGTGAAGTGTTGGGAGCTCGGATACAAAGTGCTTTCAAGTGCACAGTGATTATCATGAGGTTTCCACTCTTTTGTGGCTATCGCCTCTGTTGTATTTTTAAATGTTTATTTATCTTATCATTTATTTGGCTGCACTGGGTCTTAGCTGAGGCATGCTAGGTCTTTAAGTTGCTGCATGTGGGATCTAGTTTGTTGACCAGGAAGGGAACCCGGCCCCTTGCATTGGGAGCACAGAGACTTAGCCACTGAACCGAGTCCCATGGCTATTATTAATACCTTTGCATTCTTGGTAGATAATATTTTGGACCCAATTTATATAATAACTTTTAGCTGAATAGCATAAAGAATTGTATGACTCTTCTCATCGAAGTGAACATAGGTCCTTAGCATCTTTAGCTCTTAAAGATATTACTATTAGCAGCCCAGCGGTGATCAGCTAAATTTGGGACCTGCTAGAAATCCTTCTAGAAGGTTGAAATCTAAAGCTGGACTCTACATTTCCTTGATTACATGAATTCAAAATTAAGCTAAATTAAACTTTTTGCCCTCTATTTAAATTTCCTTCTTGTCATATTGCCAAGATAATATATCCTTGGGCTGGTAACTCCATGGTACAGAAGTACATTGCTTTGAAAATCAAACAAACGGAATTTGAGAGCCCCAAGAGGGGACAAAGTAAGCCTCCTGGGTGAGCTCCTCTACGCCATGGTCTCCAGCCTGGCTGAGGGCTCCTCCTCAGGGCAGCTAACTGCCATCATCACCCAAGAGAGCGGAAACACTTCTCTCTCCTAGATCCTCAAGTCCCAGGGCCACAGCCTTCTCTGGGGCTGCCAGGCTCTGTGGGGAGACCCCTGGACACGGGTGTTAGCAGCTCAAGAGTATTGAGACACAAAGTATCTCACAGGTCTAGCTCTTCTTTCCCTTTAGCCTCACCTCGTCAGGACTTCCTCCAGCCTCCTCAGGCCCCTCTCTCTCTTTCCCCATGGAGGTGACCAGCCAGGCCACACCTGGGACCTCACTGGCTCTAACAACTGTTGTTTAGTCGCTAAGTTGTGCCCAACACTTTTGCACCCCCACAGACTGTAGGCCACCAGGCTCCTCTGTCCATGGGATTTCCCAGGCAAGAATACTGGAGCAAGCCGACATTCCCTTCTCCAGGGGATCTTCTGGACACAGGGATCAAACCCACATCTCCTGCACTGGCAGCTGAATTCTTTACCACTGAGCCGCCTCTAAACTCTAACCCTCAGCCGCCTCTCTGACCACAGCCTCCTGCCAGGGACTGCTAGGGCTTGGCTGTATCTCAAGAGTCATTGAGTTCACCCTGCACATCCCACCGATGAGAAAAGCACAGCAATTGAGTGAGGTGCTCACAGGCCAGGGCACAGGAGTGTCAGGGGTGGCATCTGAGGCAAGGCCTCTGGACTCCCATCTGGGGCTCCTACACTGCCCTAGCACACTGCTCACGCCCTCCCTCACACCGCCTCATCTGCTTGGCGCCCTCCTGTGACCTCTGCCCCCACCCTCCCCACACCTGCCAGGCCAGCACAGCCTCCTCTCCCTCTACCCCACGTGGCCTGGGGCCCTAGCCCGTCCCTTCAGATTCCAACCTCTGGGCCACCCCCACTTCTGGTTGTCCCCATACACTATTTCTGCTCCTCTTCCTGGGCCATGGCATACTGTACAGAAAGCCACAGAAATGTCCCGACTAGATCCACCATTTTGACCACCTGTGTGACCTGGGCAAGTAAAGAAACTAAACTGCAGTTTCCTTGCATGTAAAATGAGGATAATTTTAGAACTTTAGGGTTGAAAGATTTGCTCATTTAAAGTCATGAAAGCACTTAGCACACAGCCTGTTATAACCCCCAAATAAATCCTAGTTATTATAATAAGGTAGAAGCAGAGGCTGCAGTACAGAACCCAGAGGATCTGGGATGTACTTTGCTGGTCAATGGGCAGGCTGAGCTTCCCAGGTAGCTCAGTGGTAAAGACTTCGCCTGCCAATGCAGGAGATGCCAGAAAATCCCCTGGAGGAGGAAATGGCAATCCATTCCGGTATCTTTGGCTGGAAAATTTCATGGACAGAAGAACAGTGGGCTATAACAGATGCGGTCTCAAAGAGTCAGACATGACTGAATATGCATGCAAGTACGCATGGGCAGACATTGAGAGCTTGTGGTCAGAGAAAGGTACGTCCAGGACTGCAGTCTGTGAGAGTCACTTGGGTTGCTGCCTGTGGGGTGGACTTGGAGCAGGAGGAGAATGCAGTGGGGTCAGAGTGACCAGGTGGAGAAGGCATGAGAAATTCCAAGAAGGCATGGTAACAGGAGCTGGGGACATCAAGGACAGCATCCCAGGTCCGTGAGTCTCATCTCTGGGCCATGCATCATTAGCATCCTCTCTTTTCCTCCTGTTCTGAAGCCAAGGATTCTAGTGACATCTCTGCCTCCTGTTAATCCTGGCTCGGACAGAGGAGCTCGGACCTGCACCAGGGCTGGGGTCCTCCCTGCGGGCTGCTGTATGTTACAGCTTTCTCGACAGCTGCAAAGAACCCTTAACCCTTTCCCCTGTGCTCTCCTCCCCCAGCAACTGGACCAAAGTGGGGCGAAAGAGCAGAGGTGCTTTTTGAAGCTCTCTGGGTGGTTCTAATGTGGCAGCCACGATTGAGCAGCAGTCAGACCAGGGACCACAGTTTCACTTCAGGACTTGGCACCAAACAGCACCCTGCCTGGGCGTGACTCTTTCGGTTCTCTCGTTCCAGCCTGGATGAGCAGTTCTCAGAATTTCTTGCCTATCGGAAGACATTCTTCATTAGTTCACCCATACATTGTAGCGGATGCCATCAGCATCTACCCAATGGCAGCTGACCCATTTCTTGCTGAACAGACTCCAGTTGGTTCAGGTTGTGGCATCAGAGAAGAGGGGCTCCATCCCCAACCCCCAGGGGATGAAATTTGATTGATCTAAATCAATCACGGTCATAGTAATCCTCTTCATCTCTTCCAGAGACTGCCGTGTGGGTATGACACAATTCTGGCCCATGAAATACAAGAAGAACACAGTGGAGGCACTTCTGGGAAATTTTCCCTTCTCAGTGTAAAGAGCATGTGCAAAGGGCTTGGCCTTTCCTCTCTCTCTCCTGCTCCGAGAAGCTTGTGTGAGGATGCACAGGTCAGTGCTGCTACCTGGTCTTGTGACCAGGTCGGGAGACGTGACTGATATTCCTTAATGCCACCCCTCAGCTGCAGGGCCAACCCTGAAACAACCCGCTTTGAGGTTTATAGTGAAATAAAATGCTAAATGTCCTTGGTATTTATTTATACTACTTTTCATGGCGGGGGGTGGGCGGGAGGTGGTTATCCTGTTATTCACAAGCTGAAAGCTGTGATACAGACAAAAGATACAGACATCTCATTCAGTAATGCCTCACTGGTGAGTCTGACAAAGAATAGGAGATTTCTGATGGTCTCTCCTATAGAGGTACTTCAGCAGTTGTTTAAGACGAAGCAATCTGCAGTTAAGACTCCCAACTCAATCCCGGAAAACTAGAACCCCCTTCTGCCCAATGAAATACTAGGCAGTCAGAGACTCTCTGTGGTCACCTGGTAATTAAGTGGACCTGTTTGTCACCATCCCCAGCAATGCCTGACTTGACTGCTGCTGCAGAAGGTGGTGCAGGTGGTTGTGGTGTTGTAATCAAAGGCAAGTAAGACTGAAGGCGCACAGGTAAAAGCTGAGCTCCATTTGGCTTTTTATGTAATTTTTTTTCCAGTGAGTACATTTTAAGACCTTTCCTCTGTCTTGTGTCTATCTAGTTCCATGAAATTACTTAATTTCCATTGCATTGTAGATTTTTACCAAGTTGTATTCTGATGTAGTTGTGCCTTTAAATTTATATGTAAAGTCTTCATGGACTATCAATTTGATGAACGCCTCGCGGGAATTATGTGATAAAAATAATTAAAGCACTGAGATTCCATATTGACAAAAGCAGAAAGTATCTCAGACTGAATATTTGAATTCTAAATGGATGATTTTTATTCTATGCCAGAAGCAATTTTTTTCTCTCTGAGTCATTTTTGTTATTGTCATAAAAATCACTGAAATCGCGAGCATGAAAGAAGTATTTATTTAACTTGTATCTTTTCAAGAGTATGTCTAATGATATACTCTTAAAGATAAGCTATAGATATTAAATATTAGGTATATGTAATATAAACTATAGTAAACTGGTCATCTGTGGTTAAAAATAGCTATCATTCTGTTATACTTTTGCATCATTAGGGTATGTAAAATTTTATTATTACCTGTTCTGCCACCTATATAATTCTCACCTTAACTCCAAACTCAGAAATCCAACATTTTCAGGTGAACATAAAGATTCTTGTTCCTGGTAGCCCCATACAGGAAATACGTTGAGATAAGAGAGGGGAGAAAATGAGAAGCATATATTAACAGTGTCAACAGCCTAGGAGGTACTTCTCACTGCTGTAAACAAGAGGCCTCTGCCTGAAAAATAACATTTATTCATGTATAGTGGTGGATAGCATCAAAAGCACCAGATCTCAGATCTTACTAGTGGTGTGACTGTGGGTTATTTACCCTCTTTGAACCTGAGTTGTGTCTACTCTCAAATTGGAATATAATCTCCAAACCAACTACCTCTCAGGCCTATTATAAACTCTAAATAAAGTAATAAAAAGGATATGCTCAAAAATGAAAGCAGTTTAGAAACTATAAAGTGCTTTATAAATGTCAGAGACTAAATGTTTTCCTCTTTGCTGCTGCTGCTGCTGCTAAGTCACTTCAGTCGTGTCCGACTCTGTGCGATCCCATCGACGGCAGCCCACCAGGCTCCCCTGTCCCTGGGATTCTCCAGGCAAGAACACTGGAGTGGGTTGCCATTTCCTTCTCCAATGCATGGAAATGAAAAGTGAAAGTGAAGTCACTGAGTCGTGTCCAACTCTCAGCAACCCCGTGGACTGCAGCCTACCAGGCTCCTCCGTCCATGGGATTTTCCAGGCAAGAATACTGGAGTGGGGTGCTATTGTCCGCTAAGCACTATCAAAAGGCTTGTCAGGAATTGACATTTAGAAAATAAGCCTACTCCACTAGTCAAATCAAAATGTTAGCAGACAAAAAAGGTATAAGAACTGTCAACAATTTTGTTTCTAAAGTAATTCCACTTACAAGCTTAACTATGTCAAATCTGTTAAATGGCCATCAGGTAACCATGGAGGAATAGTCAGGTCAGAATACCAGGCAATTGCTACGATATCTGCAACATTTTCCCGTGTCGTGTCCCTCAGTGAGGTAAGCTGGGCAGCTTCCTTACTTTTAAATAATTGCTGCCTA
>SJXQ01007052.1:0-87825 GCA_006408695.1 Aepyceros melampus
TGGCGTGCTGTGATTTATGGGGTCGCAAAGAGTTAGACATGATTGAGCGACTGAACTGAACTGAACTGAACTGAAGACTGCATATTAAAAAGCAGAGACATCACTTTGCCAACAAAGGTCTATATAGTCAAAACTATAGTTTTTTCTAGTAGTCATGTATGGATGTGAGAGTTGGACCATAAAGGATGTTGAGCACTGAAGAATTGATTCCTTTGGAATATGGTGCTGGAGAAGACTCTTGAGAGTCCTCTGTACTGCAAAGAGATCAAACCAATTAATCCTAAAGGAAATCAATCCTGAATATTCATTGGAATGACTGATACTGAAGCTGAAGCTCCAATACTTTGGATTGCATTGCTAACTCAAGGGACATGAATCTGAGCAAACTCCAGGAGATGGTGGAGTACAGGGAAGCCTGGCATGCTGCTGTCCATGGGGTCACAAAGAATTGGACATGTCTTAGTGACTGAACTGAATTGAGCTCAATAAATATAACTTTGTTATTTTTTTCTAAAGCCTCCATATAACACTGACTCTCTTTTAAAATAGTCACACTTCATTTAATTTCATCTCAAGCATTCATTCCACACTCACACTCAAATCCATCATTGCCTGTTTCTTTTTAACATCTGGCCAGTGAAGTCAGAAATCTGTACCTCTATGTGAATACTCTGTGTGAGTTTTACTCCAGGAAACAGAGAAATGGTGCTTCCCCAAAGTACATTAATTTAACTCAACTTATGCAGTTGCTAAAAATTACTCGGTCAGTGTAGTGTCCTGCAAAAATGCATGTGACATAGCATGAAGCAGAAAAAACAAAGTACAACATTTTACCTATACTTATAGCTATGTGAAAAATAATGCACCTATTTGGACACACTAGAGAAAGAAAAATAAACACCTGATTTCTTAGAATAGAATAATTAAGGGTATCAATTCCACTTTTAACTTCTATAAAATTATATTTATTCAATAAGTACAATATATTTTTCTTTTTGTTTAATTGTGAATTTTAATTTATATGATCATTTTCCATTATAATTTTTCTTGTAGATAGAGAAAAATCAATCATATTTTCACAATCCTAATGCAATCAGTATTGCCCTTTTGATGTGATTTTTTTTCCTCTGCATTTCTCATATGGTTGTAATAAAATGTATTAAATAAACATTTGTGGAAAGCCTCCTAGAGAGAAGATACAGAAATACAATGGTGAGCAGAGCAGATATAGCTACCACCCTACAGAGCTTATTGTTTAATGCGAGAGGCACATATGAGTCCAATAATGATACAAACATAAGATAACAAATAGTGGTGTGATTTCTTCATTCAACACATGTATGAACTCTGGGCAAAGATCAATGAATAAGTCAAGTCCTTGCCCTCATGGAATTTACAGTCTGCTGGGGTAGGAGTGGAGGCAAACAATAAAAAATTAAGCAGGTGTTATGAGAGCATATTACAAGGGGACCTGGTTATGTGAGGCAGAAGCAAAGATTTTCTTAAGAAGATGACATATAGCCTGAAGGATGAAGCAAAAAGGTAGTGGGTGGATGGTTCTGGGAGAGAGCTTTCCAGGCAAAAGATTAGTAGCTGTAGAGTAAATGCCCCCAAGGAAAGAAGCAAGGAACTGAAACAAGGCTGGCCTGGCTGGAATGTGGAGGTGGAAAATAAGACTAACTAACACGCACTATGACCCAGTGCGTGTTAACTTCTATGCAGAGTACATCATGTGAAATGTTGGGCTGGAAGAAGCACAGGCTGGAATCAAGATTGCCGGGAGAAATATCAGTAACCTCAGATATGCAGATAACACCACCCTTATGGCAGAAAGTGAAGAGGAACTAAAGAGCCTCTTGATGAAAGTGAAAGAGGAGGGTGAACAAGTTGGCTTAAAGCTCAGCATTCAGAAAACTAAGATTATGGCATCTGGCCCGATCACTTCATAAGAAATAAATGTGGAAACAGTGACAGACTTTATTTTGGGGGGCTCCAAAATCACTGCAGATGGTGACTGCAGCCATGAAATTAAAAGATACTTACTCCTTGGAAGGAAAGTTATGACCAACCTAGATAGCATATTCAAAAGCAGAGACGTTACTTTGCCAACAAAGGTCCGTCTGGTCAAGGCTATGGTTTTTCCTGTGGTCATGTATGGATGTGAGAGTTGGACTGTGAAGAAAGCTGAGTGCCAAAGAATTGATGCTTTTGAAGTGTGGTGTTGGAGAAGACTCTTGAGAGTCCCTGGACTGCAAGAAGATCCAACCAGAACATTCTGAAGGAGATCAGCCCTGGGATTTCATTGGAGGGAATGATGCTGAAGCTGAAACTCCAATACTTTGGCTACCTCATGCGAAGAGCTGACTCATTGGAAAAGACTCTGATGCTGGGAGGGATTGGGGGCAGGAGGAGAAGGGGACGACCGAGGATGAGATGGGTGAATGGCATCACTGACTTGATGGACATGAGTTTGGGTGAACTCCAGGAGTTGGTGATGGACAGGGAGGCCTGGTGTGCTGCAGTTCATGGTGTTGCAAAAAGTTGGACACAACTGAGCGACTGAACTGAACTGAAAGGGGAGAGCAGAAAGGTAGCTGCTAGATCATGCAGACTTGAGGGTTGGGTTAATCAGTTTGACCATTAGTCCTGGAACAGTGATAAAGCATCAGTGACAGAGAAGGAGCATGACACATCAGATTTGTACTTTAGTTTTATTTTATTGATTGATTGATTGACTTTTGGCTGTGCTGGGTCGTTGTTGCTGGACAGGCTTTTTTCTCTAGTAGTGGAGAGTGGGGGCTATTCTCTAGTTGCAGCACACAGGCTCAGCAGTTGCAGCACACGGGCTTACTTGCTCTGTGGCACATGGGATCTTCCTGGGTCAGGGATCAAACCTGTGTCTTCTGCATTGGCAGGCAGATTCTTTACCACTGAGCCACTAAGGAAGTCCCCAGATTTGTACTTTAAAAAGATTTACCTGGTGGTCCGGTGGGTGGGAGTCTGCCCTCCAGTGCAGGGGACACAGGTTCAGTCCTGGCTGGGGACTAAGATCTCACATGCCACAGAGCAACTAAGCCTGTGAGCAGCAGCCAGAGGGCTCTCGTGCCACCACTACTGAGCCTGTGTGCTCTAGGCTGTGCTCTGCAACAAGAGAAGTCTGCGGTGCAACTAGATAAAGTTCACATGGCACAATGAAGAGTCCACATGCCACAGTGGAGACTCAGTGCAGCCAAAAAAAAAAAGATCATCCTAGACTAAAAAGGAATCCAACAAAATGAAGATGCAACCTACTGGATGGGGGTGGGGGTGGGATATATGCAAATCCTATTATCTGATAGGGGTTAATTGTCAAAATATACAAACCATGCATAAAACCCAATAGCAAATAAAGCAAAGTATATGATTTGGGCAGAGGATCTGAACAGACATTTTTCCAAAAAAGACATACAGATGGCCAACAGGCACATGAAGAGATACTCAATACCACAAATTATCAGGAAACTGCAAATAAAACCACTTCTTACCTGTCCCAATGGCTATTATCAAAATAAGAAGTGATATGTTCGTGAAGATATGGAGAAAAGGGAACCCTCAATGCACTATGGGTGGGAACACAGTTGGTGCAGCCACTCTGGAGACAATATAGAGGTTCCTCAAAATATTAAAAATAGAACTACTATGTGATCCAGCAATTCTACTTCTGGGAAAGTGAGGACACTAATTTGAAAAGATATGTGCATTCCTGTATTCATTGCAGCATTATTTTCAGTAACTAAGATAGGGAACAACCTAAGTGTCATGGATAAAGAAGATGTGACTTTATACACACAGCCATAGAAAGAATGAAATCTTGATAAAATCTCGCCATTTACTATGACACGGATGGACCTTGAGGACATTGTGCTAAGTGAAATAAGTCAGAGATAGACTAATACTCTATGACCTCACTTGTGTGTGAAATTTAAACAACACAACTAAGTTGATAGATACAGAGAACAGATTGGTGATTGTCAGAGGTCGGGGGAGGGTGCCAGGGTGGGACAAATGGATGAAGGAGGTCAAAAGTTACAAAATTCTAGTTATAAAATAATTATGTCATGGGGATGTAATGTACAGTATGGTGACAATAGTTATTAATACTATACTGAGAAATTGCTAAGAGTAGAGATCTTAAAAGTCCTCATCAAAAGAAAAGAAAGCTTATAACTATGTGTGGTGATGGTTGTTAACTAGATTTATTGTGATGATCATTTCACAATTTATACAAATATTGAATCATTATTTTGTACACCTGAAATTAATGCTGTAAAATAATTTTAAAGGCTTTTCACATTAACAAATAATGTCAATTACATCTCAATAAAAAAATNCCAACCAGTCCATTCTAAAGGAGATCAGTCCTGAATATTCATTGGAAGGACTGATGTTGAAGCTGAAACTCCAATACTTCGGTCACTTGATGTGAAGACCTAACTCATTTGAAAAGACTCTGATGCTGGGAAAGATTGAAGGTAGTAGGAGACGGGAACAACAGAGGTTGAGATGGTTGGATGGCATCACTGACTCAACAGACATGAGTTTGAATAAACTCCAGGACTTGGTGTTGGACAGGGAGGCCTGGCATGCCACAGCCCACGGGGTCACAAAGAGTCGGACACGACTGAGCGACTAAACTGAAATTTCCTACCTAAAGCATTTCTATTATTGTCAGTGTGACAGCACTTATCAAATCTGACATTATTTTACCTATATGTCTACTTTCCCCTAGCTATAATTAAGCTTCATGAGGGTAGGGAATCTGTCCAGCTGGCATGATATTCTCTGGCACACAGTATCTGCCTGGAACTTTGTAAATGCTCATTTGGGGCTTCCCAGGTGGTGCTAGTGGTAAAGAAACTGCCTCAATGCTGGAGACATAAGAGAAACGGATCCAGTTCCTCGGTTGGGAAGATCCCCTGGAGGATCTCTATGTGTATTGCATGGCAACCCACTCCAGTATTCTTGCCTGGAGAACTGCATGGACAGAGGAGCCTGGTGGGTTATGGTCCATAGAGTTGCAAAGAGTTGCACATGACTGAAGTTACTTAGTATGCAATTCTGTTGAAAAATAAATGATTAAATAAAATCATTACTGTGTTTGAAGGATTAAAAATTGGTTTACCAACAAATTCTATAAGTTAATAGATAGAAAATATATGAAATAGGGTTTTATTTTCTATTAGCTAATATTAACATAATTTGCATGAAATAATGAACTAGAATTTAATACACTGAATATTAGGCAGCATTTGGGGAATTACCTTGGGAACAATAAAACTTAAGATCTAGTGTCAACCTATATGACTTTAAAAGGTCCCTGCACATAAATAATGTGGACCTAAGGATATCTTAGTTCCTTTCAACTTTGAAATTCAGCCCCTTTGCAGTTTGAGTCATTACAAAAGATATAGCATTATTGTGGCTAGAATTAATGACAAAGATTTCAAAAGAATCTGTGATGTGAAATAGACCTTTTAAAACACTAAAATTAGCTTGAACTAACCAGATATAAAACCTACTATGTAATGCACAAATAGCTGAGATCTTCTTCCAACTTTCTTGCCTCTCAGAGCCTAAGCCTGGATTTCAATGAATAATCAGAACACAATCAGATGAGTGCTAGACAATGAACAATATGTAATACATAGGAGTTGCTGTTGAAATCTAGTGCAGAGAAATTAATTGGCCTGACAGAGCTAAGAAGTCTCTATAAACCTCTAAAAGGGAGTAGAACTTTCTTACATAAGTAAACAGTAAATATTCTTCAGAAGGGATAGAGTACATTCACATTTCTTTGAATGTTTGAGTAATGATAGTGGTTTAGACTCAGGTGGCGCAGTGGTGAAGAATCCACCTGCCAAAGTAGAAGACACAAGAGACACAGGTTCAATTCTTGGGTTGGGAAGATCCACCGTTTTAGGAAATGGCAACCCACTCCAGTATTCTTACCTAGAAATTCCGTAGGCAGAGGATCCTGGTAAGCTACAGTCCATGGTGTCACAAAGAGTTGGACGGGACTTGACATCTGAGCACACGTGCGCATGTGCAAGCATATACACATGCAGTAGTTGAGTGCATATACAGTTTAAGAAAAATAAAGAAAGATACAACAATTGTAGATAATTAGGCAGGAAAGTGAGATTGGGAACAGTCTGTAAAGGTCTTTTTTATTTGGCTGAGTAGAGGATCTGTCATGGGAAGAAAACAAACAAATAAAAATAAAAACAACAAATATTTTTGCAACTATAAGCAGATTAAAAGCTTACAAAATTGAACGGAATGGGTTCTAGGCTGTTTCCAGGAATGTCTTCCAAAATGATTTTGTTGACCTAAAGTAAATAGACTGCAAGTATTTCCTCTGCAAAGATGATATTATCAGAATCAGCAGAGAAAAGCAATTCAGGATCTGCAAGGGTGATGAGGATTGTGCAAGTCCCATGTGGCAAGGGAAGGGGAGCAACTTTTATAGAGAGGAATTGGAACTTGATAGGGCTGTAGTAAACACACAGTCTCTGGTTTTTCATTTGCTGAGTCCTTGCCGGGAAAGAGGAATAGTCTTTCTTCTTCCTGTTGGACTCTTTCAGTGTGTGATTACTCCCCTTTCTGATCTCTCTGTTGCTGCTACTGCTGCTGCTAAGTCGCTTCAGTCGTGTCCGACTCTGTGCGACCCCATAGACGGCAGTCCATGAGGCTCGCCCGTCCCTGGAATTCTCCAGGCAAGAACACTGGAGTGGGTTGCCATTCCCTTCTCCAATGCATGAAAATGAAAAGTGAAAGTGAAGTCACTCAATCGAGTCCAACTCTTAGCGACCCCATGGACTGCAGCCCACCAGGCTCCTCCGTCTATGGGATTTTCTAGGCAAGAGTGCTGGAGTGGGATGCCATTGCCTTCTCCTCTGATCTCTCTACTCTATTTAATTGAAGTTTCTGTTTATTATATATTTTTACAATATCAACAAAGATTCAATACAAAAATCAGAAAGCTTGATACAGTCACTATAATGGCCTTTCAACACTTGTGAAATTGTGACACCTCTACAGAAAACCTAATTATCTTTACTTCCATATATGACAGCAGAAAACACACCAATGCAACAGAAACATGAATAATCAATAATGGTTGCCTTCACTTCCTCACCTGTCACTCTCTCCACAGTCCAATCTATCTTCCCAGCATTGCCATGTCACCTTTCCAGATGCAAAGCAAATGTTTCTAAATGGTGCAACTTAATTTGCATTCAGAAGCCTAGCCCTAAGAAACTTTGAAGACAGAATTTTTTAATCACTATAATACAGGAGTTACAGCAGAATGAAATTAAAGTAAGTGTGGGTTCAATCCAACATACTTACTGCAATAATGCATATGACATTTGAACTTTATCTTGAAGGATATGGGATTAAACACAAAGAGTTTCTTGAAAATATTTGAGAAAAGATTTGAGGTAAAATTTTGGTATAACAAGAGTGTTTTATTTGTAGGAAACTGGGAACCCCAAAGTAGATCAAAGAAAGTTAAAGATTAGGAAACAGTGTAATCCTCAAACTTGGGAGAGTTAGAATACATGTAGAATAAGTGGGATTTGATGTAAATAGTAGAAAAACTATTGTTAGTTTTTGTGTGGAGAAAAAACAAGATATTAATAATATTTTAGGACAACTGCTGCCATGTTAGTGCATGCTGTAAAGGAGAGACTTGGAATTGGTGAGAATATACTACATCTGCTAAGTCTGAGAATGTCAAAGAATTGTCAAGTCTGTGTGTGTGTGTGTTTCTTATATGTAGTGGTTTTAAGAAATATCAAATGCAATATTTAGTTCATCCAATACAGTTAGAGAATGTTTAACTCAACTTTGTATTCAATAAATAGATATTCATTCCTATTCTCATTTCTAGATAAGGAATTAAGGTGACTCTTTGCAATCCCATGGACTGTAGCTTACCAGGCTCCTCCATCCATTGAATTTTCCAGGCAAGAGTACTGGAGTGGGTTGCCATTTCTTTCTCCATGGAATCTTCCTTAACCAGGGATTGAACCTGGGTGTCCCACATTGCAGGCAGATGATTTACCCTCCGAGCCACCAAAGCTGGTGAGAGTTTAAGTAACTTGCTTGAGGCCACACAGCTGATAAGTAGTAGAACTAAGTCAGTAAAGATGAATAAGTTGTCTACATTTCACACATATAAATACAGACAGACTTAGTATTTATCAGGATAAATTCTAATAGGATATATTTATACTTACTTTTGACCTGAAGAAAAAAACAAAAGATATTTTTGTATTGACATCAAATCAACAGTGAGGACTATTTTAACATAAGATTTAAAAGCATTCTAGATCAGCTATTTTTTAATCTTAATTGAGCCCCACTATGGATTCCCTCTTGTTGTTCAGTTACTCAGTCATGTCTGACTCTGCAAGCCATGAGCTGAAGCACGCAAGGCTTCCCTGTGTTTCACTATCTCCCGGAGTTTGCTCAAACTCATGTCCACTGAGTCTGTGATGCCATCCAGCCATCTCAAGCTCTGTCTCGCGCTTTTCCTCCTGCCTTCAATCTTTGCCAGCATCAGGGTTTTTTCCAAATGAGTTGGCTCTTCATATTAGGTGGCCAAAGTATTGGAGCTTCAAATTCAACATCAGTCCTTCCAATGAATATTCAGGGTCGATCTCCTTTAGGATTGACTGGGTTGATCTCCTTGATGTCCAAGGGACTCTCAAGAGTCTTCTCCAGCACCACAATTTGAAAGCATTAGTTTTTAAGCTCTCGGCCTTCTTTATGGTCCAACTGTCACAACCACACATGACTACTGGAAAAGCTATAGCTTTGACTATATGGACCTTTGTCAGCAAAGTGATGTCTTTACTTTTTAATATGCTGCCTAGGTTTTTCATAGCTTTTCTTCCAAGAAGAAAGAGTTTTTCCATGGCTGCAGTCACTGTCTGCAGTGATATTGGAGGCCAAGGAAGTGAAGTCTATCACTATTTCTCTTGTTTTTCCAAATATTGATATGAAGTGATCTCTGTAAAGTATTAACTCAGGTGACATTTCTCCATGAAGCTTTTTGAGACATTTCCACCCAAAAGGGCCCCTTCTTACCCCCCATATTTGCATGTTTACTCTTTTCTACCAACCAAGCTGCAAGCCCCAGGCCACATTCTTTCCTCCTTAGCACATGTCACAACATTTAGGCACAAGAAACTTTTAATAAATAAATATAGAGAGGGAAGACCATGTGATTATTTCTGTCTACTTAGGGGAAAGCCTCCACCAAATGTGAACTAATTGCAAAGGCATCTGGTCTAATGGAAAAATGATAAATACACCAGCCAACACCCTCATGTTCTCCATTTGCCACAGTAGGTTTCTCATAACCTAATTAACAAAATACCATGAATCTGGGAAAGATGTACAGAAGAGTCTGCCCCAATCATGTGTAAGAAGCTTAGATTCACAGGGTAACTTTGAATAAATAAATATAGAGAGGGAAGACCATGTGATTATTTCTGTCTACTTAGGGGAAAGCCTCCACCAAATGTGAACTAATTGCAAAGGCATCTGGTCTAATGGAAAAATGATAAATACACCAGCCAACACCCTCATGTTCTCCATTTGCCACAGTAGGTTTCTCATAACCTAATTAACAAAATACCATGAATCTGGGAAAGATGTACAGAAGAGTCTGCCCCAATCATGTGTAGAGAAGCTTAGATTCACAGGGTAGAGGGGTTGTCATCATTAGTCCTATTGATGGAAAAGTGTGGCTGGTTTCCCTTAGGTTCCCTGCATGCTTGTAAACATTATTTTGAGAGTAGCCAATGCCTGAATCTCCTTTCTGTTTGAAGACTCTTCAACAGTTGACTTTACTACCTCCTTTCTTATTGCTGGTTATTGGAAGAGAAATTGCATCACAACCTCCAACTGACAAATGAATACGAGGCCAAGGCCATTTGGAGTGTCAATTTTTCTCTACAAATTATAGAATAGTCCCAACTCATATAGCTTAAATAAAAACTATAAAATTGATCACCCTCAAAAAAAAAAATTAGCCAAGACCAAGGACTGTAGATCTGAAGGGCAAATCTATAGTCTAAGGGAATTTTGATTACCAAACTGTCAAAGAGCTGGGTCCTTAACAAAGTAAAAGGCAATCGAATAAAAATGTGTATTAAAGATATCTAATTGTCAAAACCAATAAAATTAGAAAAGAGTACAGACTCTAGAATAATAAACTTGTTGGATTTGACCGACCAGTTTATTATTCTAGAGTCCATACTCTCAAAGACAGAAATATGGATCAATGGAACAAAATAGAAAGCCCAGAGATAAATGCACACACCTATGGAAACCTTATCTTTGACAAAGGAGGCAAGAATATACAATGGAGAAAAGACAAACTCTTTAACAAGTGGTGCTGGGAAAACTGGTCAACCAGAAAAAAGAAAAGAGTACGGACTCTAGAATAATAAACTTGTTCGATTTGACCAACCAGTTTATTATTCTAGAGTCCATAGTCTCAAAAACAGAAATATAGATCAATGGAACAAAATAGAAAGCCCAGAGATAAATGCATGCACCTATGGACACCTTATCTTTGACAAAGAAGGCAAGAATATACAATGGAGAAAAGACAATCTCTTTAACAAGTGGTGCTGGGAAAACTGGTCAACCACTTGTAAAAGAATGAAACTAGATCACTCTCTAACACCACACACACAAATAAACTCAAAATGGATTAAAGATCTAAACACAAGACCAGAAACTATAAAACTCCTAGAGGAGAACATAGGCAAAACACTCTCTGACATAAATCACAGCAGGATCCTCTATGACCACCTCCCAGAATATTGGAAATAAAAGCAAAAATAAACAAATGGGATCTAATTAAAATTAAAAGCTTCTGCACAAGAAAGGAAACTATAAGCAAGGTGAAAAGACAGCCTTTGGAATGGGAGAAAATAATAGCAAATGAAGCAACTGACAAACAACTAATCTCAAAAATATACAAGCAACTCATGCAGCTCAATTCCAGAAAAATAAACGACCCAATCAAAAAAATGGGCCAAAGAACTAAACAGACATTTCCCCCAAAGAAGACATATAGATGGCTAACAAACATATGAAAAGATGCTCAACATCACTCATTATCAGAGAAATGCAAATCAAGACCACAATGAGGTACCATTTCACACCAGTCAGAATGGCTGCGATCCAAAAGTCTACAGGCAGTAAATGCTGGAGAGGGTGTGGAGAAAAGTGAACCCTCTTACATTGTGGGTGCGAATGCAAACTACTCCAGCCATTATGGAGAACAGTGTGGAGATTCCTTAAAAAACTGGAAATATAATGGCCTTATGACCCAGCAATCCCACTGCTGGCATACACACTGAGGAAACCAGAATTAAAACAGACACATGTACCTCAATGTTCATCACAGCACTGTTTATAATAGCCAGGACATGGAAGCAACCTAGATGTCCATCAGCAGATGAATGGATATGAAAGCTGTGGTACATATACACAATGGAGTGTTACTCAGCCATTAAAAAGAATACATTTGAATCAGTTCTAACGAGGTAGGTGAAACTGGAGCCGATTATACAGAGTGAAGTAAGCTAGAAAGAAAAACACCAATACAGTATACTAACACATATATATGAAATTTTAAAAGATGGCAGTGATAACCCTGTATGTGACACAGCAAAAGAGACACAGATGAACAGTCTTTTGGACTCTGTGGGAGAGGGAGAGGGTGGGATGATTTGGGAGAATGGCATTGAAACATGTATACTGTCATGCAAGAAAAGAGTTGTCTGTCTAGGTTCGATACAGGATACAGGATGCTTGGGGCTGGTGCACTGGGATGACCCAGAGAGATGATATGAGGAGGGAGGTGGGAGGGGCTTCTGGATTGGGAACTCATGTACACTCGTGGTGGATTCACGTCAATGTATGGCAAAATCAATACAGTATTGTTAAAAAAATTAAATTAAAATAAAAGGTAAAAAAAAAAATGTTGAAGGATTTCACTAGGCACATATATGTGCTTAGTGCTTAGGGAAAGAATAGAAAGAAATTAAAGAAGGTCAGCTAAAAATGCATAGTCACTGCATGGCTGTAGCAATGCATGGGGATTTGTGTTCTGCCAGAGTGTCGGTGGCTATCTGGGCTGCGGAGATTCCAGATGAATTTCTGTATTTATTCATGCTCATGGCAGAACATCTCAGAATACTCCTTGGTCCTTTGAAAATCCATGTTGACTCAAGGTTTGCTGGAGTGCTGGTGATTCCATAGTAACCAAGAGCCTTTCCTAGCTGTGTTCTTGGCTTTATTCATCTGTTTGCCCTTCACTTTAGAAGTCCACAACAGTGTCGGGTTTGTATAATCTCAGTTCTTTCTTCTTCCCAGAGGCCCAAAGGGAAATAGGGTGTGGAGAACTGGGGACTTAGCAGCCAAATCAAGTGAGAAAATTGAAGCAAGTGTCTGAAAAGTACATGTGAAAATCTGTTATCACTCAGAATAAAAAGTAAATGATTTCAAATTTCTGTTTCATTTGGAGCAAGAGGATTTGAGAAGATGGCAATCTTTATCCCTCTCATACATAAGTCATGGAGCCACATATTTGCAAGGGTGAAGGTGTCACTGAAGTACTTGTTTAAAAATAAATATTGCTTTTCACAGAAAGGCTGGATTCACTCTCCAGGGAGCTGTAGTCATGGTAATGACACTTCAGAAGTAAAATCAACACTACTTTCTTTGATGAAGCTACTTACTGTGTGAGTTGCATAAACACATACATTTTGCCTGTTTGAGTATTTAAACCATTAAATTAATGTTATTGGGCATAATTGTCCACAGCTCTTGAATTTCTTCTTTTAAAAGTATATGTTCATCCATCTTTCTTGATGGTAAAGTCTGCTGCTGCTGCTGCTAAGTCGCTTCAGTCGTGTCCGACTCTGTGCGACCCCACAGATGGAAGCCCACCAGGCTCTCCCGTCCCTGGGACTCTCCAGGCAAGAACACTGGAGTGGGTTGCCATTTCCTTCTCCAATGCATGAAAGTGAAAAGTGAAAGGGAAGTCGCTCAGTTGTGTCCAACTCTTAGCGACCCCATGGACTGCAGCCCACCAGGCTCCTCCATCCATGGGATTTTCCAGGCAAGAGTACTGGAGTGGGGTGCCATTGCCTTCTCCTGGTAAAGTCTAGTATTGTATTATTAGTATGTCAACTATCAAATCCAAGACTCATCTGTTTTCTCTTACAAAAACGTTATAATCCATGGCAGGAATGTAGACTTTTTATCCTTTATATTTGCAGGTTGGTGGTAATGCTTTCCTCAGCATATTATTTCCACAGTTAGAAGCTCACTTTGGAGAAAGCAATGGCACCCCACTCCAGTACTCTTGCCTGGAAAATCCCATGATGGAGGAGCCTGGAAGGCTGCAGTCCATGGGGTCACTGAGGGTTGGACATGACTGAGCGACTTCACTTTCACATTTCACTTTCATGCATTGGAGAAGGAAATGGCAACCCACTCCAGTGTTCTTGCCTGGAGAATCCCATGAAAGGAGGAGCCTGGTGGGCTGCATATGTGGGGTCACACAAAGTTGGACACGACCGAAGTGACTTAGCAGCAGCAGCAGAAGCTCACTTTAGATTTTTGGCTCACACAAGGCTCTTTGTTTTAAATTGTTTTTTTCCTATTTCCATAAGTTTATTGTAGAAAGCTTAGAGAATATTACAAAAATGAAAAAGAGTACAAACATTCCCAGTTCACAACTTATAGTGAATAAAGTTATTAATATTTGTGACATATTTTATATGCTTCATAAAGCTCACAAAACACATGTATCTGTATGGTCTATTTTTCATATTTCATACTTCTTGAGTATTTCCCTTGTTGATGATAGTATGTAAAAAAACATTCAGAATAACTGAATACTATTTCACATCTTAGATGTTATTTAATGTATATAATCATTCACTTTATACTTAGATATTTGAGTTAAATATGTAATAATACAAATTATTATTTCTAATTGTATAACATTTTAAAATGTTTTTAAAGAAAGGTGAGAATAATTTGCTAGTTAGAAAATTTGCACAAGTCCCAATCTTCCAGAAAACACAATGGAAAATACCAGCAATAGGTCTTCCATACTTACTTCTGGAGCTTTATTTTATCAACCTTATGATTAATAAAATGTAACCAAGTTTTTATTTAATGATGAAAACTACCAGTGACTGGAGCATCAAATAATATCTTTAAAGATGTTATAAATGTAAATAAGGTGATGTCTGGGTGGTTAATGGGTCATAGATTTCCGTACTCCTGCAGCAGAATTCATACACTAATACCTTTGGATTTCTTTGTTTAACTCTTGTCTCTATCTAAGATTTTATTAATAACACTTCTTGGGAATTGAGACCAGAGCACTTTAATTATTTTTATAGGTTTTCTGTTTTGTGCTTTTGGGTTTGAGGAAGGAAACTCTTGGCATTTTCTGAAAACATGGCCAAGCCTCTCCCCAAAAATAAAGGCAAGTGGTAAGCATGTTCTGGATCCTCCCTGTTCACTCCCATTTGCTCCCCACCCCATTATTTTACTCTCTGAGAGCCCTATGCAGTATGGAATAGCTGCTCTTGTGCAACAGAAGCTAAATCTATAGTCTACAAATGGGAAATCTGACTACAAAACCCTTTCTGTTTTCAACACCTACAGTTTTCATCCACAATAACAGATAAGAAAGTATTCCTGGTAAAATAAGCCTTACTATCAATATCCTTAAGACTTAAAGAGCTTGATTGCTATTGCTTGGAATATACTAATGACTTAAGCACTTGGGATGTGCTGATCACTACTGATAACATTATTTTTGAAGTTTTCTCAGTATCTGTCAATGCTGAAGAAAGAGAAGGAAGGGGAGGAGGGGGAGGAAAAGGAAGGGGAAGAGGAGAAGCAGAAGGAAGATAACAAAAACAAGGAAAATTCCTTTTCTTTCCATTCTCCTGCATGTTTATTACAGAGATAGGGAAGAGAAGACAGAAAATGCAGGGATAAAACATAATTATGGTACCAAAGCAGGAAGCTGAAAGTCTCATGTCCAAGTTGGGTACACCCCTGACTCCCACTGGGGAATTTTCAAAAGAGTCTTCTGTACATTTGGTGGTTACTCATTGGTTGATTGGTACTGACTGTTTTTTGAAGAGCCTGGAGACAGACTGCTTTGGGTGGGCAGGATCCCAGGGAAGTCAAAGAGCAAGTGGTTCAAAGAGAGGAGAGCTCTGAGGAGAGGAGGCAGGTGAGGAGGAGACAGGTGGTTAGGAGAGTCAGGTCCAACAGGATCAAGCTGAACTGGAGAGAAAGCAAGAAGGTAGACCAGAGCCAGGAACACAGCAGTGTTGGTAAACATTGGACAGACAACTGCACAAAAATTTTGCTTGTGAACTTGTCTTAAGCTCTTCTTTTGGCTTCTGCCCTGCTCACCATTAGAGCTCAATGAAACATAACCAATGAGGAAAGTTGTGAACAAATCACCCCATTTAATTAATCCCCTGCTGACTTGGTTGATGATCTCTTTCCCACCACGTGTCCTCCACAACAAGGTTGGGCAAAATTCACACTAATGGATTTAACATAGCATCTGTTTAACTTGCCAGCTAGTTGCTGTATTTTTTCCTCTTAATAGTCATCTTTTTTTTCTTTCTAATGAAGATTAACAAGGCATTACTAATTTATAGAATGGCTTTATCCATGCTTTTAAATGTTAATTTGCATGGATTAAAATAAGACTGGGATAATCATTTCTTACTTTGACTATTCTCTTCCTTAATAGTTTTTTTTTTTTTTACATCAAAACATACTGTGCATGTTATTGGATTTCTGAACATGAGCATATTTGAAATATGTCTTGAGATTCTTAGCCTCAATCAAGTGTTTGAAAGTATTTCCTATCCTTACACATTTTATCTTCAGGTGAAAATCTCAGAAACATACCTTATAAGGGCATATTTTATACACATAACTTATAAAAACAGAACATTTTCTCATCATATACAAAATGTATTCTACTGTCACCTGGCTGTCTGATTGGTTGTAGTCAAAGGTTGCACAAAATTCAAATGTTATATTAATTTTGATAAGCTCTTATAAAATCATCTTTGCCTCCTATTTTATTTCAGTCACATTTATTATTTATCATCCTTTTTATCATATTTATTGTATTGTTATCCATGTTATTGGGTAATGCAGGAATTGCCATAAGGACAGGTAGACATTTATCTTTTTATCCAAAACACATGCTAATGTAAGAAGTAATTATAGTTTTAAAGTAATGTATAAAGTAATTAACCTCCAGTTAAAATAAATAAATTTATATTTTAAAAAGTGATGTGTGTGTGTAAAAAAAAGAAAAAAGAAAAAAAATTTTAAAAAAAGTGATGTGTAATTTTTATCTAAGCAATATTAATATATATATATTATATTGATTACAATGTTTAAGGTTCACAGCAAGGTGATATAGTTATATATATATATGCTGCTCCTGCTAAGTCGCTTCAGTCGTGTCCGACTCTGTGCGACCCCATAGACGGCAGCCCACCAGGCTTCCCCGTCCCTGGGATTCTCACACACACATATACACACACACACACACATATATATATACACATATTATTTTTGAAATTGTTTTTCATCATAGGTTGTTACAAGATATTGACTATGATAATTATAAGATATTGACTATCATTCCCTGTGTTATACAGTAAACCTTTGTTGCTTGCTGTGTATCTATTTTTTTATTCTTCTTAAATTTTTTTATGTTTTATTATGTTTAATACACACACACATATATATATGTAGTTGTTGTTTACTTGCTCAGTCATGTCCAACTCCTTGTGACCCCATGAACTCCAGCACACTAGGCTTTTCTTGTCCATTACTGTCTTCCTGAGTTTCCTCAAACTCATGTCCATTGGGTCAGTGATGCCATCCAACCATCTCGTCCTCTGTTGCCCCCTTCTCCTCTTGCCCTCAGTTTTTTCCCAGCTCTCTCTCTATGTATATTATGCAGCCACTGGACCACCAGGGAAGTTCCTATATATAGATTTTTAAAAAATTTTAATGTATTTATTTTAATTGGAGCCTAATTACTTTACAATATTGTATTGGTTCTGCCACATATCAACATGAATCTGCCACGGGCGTACACGTGTTCCCCATCCTGAACCCCCCTTCCTCTCTCCCTCCCTGTACCATCCCTCTGGGTCATCCCACTGAACCAGCCCCAAGGATCCTGTATCGAACCTGAACTGGTGATTCGTATTGAACCTGGACTGGTGATTCATTTCTTATATGATATTATACATGTTTCCATGACATTCCCCCAAATCATCCCACCCTCTCTCTCCCCCACAGAGTCCAAAAGACTGTTCTATACATCTGTGTCTCTTGCATACAGGGTTATCATTACCATCTGGGGACGACAGAAGATGAGATGTTTGGATGGCATACCAACTCAATGGACATGAGTTTGAGTAAGCTCCAGGAGATGGTGAAGGACAGGGAAGCCTGGTGTGCTGTAGTCCATGGGGTTGCAAAGAGTCAAACATGACTGAGTAACTGAACAACAGCAAACATATTGTATAATTTAAAGTTTCTATGAGACTAAATCTTAAATGTTCTCATTATGGTAGCAACAATAAAAATGATAACCATGTGAAAAAAAAATAAATTCCATATATATGTGTTAGTATACTGTATTGGTGTTTTTCTTTCTGGCTTACTTCACTCTGTATAATAGGCTCCAGTTTCATCCACCTCATTTGAACTGATTCAAATGTATTCTTTTTAATGGCTGAGTATCTATTTTTTAATGAGAAATCTAATATTCCATTCATACTAAGTCAAACAAGTAGAATCAAAATGTCATAATTTTTTCATTAAGCAAAGTTTATGAATTTTCTAAAATAAATATGCTACATGTATTATTTATATATATATGTATATGAAAGCTTTTCTACTACAGTTGATAAAGTTTTGAGAAAGAACATACAAAAAAGAGATAGAGAAATTAGAAAACATAAGCTAAATGAAATGGGAGCATGAACATGAAATATAAAATATAAAATAAAGTAGGTAAAAGTAAGAGATCATCATATAGTCCAGCTATTCTTAAGCATGACTGCTCATTAGAAACATATCTGTATCTCTGAGGAAAACAGCAATACCATTTGTATTTTTCAAAAAAATTCAGGGTAATTCAGATATGCATCTGTATTTTTAAAAAAATGATTACACCTCTTCTACTAAATCCCAGTTTTGGTGATATAGAGTTCTATTATTATTTTTCTGTTGACCAATCATGATACAATGGTATTAATTGAGTAACAGTTACATAATCACAATAGTAAAATATGTTTATCAGTCTTCA
Organism: Aepyceros melampus; assembly: GCA_006408695.1. Lineage (NCBI taxonomy): Eukaryota > Metazoa > Chordata > Mammalia > Artiodactyla > Bovidae > Aepyceros > Aepyceros melampus. Next base: position 18,467 of record SJXQ01007052.1, read on the forward strand.
CAAACAATAGCCAGACAAAAAAATAAAAGATATTTATGGTTGGAAAACATAAGAGGCTTGTGGTTAATTTAACAATATAACATATTTACATACAATTGGGGGGTAGAGTGATACAGTAATTGAAAATGTATATATACACACATTTTCATCTACCCAGCCAAGCTATGTCTTTTGGCTGGTATATTTAATCTATTTATATTAAAGGTAATTATCCATGTATATGATCCTGTTACTATTTTTTTAAATTGTTTTGGATTTATTTTTTGTAGGTCTTTTCCTTCTCTTGTGTTTCCTGCCTAAAGTTCCTTTAGTATTTACAATAAATGTTAAGCTGGTTTGGTGGTGCTGAATTCTCTTAACTTTTGCTTGTCTGGAAAGATTTAGATTTCTCCATCAAATCTGAAAGAGAGTCTTGCTGGGTAGAGTAGTCTTGGTTGTAGGTTCTATGTACAAATATATTGTGCCATTCATTGCCTTCTGGTTTGTAGAATTTCTGCTAGGAAATCAGCTGATAGCCTGATGGGAGTTCCCTTGTATGTTCTTTGTCATTTTTGCCTTGTTGCTTTTAATGTTTTATCTCTGCCTTGATTTTTGTCAACTTGATTACTATGTGTCCTGAAGTGTTCCTTCTTGGGTTTATCCTGCCTGGGACTCTCTGTGTTTCTTGTACTTGACTGACTATTTCATTTTTCATGTTTGGCAAGTTTTCAGCTATTATGTCTTCAAATATTTTCTCAGGTCCTTTCTCTCTCTATTCTTCTTCTGGGACCCCTATAATGCAAATGTTGGTGCATTTAATGTTGTCCCAGAGGTCTCTCAGGCTGTCTCACTTCTTTTCATTCTTTCTTCTATGTTCTGTTCTGTAGCAGTGATTTCCAACATTATATCCTCCAGGTCTTTTGTTCAAATGCCTGAGTTATTTCTCTATTAATTACTTCTAGGGCATTATTCATCTCTGTTACTTGTTCTTTAGTTCTTGTATGTCTTTGGTAAACATTCTTGCATTTTCTCCTTTGTTTTTCTGAGATCCTGGATCATCTTCACTATCATAATTCTGAATTCTTTTTCTGGAAGTTTACCTGTCTCTATCTAGTTGTTTTTCTGGGGTTTTATCTTGTCCCTTACTTGGGACATAACTTTTCATCATGAGTAACTTTCTGTACTGTGGGTTTTGTTTTAGCCACTGTGCGACTGCTTCTTCTTGCTTCTTCTGTCTGCCTTCTGATGGAGGGAGCTAAGAGGCTTTTGTAAGCTTCCAAAATGGGAGGGATTGGCAGTGGGAAAAAACTGGATCTTGCTCTGTGGGGCAGGGCCTTGCTCAGTAAAGTTTTAATCCAATTATCTGCTGATGGTTGGAGTTGCACTCCCTCCCTGGTAGCTGTTAGGTCTAACGAGACCCAGCCTGTGATCTATAGGCTCTATGGTATGGTTAATGGTAAACTCCAAGAGGGTTTATGCCAAGAGGTATCTTCCTGGCCTGATGCTGCCAGTGCCCCTACCCCTGCGGTGAGCACCTGCCCACCCACACCTCCACAGGAAACCCTCCACTACTAGCAGGCAGTTTTGGTTCTGTCTCCTCTGGGGTCACTGCTCCTTTTCTCTGGGTCTTAGTGCACTCAAGATTTTGTTTGTGCCCTCCAAGACTGGTGTCTCTGTTTCCCTTAGTCCTGTGGAAATCCTATAATCAAATCCCTCTGGACTTCAAGGCCAGATTCCCTGGGGATTCTCAACCCCTTTGTCAGATCCCTGGGCTGAAGAGCCTGACATGGGGTTCAGAACATTTACAACAGTGGGAGAACTTCTTTGGTATTAATGTTTTCCAGTTTGTGGGTCACCCACTAGGCAGGTATGGGATTTGATTTTATCATGATTGTGCCCCTCCTACTTTTTCACTGTGGCTTCTTCTTTGTCTTCGGACATGGGATATCTTTTTTTGGTAGGTTCCAGTGTCTTCCTGTTGATGGTTGTCCAACAGCTGGTTGCAATTTTGATGTTCTTGTAGGAGGAGATGAGCACACATCCTTCTACTCTGCCATCTTCTTCAGTTCAATTCAGTTCAGTCGCTCAGTGTCCAACTGTTTGGGGGCCCCATGAACTGCAGCACGCCAGGCCTCCCTGTCCATCACCAAAACCCGGAGTTCACTCAACCCATGTCCATTGAGTTGGTAATGCCATCCAACCGTCTTATCCTCTGTCGTCCCCTTCTTCTCCTGCCCTCAATCTTTCCCAGCATTAGGAACTTATCAAATGAGTCAGCTCTTCTAAGCAATCTTAAATAATAAACTTAAAATACATTTTGGGGCTCTTATCAGATGAATTCTCACTCACACTCCAATTGCTCTTGTGTGACTCTTTCTGTCCTCAACAGACAATTCCATGTTCTTTTTCTTCTGTTACACTAGGTAGTCATGGATTTTCATGAACAGATGCAAGATACAGGACTGAATATATTAACTGGTTTACCTGTATGACCATGGTGTTTTACAAATTGTGTATTAGCAATTAAGCTAATAGAAGTAGATTTTCCTCATGCAGGTAAATTCATGAATGACTTTGAACATGAAGGTTTTTACATTATTGAACCAACCTCTTTAAGCAAACTAGCTAACCACCAGTGGGCTACACAACAACAACAAAGAGAAACAAAAACAAAATCTCAAATTGGAAGGATTTATGAAATCAAGAAATCTAATCCTTTCTTTGAATGGTAGAAATTCATGAATAAGAGAAACTCAAGTTGCTTTCTGAAGATCACCTGGTTGGTTCATATTAGAACTAGACATTTTGTAACCATAGACACATTCCCTGAAAAAATTCATAAATAAATAAAATTTAAAAGTTTATATTTTAAAGCTGAATTCTACTTGCAATAACAAACTATTGAACATCTGGTTTTTGAGTGCCAATTTCTTGAATTTTTATTAATTTCTCTATTTTTACTCCAACCCATCTCTGGCCTTCTGAATGTTAATAAGAACTTATAATTCCCTTTGTCATTAATGGTCTGTCTGGGATTTTGTGAACACAAACAAAAATTAACTCTATTTATTACAGTGAATTTGAAAAACTTGATACTACTAATTGGTAAATATAATCAACATGAATCATTTCTGGTATATATGCCATATATGTGCCTAAAGAACTTTTGCTAGAATGCTAGGTAAATAAGAATTATACATTCCATGAAGAATCATTTTTCTTTCTGTGTGAAGGACTTGCTTTACCATTTCCTGTTGTGTAAGTTTGCTTGTGATTAATCCTTTCAGCATTTTTAAGTCTGAAAATGTCTTTATTTGCCTTTTTCTGAGAGGTATTTATGTTGTATATGAAATTTTATGTTGACAAAAGTAGATTAAATATGTCCTTGTCTCAAAGATATCTGGGACCTAGTCCCCAGAACCTGTGGATGACTTGAATTGGATGTAAAAGGAACTGTGTGGTTGTGCTCCAGTTCAGTTTAGTTCAGTTCAGTCGCTCAGTCTGTCCAACTTTTTGAGACCCCATGAACCGCAGCACGCCTGGCCTCCCTATCCATCACCAACTCCTGGAGTCCACCCAAACCCATGTCCATTGAGTCGGTGATGCCATCCAGCCATCTCATCTTCTGTCATCCTCTTCTCCTCCTGCCTTCAATCTTTCCTAACATCAGGGTCTTTTCAAATGAGTCAGCTCTTTGAATCAGGTGGCCAAAGTATTGGAATTTCAGCTTCAACATCAGTCCTTACAATGAACACCCAGGACTGATCTCCTTTAGGATGGACTGGTTGGATCTCCTTGCAGTTCAAGGAACTCTCAAGAGTCTTCTCCCACACCACAGTTCAAAAGCATCAATTCTTTGGCACTCAGCTTTCTCTATAGTCCAACTCTCACATACACACGTGACCACTGAAAAAAACATAACCTTGAGTAGACAGACTTTTGTTGACAAAGTGATGTCTCTGCTTTTTAATACGTTGTCTAGGTTGGTCATAACTTTCCTTCCAAGGAGTAAGTGTCTTTTAATTTCATGGCTGCAGTCACCATCTGCAGTGATTTTGGAGCCCAGAAGAATAAAGTCAGTTACTGTTTCCACTGTTTCCCCATCTATTTGCCATGAAGGAATGGGACCAGATGCCATAATCTTAGTTTTCTGAATGTTGAGTTTTAAGCCAACGTTTTCACTCTCCACTTTCACTTTCATCAAGAGGCCTTTAGTTATTCTTCATTTTCTGCTGTAAGGGTGGTGTCATCTGCATATCCAAGGTTATTGATATTTCTCCCAGTAATCTTGATTCCAGCTTGTGCTTCCTCCAGCCCAGCGTTTCTCACAATGTACTCTGCCTATAAGTTAAATAAGCAGGGTGACAATATACAGCCTTGACATACTCCTTTTCCTATTTGGAACCAGTGTGTTGTTCATGTACAGTTTTAACTGCTGCTTCCTGACCTGTATACTGGTTTCTCAAGAGGCAGGTCAAAGGATTCTGAGATAGGGATATTTTTCTTGGACTCTGTAGATGGGCCTAATGTAATCAAAGTGTTTTGATGAAAGAGAAAAGATGTAAGGACAGAAACAATAATATCAGGGAGGAGGGAAATGTTCAGCTGAAGATTTGGCAGCTGAAGGGAGAGATCATGAGTTCTGGGGAGGCAGGTGACCTAGAAGTAGGAGAAGGGAAGGGATGAATTCTCTTTAGACCTCCTGGAAGAGATACATTTTAGCCCAGTGAAACTGAGTTCAGGCTTCTTATCTCAAGAAATGTAAGATAAAACTTTCCTATTGTTTTTAGTCACTGCATGGAGATTTGTTATTGTAGCAAAGGAAGTTCTGCAATGTTATATTTATTTTACTATTTTAAATAAGTTGTTTCATTATCTTCTCACATGCACTGAAGAATCTACAGTCACCCTTATCTTTTTTTCCTTCCATGGAATGTGTCTTTTTTTCCCTTGGTTGCTTTGAAGCTATTATTTCCATCACTATTTCTGAGCAACTAGACTAGGAGAAGCCTTGCTGTAGTTTTCCTCATCTATTTGTGCTTTGAATTTGCTGAGGTTTTCAGATACCTAGGGTTTTAGTTTAAATGCTTTTCTCTTATCCTTCAATATTTTTTTATTGTTTCCAGTCCTGCTTTTCTCATCCTTTTGGTTGGTTTAATCCAATGTATTTCACACCACTTATTTGTCCAACAGATCATTGATGTTCTTCTTTGTTGGATTCTTCTTTTTCTCGTGTTTCACTGTGGAAAGTTGCAACTTCACGTTTTCATGGTCACTGAGCTTTTCTTCTGCAATATGAAATTTGTTATTAATTCCATCTTATTTTATTGTTATTTTAAAAACTTTCATTGAAACATGTATAATATCATGTAAGAAACGAATTGCCAGTCTAGGTTCGATGCAGGATACAGGATGCTTGGGGCTGGTGCACTGGGATGACCCAGAGAGATGGTATGTGGAGGGAGGTGGGAGGGGGGTTCAGGATTGGGAACATGTGTATACCCGTGGATTCATGTTGATGTATGGCAAAACCAATACAGTATTGTAAAGTAAAATTTAAAAAAATAAATAAAAATAAAAACTTTCTTAATAAATATTTTAATTTAAAACATTTTTAGGTTTACAAAAGAAGATTGTATGGAGAGTTTTCATATATTCCCAGACCCATTTTTCCCCTGTTGCTAATATGAAATTAATACATTTGTTATTGTGAACAAGTATTGATACAGTGCTTAGAAAATCCATCTAGTCTCTCTGCAACATCTAATCTTCAGTTTAGATTTATATCTTATATTGCCCTCTGTTTATGTAACCACTGGTTCTCCCACCCACAATTTTGTACTACTTCCTCTCAGACAGTGTTGTGATTTGCAGGAACCCACTGTACTAGTATGTTTCTCTTATAACATCTGTATACTTAATCCCTTCAGCAGATAGAGTTCCATGGGAAGTTCTAGGGAAACTAAAATGAAAAAAGAAAAAAAAAAAAGGACTATGATGAATTCACTAGCAAGAGATTCAAACTGCTTTCTGAAGAGTACTAAGATTCAGTGGCCTAATATTTTGGTCCTATGAGAGAGGTAGTTAATAGAAACAAACTAGTTTTTATCACAGTAATGTCTTTCCAAAGGCTTTTGAAATCCTTGGCTAAAGTTAACTATGAAGTAAGTGCTGTCTTATCAGCTTTCAATCATGTATGGAAAACACCATGTTTTAGGTCTCTAAAGTGATCTGGAAGATAGTTTAAGAATTTTTTTTATAGATGACCCTTGCTGCCAAGGAAACTAATTCATAGTGATATTGTTAATTAGAAACATTTGGATGAGCTTGATTACTTAAAAGTTATATGGTCTTAAATTCTTGGAGAATTTAAATGATGAAATTGTTTTTATAAGATGTCAATGTGGTTTAAACATTTGAAAGAAAAGAAAATAGTTCTTCTTCCCATTGATAATTATTCTTAACAAAAAAATATTTCTGGACATCACACTTAGGCTTAATGTTGATTTAATGAAGTGTTCATATTGCCTTTCCAAAAAAAAAAAAAATGGATTTTAAAGTTTCTCTTCTCAGAGGCACACTATGATACATAAAATAGATAAAGAATAGGAACATTTTGTATAGCTCAGGGAACTATACATATTTAATACCTTGCAATAAACTGTAATGAAAAATAATTCAAAAAATTATCTTCTCTACATAACATATGATTCCATTTACATAAAGTCTGAGAACAGCCAAAGCAACCTAAGGTGATAGAAATTAGGATTTTACTAAATGGGAAAGGTAGATAGATTTAAAAGAGGCAAGGAGAAAATCTGCAGGAGTGATGGAATGATTTAGTAGCCCTAAAGTAATCAAGGATTTTACTTAAATCGTTTTATTGTATTTGCTTCTTTTTCAATATTTTCTGTTCTGCGTTGGTGCTGGCCTTGGAGCAAAATGCTGATTATAGGAGTTTTACTGATAGGCTGCTCTTGGCTGAACCTTTCAAATCTGTTGATCTTTCTTCATTTTATGAACATTATTCACATAAACGGAAAGGGCAATGGCACCCCACTCCAGTGCTCTTGCCTGGAAAATCCCATGGATGGAGGAGCCTGGTAGGCTGCAGTCCATGGGGTTGCTAAGAGTCGGACACAACTGAGCAACTTCATTTTCACTTTTCACTCTCATGCACTGGAGAAGGAAATGGCAACCCACTCCAGTGTTCTTGCCTGGAGAATCCCAGGGACGGGGGAGCCTGGTGGGCTGCCATCTATGGGGTCACACAGAGCGGACACGACTGAAGTGACTTAACAGTTAACAGTAACATTCACATAAACCTGTGGACATTTGTACAATGTGATATAAATACTGATTTAGTGTTGTATACTATAAATATAAAAATACAAATAGGTATCTCCTTTCATTTCCAGATCATTAACAGTAATCAATTAGAAAAACCTCTTTCTGTGATGCTTCCATTCTGTAATTATCATTTGATGTCAAAAAATGGCACATTACTTCACCCATTTCAGATGATAGCATATTAAAAAGCAGAGACATTACTTTGTCAACAAAGGTCAGTCTAGTCAAGCCTATGGTTTTTCCAGTAGTCATGTACGGGTGTGAGAGTTGGACTATAAAGAAAGCTGAGTGCAGAATTGATGATTTTGAACTGTGGTGTTGGAGAAGACTCTTGTGAGTCCCTTGGACTACAAGGAGATCCAGCCAGTCCATCCTTAAGGAAATCAGTCCTGGGTCTTCACTGGAAGGACTGATGTTGAAGCTGAAACTCCAAAATTTTGGCTACCCGATGTGAAGAGCTGAGTCATTTGAAAAGACCCTCATGTTCGAAAGATTGAGGGCAGGAAGAGAAGGGGATGACAGAGGATGAGATGGTTAAATGACACCATCAACTCAATGGACATGAGTTTTGGTGAACTCTGGGAGTTGGTGATGGACAGGGAGAACTGGCGTGCTGTGGTTCATGGGGTTGCTGAACTGAACTGAACTTTCACATGAAAACTATTTGAACTAGCACCCTATATTCTAAGAGTGCTTTCAAAGATTGAAATATGAAACTAAATGCATGAAAGCTGCATGTTTACTGCTGCAAATTCATGTAATTAAATCAGCAAAGTTAAAACAAAGTTAAAGCAAGTGATAATGAGTTTGCTCATGGTAATAAAAACTAATCGTGTTGGAGAAGGAATGAGTAGAAGCTGAAATGATTCAACTGCTTTAATTAAGGCTGTAGTGAGAAATGCAATTATAGGCAAAAAAACGAATGTCCCAATTCTTCCTTCCTTTTCCCTTTTGAAGTCGCTTCAGCAAATGAATTGCCCTGTTCTGTGTTCCATATTTATTTTACAAACTCTCATGATTAACACTTAAAATGCAAGTGAAGAGACATGGTAACAAACAAATTATTTAAAACACCAATGTCTGATTACCCTAGAGTGTGCTTCATGTTGAATTAAATAATCTATTGCTATTTAACTGAGGAGAATACTAATTATACATATGGAATTTCCAATATGTAGTATTCTGGTACTTGAGTTCTAAATTAAATTCAGTGTAATTTTTTGGGGAACTCCTCTTTGTTCTGACCATGACCTAAAAAACCTAATATAATCACATGACCCTGTGCCATACTTAAAACTACCAAATGTTTTATATTAATGAAGATGGATTCATTATTAGAAGAAATGCTAAGTGATCACTTGGTTTTGAACATTGTTTCATTATTTTTTAAAAGGTACTGTTTTCACTGCTGAGAAATATAGACCCTGGTCCTGCAGATATTCCCAAATGGATCATGAACCAAATAGGAGGAAACAGGGTTTAGATGGAAGGTGAAGAGCCATCAAATCGTAGGCTCCCAGAATAATAAAGATTAGAGTCTTTTCAAAGTCATCTAGTCCAACCACCAAGCATAGAGGTAGCTTTTCCACTAATATTGGAAGGGCTGGTTTCCCTTTTATTAAAAACTGGCCAGATTTAACCTTTCTGAAGGCAGGACCCAATCTCTTCAGGTTTATTGGTTTAGAAGCTTATTTCTCTGAAGTAAGACCTAAGTCGTCTTTGCCTAACACTGGTGTAGAATGAAAATGGATGAAAGATGTTCCTCAGTTAATGAGTAAGTTTTGGAGTTAATGGCATAAGATAAATGTTTGATTATAACACAATTGTGCATATTGGAATTTAGTTAAAATTTTAGCCAGAGATAATTTTCTCTTGTTTATACTTCTTAGCTTTTTTTGTTAGCTTGCTTGCTTTTCCTTAAGAATGTTTTGCAAGAAAGTTTTGTAAGGAGCATGAAGTTTGATCTCTTTTTTTGAGGCCAAATAAATATGGACATTTGTTCTGTATCCTGCCTGGGAGCAATGAACTCTGAGAGACTAGCTTCGAAGGTGAGTGATGAGCTCCTCTTTCTTCCTGGGAGCACTCGTTTATCCAGCCTTGTGTCACAGCACCAGCACTGACCTTGGCACAGTGTGAACGATAAATCTTTGTGTTCATGGAATACCATTCTATCATTACCAATAAACCATTACTGGAGTGTCCAGATGTGTTCCAAAAAACAATCCATGCTTTTCAAATACTTACATAGCAAGTACATATATATATTTTTTCTTCTAAACTACTCATGACATTCAGCTTGAAGGCAAGGAGTAGGGAATATAGAAAACATATAGTCTAGAGATTGATTTAACATCCTTGAACCAATTGCTTAGTTACTGTGAGATGGAATGCACTTTAGCTCCATTTAGTTTTGTGATTGGAGAAGACAATGGCACCCCACTCCAGTACTCTTGCCTGGAAAATCCCATGGACGGAGGAGCCTGGTGAGCTGCAGTCCATGGGGTCGCTAAGGGTCAGACCCCTTAGCGACTTCACTTTCACTTTTCACTTTCACGCATTGGAGAAGGACATGGCAACCCACTCCAGTGTTCTTGCCTGGAGAATCTCAGGGACGGGGAACCTGGTGGGCTGCCGTCTATGGGGTCGCACTGAGTCGGACACGACTGAAGTGACTTAGCAGTAGCAGCAGTTTTGTGATTATTAAATTTTAAAAACTTACCTGAGAAAAGCTTTAAAACACAAAAAAATGTAAAAGAGATAAAAGTGGGCCATAGTCAATAACCTAGAAATAACTACTATTTACACAGTTGACCTCTTATACATAAACACAATTACATCAATATGTGTATGGAAATAGCATCTGACACTTAAGAAACACACAAGACTATTAGCTATCATTAGTAAATAGTAATTATTATGGTTATCCTATAATATAAATTATTAGATCCTTTGGATTCCACGACTGTGTAATAATTTATGAAAACATTCTCTTTTTTTGGACAGTTATATTTTATATTATATATTGTTAAAAACATTTTCTACATATATCTGTCTACATTTATTTATTTTTTTAAATTAATTTTTATTTTTTAGTTTGTTTTGCTTTACAATACTGTATTCGTTTTGCTATACATTGACATGAATCAGCCACTGGTGTACATGAACTCCCAATCCCGACCCTCACCTCCCCCCTCCTGCCCCACACCATCTCTCTGGATTATCCCCGTGCATCAGTCCCAAGCATCTTGCATCCTGCATCGAACCTAGACCAGGAATTCTTTTTATCTGTCTACATTTTAGAATATCATTCTCAATCCAGAGAATTGAAAATATATGTTCAGGACATAGAAGTATTTTACCCAAAAAAAAGATGTCCTTTTCATTATAGGGGACTGGAATGCAAAAGTAAGAAGTCAACAGTACTCTGTTACCTGGAGTAACAGGCAAATTTGGCCTTGGAATGCGGAATGAAGCAGGCCAAAGACTAATAGAGTTTTGCCAAGAAAATGCACTGGTCATAGCAAACACCCACTTCCAACAACTCAAGAGAAGACTCTACACATGGACATCACCAGATGGTCAACACCGAAATCAGATTGATTATATTCTTTGCAGCCAAAGATGGAGAAGCTCTATACAGTCAACAAAGACAAGACCGGGAGCTGACTGTGGCTCAGATCATGAACTCCTGATTGCCAAATTCAGACTTAAATTGAAGAAAGTGGGCAACACCACTAGACCATTCAGGTATGACCTAAATCAAATCCCTTATGATTATACAGTGGAAGTGAGAAATAGATTTAAAGGTCTAGATCTGATAGATAGAGTGCCTGATGAATTATGGAATGAGGTTCGTGACATTGTACAGGAGATAGGGATCAAGACCATCCCCATGGAAAAGAAATGCAAAAAGGCAAAATGGCTGTCTGGGGAGGCCTTACAAATAGCTGTGAAAAGAAGAGAAGCAAAAAGCAAAGGAGAAAAGGAAAGATATAAGCATCTGAATGCAGAGTTCCAAAGAATAGCAAGAAGAGATAAGAAAGCCTTCTTCAGCAATCAATGTAAAGAAATAGAGGAAAAGAACAGAATGGGAAAGACTAGAGATCTCTTCAAGAAAATTAGAGATACCAAGAGAACATTTCATGCAAGGATGGGCTCGATAAAGGACAGAAATGGTCTGGACCTAACAGAAGCAGAAGATATTAAGAAGAGGTGGCAAGAATACACGGAAGAACTGTACAAAAAAGATCTTCATGACCCAGATAATCATGATGATGTGTTGACTAATCTAGAGCCAGACATCTTGGAATGTGAAGTCAAGTGGGCCTTAGAAAGCATCACTACGAACAAAGCTAGTGGAGGTGATGGAATTCCCGTTGAGCTGTTTCAAATCCTGAAAGATGATGCTGTGAAAGTGCTGCACTCAATTTGCCAGCAAATCTGGAAAACTCAGCAGTGGCCACAGGACTGGAAAAGGTCAGTTTTCATCCCAATTCCAAAGAAAGGCAATGCCAAAGAATGCTCCAACTACCGCACAATTGCACTCATCTCACATGCTAGTAAAGTAATGCTCAAAATTCTCCAAGCCAGACTTCAGCAATATGTGAACCGTGAACTCCCTGATGTTCAAGCTGGTTTTAGAAAAGGCAGAGGAACCAGAGATCAAATTGCCAACATCCGCTGGATCATGGAAAAAGCAAGAGAGTTCCAGAAAAACATCTATTTCTGCTTTATTGACTATGCCAAAGCCTTTGACTGTGTGGATCACAGTAAACTGTGGAAAATTCTGAAAGAGATGGGAATACCAGACCACCTGACCTGCCTCTTGAGAAATCTGTATGCAGGTCAGGAAGCAACAGTTAGAACTGGACATGGAACAACAGACTGGTTCCAAATAGGAAAAGGAGTACGTCAAGGCTGTATATTGTCACCCTGCTTATTTAACTTATATGCAGAGTACATCATGAGAAATGCTGGACTGGAAGAAACACAAGCTGGAATCAAGATTGCTGGGAGAAATATCAATAATCTCAGATATGCAGATGACACCACCCTTATGGCAGAAAGTGAGGAGGAGCTAAAAAGCCTCTTGTTGAAAGTGAAAGAGGAGAGTGGAAAAGTTGGCTTAAAGCTCAACATTCAGAAAACGAAGATCATGGCATCTGGCCCCATCACTTCATGGGAAATAGATGGGGAAACAGTAGAAACAGTGTCAGACTTTGTTTTTTTGGGCTCCAAAATCACTGCAGATGGTGACTGCAGCCATGAAATTAAAAGGCGCTTACTCCTTGGAAGAAAAGTTATGACCAACCTAGATAGTATATTCAAAAGCAGAGACATTACTTTGCCGACTAAGGTCCGTCTAGTCAAGGCTATGGTTTTTCCTGTGGTCATGTATGGATGTGAGAGTTGGACTGTGAAGAAGGCTGAGTGCCGAAGAATTGATGCTTTTGAACTGTGGTGTTGGAGAAGACTCTTGAGAGTCCCTTGGACTGCAAGGAGATCCAACCAGTCCATTCTGAAGGAGATCAACCCTGGGATTTCTTTGGAAGGAATGATGCTAAAACTGAAGCTCCAGTACTTTGGGCACCTTATGCGAAGAGTTGACTCATTGGAAAAGACCCTGATGCTGGGAGGGATTGGGGGCAGGAGGAGAAAGGGACGACCGAGGATGAGATGGCTGGATGGCATCACAGACTCAATGGACGTGAGTCTGAGTGAACTCCGGGAGTTGGTGATGGACAGGGAGGCCTGGCGTACTGCGATTCATGGGGTCGCAAAGAGTCGGACACGACTGCGCGACTGAACTGAACTGACTGAAAAGTTTATAACACAAAATTTCCCTATAGATATAAAATGCACTCACTTTTATCCCAGAAAATACTGGACATTATCTGGTGGGGAAAAGTCTTTGATATTTTGATAGGTAAAAATAGTATACTTTTTTTAGTATATTACTTAGACTTGTGTTTTGACATATTGTTTTTCCTTTTATTTTTTCCATTCCAGTTTTTGATCACATTTGCTGTTTTTTTTCCTCCTTCAATTTTCTATCTGGGACATTATCATTTTAAAAGTTCATAGGTTTTAAGGATTGCCTTTGTATACAAAACATTTTCTCTCAATTTTTTAACTTGCCTTTAAAGGCAAAAACCAGAAATTTCTAAGTTTTATGTATCAAATACTTTTTACATATTTTTTAAGAACACACATACGTGTACGCCCATGGCAGATTCATGTTGATGTGTGGCAGAACCAATACAATATTGTAAAATAATTAGCTTCCAATTAAAATAAATAAATTAAATTTTAAAAAAGAACACACATACACACATTGAAAACATCCATCCAAAATGTTGAAAAGTAGTTTTAATATCTTGTTCCCAAGAACACCTTTAATTAGATTACTACTGGGCGATTTTAATCATTACATCTTTATACATGTTTTATTTTTCTTTAGATTGTTTCTGAGATGAACTGGATTATCAAATAACCATTTAAAAACATCAGAGATCTTAGTAATTATTTAGTAAACAGTACAAATAATCACGATGCACAAGAGAAGCAGGAAGATAGCAGTGCTGTTTCCCGACCTTTCCTTATTCCCTATTATAGCCGTCTCTGGCACAGACTAACAGGCGAAAGCTCTAAGCAATGTATGCTTGTTAAAAACAGAGTAGTTGCCATTTTAAAACATTTATATTTCATACTCTGATAGTTCTGTAGCCTATGTGACATTTTCCGAGGAGCTATACATATGCATTCATAGATTCAGGCTTCATTATTTTATACAAACCTAAAAAGACCAGGCATACCCACTAAAGCAATCCACAGAGTAGGACTCTTTGTCAGAATATGCTATTAGTGTGTTTGCCAGAATGGTTGTTATTTGAACATTCTCAAGGAATTTTGACCTCATCATCTTCGTTTCTTCTTTCCAGCCATGTGGGTGGTTGGTTCCTATACAAGTTATTCCTTGAGATGACTGCAACCCTGTCTGGCACCTCAATAACAGCTTTATGAGAGACCTTGCATCAGAGGAGGCCAATCAATCTGTGATCAGATTCTGATCTATAGAAACTGCAAAATTATAAGCAATAATGATTTTGTGAAACTAATTAGAAAAAGCCTAAATTACACTCAAAGAGAAGTTTAAATCTGAACTTTGAGGACATGGCCAATTACAGCTCAAATAAAATTTAAAAAAACCCTACAGATTCAATGCAATCCCTATCAAGCTACCAACAGTATTTTTCACAGAGCTAGAACAAATAATTTCACAATTTGTATGGAAATACAAAAAACCTCCAATAGCCAAAGCCATTTGAGAAAAAAGAATGGAACTGGAGGAATCAACCTGCCTGAATTCAGGCTCTACTACAAAGCCACAGTCATCGAGACACTGTGGTACTCGCACAAAGACAGAAATATAGATCAGTGGAACAAAATAGAAAGCCCAGAAATAAATCCACGCACCTATGGACACCTTATCTTTGACAAAGGAGGCAAGAATATACAATGGAGAAAAGACAACCTCTTTAACAAGTGGTGCTCGGAAAAGTGGTCAACCACTTGTAAAAGAATGAAACTAAAACACTTTCTAACACCATACACAAAAATAAACTCAAAATAGATTAAAGATCTAAATGTAAGACCAGAAACTATAAAACTCTTAGAGAAGAACACAGGCAAACACTCTCCGACATAAATCACAGCAGGATCCTGTATGACCCATTTCCCAGAGTACTGGAAATAAAAGCAAAAATAAACAAATGGGACCTAACTAAAAAGCTTCTGCACAACAAAGGAAACTATAAGCAAGGTGAAAAAATAGCCTTCAGAATGGGAGAAAATAATAGCAAATGAAGCAACTGACAAAGAACTAATCTCAAAAACATACAAGCAACTCCTACTGCTCAATTCCAGAAAAATAAATGACCCAATCAAAAAATGGGCCAAAGAATTAAGCAGACATTTCTCCAAAGAAGACATACAGATGGCTAACAAACACATGAAAAGGTGCTCAACATCACTCATTATCAGAGAAATGCAAATCAAAACCACAATGAGATACCATTTCACACTAGTCAGAATGGTGCTATCCAAAAGTCTACAAGCAATAAATGCTGGAGAGGGTGTGGAGAAAAGGGAACCCTCTTACACTGTTGGAGGAAATGCAAACTAGTACAGCCACTATGGAGAACAGTGTGGAGATTTCCTTAAAAAACTGGAAATAGAACTGCCTTATGACCTAGCAATCTCACTGCTGGGCATACACACCGAGGAAACCAGAATTGAAAGAGACACGTGTACCCCAATGTTCATCGCAGCACTGTTTATAATAGCAGGACATGGAAGAAGCCTAGATGTCCATCAGCAGATGAATGGGTAAGAAAGCTGTGGTACTTATACACAATGTGATATTACTCAGCCATTAAAAAGAATACATTTGAATCAGTTCTACTGAGGTGGATGAAACTTGAGCCTATTATACAGAGTGAAGTAAGCCAGAAAGAAAAACACCAATACAGTATACTGATGCATATATATGAAATTTTAAAAGATGGTAATTATAACCCTGTATGTGAGAGAGCAAAAGAGACACAGATGTATCGAACAGCCTTTTGGACTCTGTGGGAGAGGGAGACGATGGAATGATTTAGGGGAATGTCATGGAAATATGGATAATATCATAAAAGAAACGAATCGCCAGTCCAGGTTCAATACAGGATCCTGGGGCTGGTGCACTGGGATGACCCAGAGGGATGGTACAGGGAGGGAGGTGGGAGGTGGGTTCAGGATGGGAAACACGTGTACGCGCATGGCAGATTCATGTTTTTTTTTTATGTATAAATTTGTTTATTTTAATTGGAGGTTAATTATTTTACAATATTGTATTGGTTTTGCCATACATCAACATGAATCCACCACAGGTATACTATTGGAAATAAAAGCAAAAATAAACAAATGGGACCCAAATAAACTTAAAAGCTTCTGCGCAACAAAGGAAACTATAGGCAAGGCAGATTCATGTTGATGTGTGGCAGAACCAATACAATATTGTAAAGTAAATAGCCTCTAATTAAAATAAATACATTTAAATTAAAAAAAAATGAACAATACGTTATTGGAAAGAATCCTTAATACAGAACAGCAGAAAGTTTAGCAACTCTATCACCTGTAGAAATTGGCAATATAGAAAAAGTGTCTAAGGGACCATAATAACTAGGAAGATTTCCAACCAACTAACTTAATGCTGCCTCATTTCTCTTGCATCCTCTCTTTCTTTCCTACTAAAATGCAAAATGAGAGCAAAATAAAAAGGAGAGCAAGACATTGACAGGAGCCAGAATTTAATGGTTTTGAAATTCTTAGCCTCTCCAACTGACAAATGATGCTAAAGTCAAGAAATATATCTGAGAAAGATAAGTTCCATGGCATTGCTAAAACAGCATGGTCTGCAGATGTATCTGAGTGTTACTATCACATCTTGGGTCAACCTACAGAAAGATCAATGGCAGTGCCTTAGAGGAGTAGTCAGTCACACAAAAGAGTTTTTAAGTGAAGCATAAGAGCTTATGTCTGAGAGGTGTATAGTTGTTTAATGGAGTGACTCTAATGACATTCACAGGAGGTTCATAGAATGGCAAACCAGAGTGAAAAGAGACTGTTGGATTTCGCTCTGGCTAAACAACTCCACTAGTAATAAATAGAATGAGACACCTACTCAGTTGAAAACAAATGTCACCTTTCATGAAAAAAGAATGAGAAGGCAAGACTAAGAGCCCAGAGGAAGATGCAGAGAACCAATTAGAATTATTCCCTGACTCTAGGAACTGAACAAGGAAACTTCCAACAGTTATCGAGCTGGATTTCAGAATTGCTATGGACCAGAAATTAATATTTGGTTTCAATTTTCACCTTTTCCTATCCCACTAGGGTATATTGAGTACATGGAAAGGGGTGAGGGGTAGACACCTTGTATATTTAGTTTTATAAGACTACAGAACAAGAACTGTGTGAAACAAGTATACATAAGAACCTAAGAGGTTTTATTCACATCTACTATATTATTTGATCCTCCATAAAAAGTTATTAATAAACCCTTAAGGACAATGAGAAAGCAACCGATATCTATGTTTATACACTGTTATTTGAAGCTTTAATATAAAAGTTTATGATTAAGCTACTTAGTTTGCTATCATACTTGGGTAAGAGTTATAGCTCTCGTAAAATAGAAAAGTAAGTAACATCAGACAATTTATTAGATGGAAATAGTTTGAGGATTATTAAATTTTATACATATTTTATCATGTTTTGAATGTATATTAGCACTAATAATGTTGGAAGCTAACAGTATCTGTTTAAGTCTCTAAGTGTCTAACTATCTGAGTACCTGGAGTAACAGGTAAATTTGGCCTTGGAGTACAGAATGAAGCAGGGCAAAGGCAAACAGAATCTTGCCAAGAGAATACATTGGTCATAGCAAACATCCCCTCCCAACAGAAGAGACGACTGTACACATGGACATCACCAGATGGTCAACACTGAAATCAGATTGATTATATTCTTTGCAACCAAAGATGGAGTAGCTCCTTACAGTCAGCAGAAACAAGACTGGGAGCAGACTGTGGCTCAGATCAAGAACTCATTATCGCCAAATTCAGACTTAAATTGAAGAAAGTAAGGAAAACCACTAGACCATTCAGGTATGACCTAAATCAAATCCCTTATGATTATGCACTGTAAGTGAGAAATAGATTCAAGGGATTAGATGTGATAGATAGAGTGCCTGAAGAACTAGGGACAGAGGTTCATGACATTGTATAGGAGACAGGGATCAAGGCCATCCCCAAGAAAAAGAAATGCTAAGAGCAAAATGGCTGTATGAGGAGACCTTACAAATAGCTTTGAAAAGAAGAGAAGTAAAAAGCAAAGGAGAAAAGGAAAGATATTCCCATTTGAATGCAGAATTCCAAAAAATAGCAAGGAGAGATAAGAAACGTTTCCTCAGTGATCAGTGCAAAGAAATAGAGGAAAACAATAGAAGGGGGAAGACTAGAGATCACTTAAAAAAAATTAGAGATGCCAAGGGAATATTTCATGCACAGATGGGCTCGATAAAGGACAAAAATGGTATGGACCTAACAAAAGCAGAAGATATTAAGAGGTGGCAAGAATACACAGAAGAACTCTACAAAAAGATCTTCATGACCCAGATAATCACAATGGTGTGATCAATCACCTAGAGCCAGACATCTTGGAATGTGAAGTCAAGCGGGTCTTAGGAAGCATCATTATGAACAAAGCTAGTGGAGGTGATGGAATTCCAGCTAAGCTATTTCAAATCCTAGAAGATGATGGTGTTAAAGTGCTGCACTCAATATGCCAGCAAATTTGGAAAACTCAGCAAGACCACAGAACTGCAAAATGTCAGTTTTCATTCCAATCTCAAAGAGAAGGCCAAAGAATGCTCAAACTACTCTATAATTGCACTCATCTCACACGCTAGCAAAGTAGTGCTGAATATTCTCCAAGTGAGGCTTCAACGGTATGTGAACCGTGAAATTCCAGATGTTCAAGCTGGATCTAGACAAGGCAGAGGAACCAGAGGTCAAATTGCCAACATCTGATGGATCATCAAAAAAGCAAGAGAGTTCCAGAAAAACATCTACTTCTGTTTTTTTGACTATGCCAAAGCCTTTAAATTTGTGTATCACAAAAACTGTGGAAAAATTTTAAAGACATGAGAATACCAGACCACCTGACTTGCCTCTTGAGAAATTTGCATGTGGGTCAGGAAGCAGCAATTATAACTGGACATAGAACAGCAGACTGTTTCCAAATAGGTAAAGGAGTATGTCTGGACTGCATATTGCCATCCTGCTTATTTAACTTCTATGCAGAGTACATCATCAGAAACGCTGGGCTGGTTGATGCACAAGCTGGACTCAAGGTTGCCAGGAGAAATATCAATAACCTCAGATATGCAGATGACAAAACCCTATGGCAGAAAGGGAAGGAGAACTAAAGAGCCTCTTGATGAAAGTAAAAGAGGATAGTGAAAAAGTTGGCTTACAATTCAACATTCAGAAAACTAAGATCATGGCATTTGGGGGCTCCAAAATCACTGCAGATGGTTAATGCAGCCATGAAATTAAAAGATACTTGCTCCTTGGGAGAAAAGCTATGACTAACCTAGACAGCATGTTAAAAAGCAGAGACATTGTTTTGCCAACAAAGGTTCGTGTCGTTAAGGCTATGGTTTTCCAGTAGTCATGTATGGATGTGAGAGTTGGACTAGAAAGAAAGGCGAGCACCAAAAAATTGATCCTTTGGAACCGTGCCACTGAAGAAGACTAGTCCATCCTAATGATATCAGTGCTGCATATTCATTGGAAGGACTGATGTTGAAGCTGAAACTCCAATACTTTGCCAGCTGATGCAGAGAACTGACTCATTTGAAAAGACCCTAATGCTGGGAAAGACTGAAGGCAGGGGGAAAATGGGACAACAGAGGATCAGATGGTTGGATGGCATCACTGACTCAATGGATATGAGCTTGAGTAAACTCCAGAAGTTGGTGATGAACAAGGAGGCCCGGCGTGCTACAGTCCATGAGGTCGCACAGAGTCGGACACGACTGAGCAACTGAACTACACTGAACTGAACTGAACTGTCTAACTGTACCCTGGCCACATTGTTCCTAGGCATACTCCTAGCAAAGAAGCATGGATATGTTCCTGAAACACACGTACATAATGCACATAGCAGCACTATTCACAATAGCTCCACACTGGAATCAAATGTCCACCACTGGTTGAATAAATAAATAAATTACAGTGTATTTAAACAATGGAACATTTGAGAGTGTAATTCACAAAGTACAATTATACACAGCAGCATGTTGAGTAAAAGAAGCCAGATGCAAAAACTGTGTACCATATGATTCTTATTACAAGGAATTTAAACACAGTCAAGAGAAAGGTACTAATGTCTGATGTTAGTTGTGTTAGTCGCTCAGTCGTGTCCAACTCTTTGTGACCCCATGGACTATACAGTTCATGGAATTCTCCAAGCCAGAATACTGGAGTAGGTAGCCTTTCCCATCTCCAGGGGATCTTCCCAACCCAGGGATCAGACCCAGGTCTCCCACATTGTACATGGATTCTTTACCAGCTGAGCCACAAGGGAAGCCCAAGAGTACTGGAGTGGGTCACTATCCCTTCTCCAGTGGATCTTCCTGACCCAGGACTTGAACTTTGGTCTCCTGCATTGCTGGCAAATTCTTTATCAACTGAGCTATGAGGGAAGCCCATATCTGAAGTCAGGATAATAGTAATCCTGGGGATCTAGGGTTAGTAATTTTGTTACCTGTATGAAGGGAGATTTTGAGGTTTTTGAGCTGTGAGTACTGAATGCATGGCTGTGTTCACCGTATGAAACTGTAAACTTAAGGTATGTCTGCTTTGCCAACTGCAACTCAACAGTTTGTGCACTTTTATAAATGTAGGTTCCAATTCAGCAAATTTATGTAAAAAAAGACAAAGCTATTTTGATAATAATACATTATAAGTAGTAATCCAGGAGAAAAGAGGTAAGAATTTCATTGGAAAAATATTTTATTTAAAGTTTATATTTAGTATAAACTGGGAGAAAGAACAGGTTTTGTTTTAAAATTATTTCTCATAGAGCAAATAAAACAATATAATTCATAAATTACAATGCTACGATTCCTTTCAGATTAGCAAATCTACTACATTTTCTTAGGAAGCTACAGTATATCATGTGTGAAACAAGATGCTCATAGACTGTGTTATTCACACATTTTCAGGTTGCAATTCCTTAACAAGAAGGGGCTTTATTGCCTCCTAGGTTTGAGTAGGACTGATCCTTGGATTAGCTCCCACAGGCGAGAGGAATGGTGAAAGAATTGAAATCTCTCTTTTCTCCCTTTCTCCATCTCTCGTCACGTCCTGGGTTCATTTGCTCTTTTTTACAGTCAGCCTCCTGTGTGTAGTGGAGGGGAAAGCTGCTCAGAGTCAGATTCTTATCCTTACAAGACATAGAATCTTTCTCAATGCCTCACTTTCTTCATCTATAAAGTGGGGATGTTAGCAGGGAGCTCATAAGGTGGTTGTGAAACTGGATGGTCTATGCAAGTGCTCTTAAGGGTGCCTGGCTCAGTGACCCTATGTGACCACCCAGCCTAGACCTCACCCTTCACATTGGACTCAAACTTGAGCTTATTATCTGGTGCCTCATAAGCATCTCAAATTGACCATCTCCCAAACTGAACCCCTGGTGTTTCTTCCTAACCTGCTTTCCCATCTGTGTAACTCAATGTTTCTAGTTCCTCAGGCCAACATCATCCTTGACTACTTTCTTTCTCTCGTATCCTACTTCCAATTTATAACACAGTCAGTTCAGCAAGCGCTGTCTGATAGAACTTTCTATATTGATGAAAAGGATCTATATTGTCCAACATGGCACCCAGTCTCCTGGGGCTAACTGAATTTTTAGTTTTATTTCATCTTTAGCAACTGAAATTCAAGTTTAAATGACCACATGTGGCCATATCAGATGCAGAAATACACTGTCAAAGTGTATCTACAATATCACCACTTCTGACAAATTCCATGGCTGCAATCCTAGTCCAAGGCATCCTCATCTCTCGTCTTACTCTGTGGTTAGCCTCTTTGGTGTCCTGCTCCTGCAGCCAAGCTGTGCTGCTGGAATTCCTGTCACATCAGAGCAGGGGCTCTCATGGAAGAGCAAACGTGGGTCCCCGCTTTCCTCCTGGGAGCCTTGCTGAGTTTTCTTACTGCTCTGCCTCTCATTCATTCTGTTTCAGGACCCTGACCTCTGCCTCAGTGGAACATTCTCAAAAAGCATTTTTGCTCTTGGGTTTACTTCCCAAAATGCTCTACCGCTAGATTTCCCCAGGGTTTGCTCTTTAACATTCGTTTCTTCCTTCGCATCCTCACGAAGGCCATCTGTGTACAGTTTCTAAATTTTCAATCCTCCCCAATATTTCTTGTCACTTTCCACTAATGTACTTTTTCTTCTCAGCTTTGTAATCTTATTGCTAGGATTCTAGATATGCTTCTTACTCATTGCATTTTTGTGTGTCTCCTTCATTAAAACAATGGCTCTATAAAGAAATCATTCTAAGTGCTTTGTTCACAGCTGTAACCTGGACACTTGGGACTGTGTCAGCCTCGGCAGGTTTTCCATGAGCTTTATACCTACTGGGTAGATAGCTATACTGTACACTCTGCAATACTTACATGGACTCTATTCAGCCTTGTGAGTATTTCCTGATTATCAACATATGCACATGACTTCCATTGACTAAAGTTTTTAGGAAAAAATTTGAATTCTGACTAAATAGATAGGTATATTTTCCTAGTCTGAAAAAATTCATAATCACAGTATTTTAAAAACAAACCTTCGCTTATACTTAAAGTTTCTCAGAGAGGCTCCTTTGCAGACTCTTTCACAGTAAAATCGGTTTACTTATTTTTCGATATAATGTGTGTAGAATGAAATGAATAAATGTTTTTATTTATACATTTTAAATTTATTTATAAATAAATATATTTATATATTTTAATTTGTTTATAAATAATTTTTATTTATTTGTAAATATTTTAATAAATGTTTTATTATAAATATTTATTTGTTTAAAATAAATATTTTATTTGTTTATAAATGTTTTATTAATTCATAAAATTTTTCCTTAATAGACTGTGTTCTATACCATAATGGAAATATTTCTCAAATTTAATGAAATAATGCTAAATTAACCTTCCCTTGAAAAATCATATCATGATGTTTCTCTCCAACAGAGATATTCTTATATTTTCAGCCTAGGAATTCCCCCCTGTATTTTATTAATTGCTAGTTAACATTCCTTCAAAGTAAATTATGCTTGTTATGAAAAACATAAGCTCAAAACACTGCATTTTCTTAATTCATTAAAATCATTTGTAAATTAAAAATATATAGTAAAACACTTGCTTTGTAAATAAAAATATAAAATAGTATTGTTGTGTGTGCTTAGCCTCTCAGTCGTGTCCAACTCTACTGCTGTCAGTACTTGCTTGGGTGTAAAATTGATACTGAAAATCCTAAAATGGTTGTGAGATAACTTAACAAAGGGATAAAATCCATAGTTCTCTAACTGAAACTCTGGGCACTAACTGCCATAGGGAGCTCTTAGAGGCACCATGGAATATTCTAAATTTCCAGAAGAAACATAGAAGCACTCATTTATGGGGTACCATCTGACCTACTAGATGAATGTAGTTCACAGTTTCAGTGTTACATTCTCTCAATCTTTATGCAGCTTTTTTTTTTCTGTAATAAATACCAAATACTATTAGACCATCAGAGTGAAGCATGAAATGAAGGTGGTGATAGATTTCAAGGACTGAGATGTTGGGTTGTACCCTACTGGGCACACAACCTATTTTGTTGCGAAACTTGAGAACCTGTGGAAACAGGTTATTTGTTTTCTTTGTTTTTTTTGTAATTTCTTGAAATTAATGTTTATTCATATTCTCCAGTTTTATTGAGATATAATTGACATACATCACTGGATAAATTTAAAGTGTATAGTTTAGTGATGTAAAGTTACAACTTTTGTGGATTATTGCTGCATAAAAGCTTAGTTGGCATCTATCATTTCATATAGACACCTTAAAAAGAAAGAAAAAAAAGAAATTTTCCTTGTGATGAGAATTCTTAGATCTCTCTCTTAACAGCTCTCTTCTATTCCATACATCAGTATTAATTCTTGTCTCCATGTTGTACATTACCTCCCTAGGACTTATTTATTTTTAATTGAAACTGTATGCCTTTGACCACCTTCTTCCAGTTTTAACTTTTATAATTCCACTGAACATTTATGTGAGAATGGCATGATGAATCTCTTAATGTTATAAAAAATGATTTATGAAAGTGAATTTGTGGTCCTGGTCTCAACCACTTTCTATTCGTTTATCACCAGTAGAACTTGGAAACATGATTCAGTTTGGATGTGTAACAAAAGATGATCAAAATAGCAAGTTTCAGTTTCAGAAAAACTTCAAAACATAGTTTTGAAACTCTTTGGGTTTGACAAAACCCAATTAAATTCTGCCAAGGCACTCTTTTCCCTAATTTTTCAAGCTCTTGTGTATTTCTGGAGAAATTTAATCCTTATGTTACTGATTAATTTACACTTAACTCATCAAAATGTTTGGTAAATGCTGCAGCACTTTATATTCAAAGAACTTTATGAGAAACTACATCTGGAAATTCTAAAGTTTTATAAATCATTCTTGAATTTCTTTTTTCTTTAAACCAGAAAATCACATTTTTTCAAAGCATGTAGAATTTGAATCTCATATTTAACT
The DNA here is from genome assembly GCA_006408695.1 of Aepyceros melampus. NCBI lineage: Eukaryota > Metazoa > Chordata > Mammalia > Artiodactyla > Bovidae > Aepyceros > Aepyceros melampus. Next base: position 43,198 of record SJXQ01007052.1, read on the forward strand.
TTATTTTGGTAGAGTTCAGGAACTGTGTGGGAGAAAACTAAACAGAAAGAATGTTCCTCTTGTAAGTTATTTCAATATGCTGGACTCGGATTGTCCCTAATAGAATATTATCTCTATAATTAAAACATGAGTAATAGTCTAATTTTTATATGTGCTGTCATTTAGTGGAAATATTGCACCTCTCAGAATTCAGTACTGGATTTTAATCATTTTATAACCTCTCTNAAAAAATTTGAATTCTGACTAAATAGATAGGTATATTTTCCTAGTCTGAAAAAATTCATAATCACAGTATTTTAAAAACAAACCTTCGCTTATACTTAAAGTTTCTCAGAGAGGCTCCTTTGCAGACTCTTTTCACAGTAAAATCGGTTTACTTATTTTTCGATATAATGTGTGTAGAATGAAATGAATAAATGTTTTTATTTATACATTTTAAATTTATTTATAAATAAATATATTTATATATTTTAATTTGTTTATAAATAATTTTTATTTATTTGTAAATATTTTAATAAATGTTTTATTATAAATATTTATTTGTTTAAAATAAATATTTTATTTGTTTATAAATGTTTTATTAATTCATAAAATTTTTCCTTAATAGACTGTGTTCTATACCATAATGGAAATATTTCTCAAATTTAATGAAATAATGCTAAATTAACCTTCCCTTGAAAAATCATATCATGATGTTTCTCTCCAACAGAGATATTCTTATATTTTCAGCCTAGGAATTCCCCCCTGTATTTTATTAATTGCTAGTTAACATTCCTTCAAAGTAAATTATGCTTGTTATGAAAAACATAAGCTCAAAACACTGCATTTTCTTAATTCATTAAAATCATTTGTAAATTAAAAATATATAGTAAAACACTTGCTTTGTAAATAAAAATATAAAATAGTATTGTTGTGTGTGCTTAGCCTCTCAGTCGTGTCCAACTCTACTGCTGTCAGTACTTGCTTGGGTGTAAAATTGATACTGAAAATCCTAAAATGGTTGTGAGATAACTTAACAAAGGGATAAAATCCATAGTTCTCTAACTGAAACTCTGGGCACTAACTGCCATAGGGAGCTCTTAGAGGCACCATGGAATATTCTAAATTTCCAGAAGAAACATAGAAGCACTCATTTATGGGGTACCATCTGACCTACTAGATGAATGTAGTTCACAGTTTCAGTGTTACATTCTCTCAATCTTTATGCAGCTTTTTTTTTTCTGTAATAAATACCAAATACTATTAGACCATCAGAGTGAAGCATGAAATGAAGGTGGTGATAGATTTCAAGGACTGAGATGTTGGGTTGTACCCTACTGGGCACACAACCTATTTTGTTGCGAAACTTGAGAACCTGTGGAAACAGGTTATTTGTTTTCTGTTGTTTTTTTTGTAATTTCTTGAAATTAATGTTTATTCATATTCTCCAGTTTTATTGAGATATAATTGACATACATCACTGGATAAATTTAAAGTGTATAGTTTAGTGATGTAAAGTTACAACTTTTGTGGATTATTGCTGCATAAAAGCTTAGTTGGCATCTATCATTTCATATAGACACCTTAAAAAGAAAGAAAAAAAAGAAATTTTCCTTGTGATGAGAATTCTTGATCTCTCTCTTAACAGCTCTCTTCTATTCCATACATCAGTATTAATTCTTGTCTCCATGTTGTACATTACCTCCCTAGGACTTATTTATTTTTAATTGAAACTGTATGCCTTTGACCACCTTCTTCCAGTTTTAACTTTTATAATTCCACTGAACATTTATGTGAGAATGGCATGATGAATCTCTTAATGTTATAAAAAATGATTTATGAAAGTGAATTTGTGGTCCTGGTCTCAACCACTTTCTATTCGTTTATCACCAGTAGAACTTGGAAACATGATTCAGTTTGGATGTGTAACAAAAGATGATCAAAATAGCAAGTTTCAGTTTCAGAAAAACTTCAAAACATAGTTTTGAAACTCTTTGGGTTTGACAAAACCCAATTAAATTCTGCCAAGGCACTCTTTTCCCTAATTTTTCAAGCTCTTGTGTATTTCTGGAGAAATTTAATCCTTATGTTACTGATTAATTTACACTTAACTCATCAAAATGTTTGGTAAATGCTGCAGCACTTTATATTCAAAGAACTTTATGAGAAACTACATCTGGAAATTCTAAAGTTTTATAAATCATTCTTGAATTTCTTTTTTCTTTAAACCAGAAAATCACATTTTTTCAAAGCATGTAGAATTTGAATCTCATATTTAACTTTATTTTGGTAGAGTTCAGGAACTGTGTGGGAGAAAACTAAACAGAAAGAATGTTCCTCTTGTAAGTTATTTCAATATGCTGGACTCGGATTGTCCCTAATAGAATATTATCTCTATAATTAAAACATGAGTAATAGTCTAATTTTTATATGTGCTGTCATTTAGTGGAAATATTGCACCTCTCAGAATTCAGTACTGGATTTTAATCATTTTATAACCTCTCTTAGTGGATAAATTTAACGTAATAAGCCATACTGATTAATTTGTTATATTTCATTGGTAAAAACTTCAAAACAAACATAATAGTCCCTATCACAGTATTTTAAGTGAAATAAATGTTTGTGCCCTCAAGAATGTGTCCTGCAGCAAGTATAGTTAAGATGTTAGAAAACAAAAACTTAAAAAATGCATTAGATCATGTCTGAAAAAGACAAATGTTTGTTAATCACACTGTGCTATTTGGCATAACTTTTTAAATGATCTCAACATAAGGAATTAATGCAATAAAATTAAACTCTAAGCAAATACTAAACATGAATAATCATTTCTTTTCAGCTATCAGCTCACTAAAACACAATGTGTATTTCTCTTAGATACACAAAGACAATATGAAATTATCAGGACATTTATTAGGTTAAGCCACTCACAGTTGCCATTTGTAGGTTAAAAGCTGGTCAAACATGGGCAGTTTCACACAGCAGAACCTGTATCTGATCAAATAATAATTGATACGGAAGATATTATTTCTAGAAGTATTTCTTTATCAGGAAGATCTAGTTTACATATTTTAAAGAGCTATTTGTATCAGTATCAGGTTTCTTAACTCAAATATTTTCTTAATTAATCTGGAAACACACTTCAAACCTTTGTAGCTTTTCAAGCCTATCCACTAGGGCAGCCATGTTGGGTTATCTTAAATCTTACATCTCAGTGGATTAAAAGATAACCACTATAGTTTTCACTGGGGCTACCTGTCTGCTCTACACCTGTTGTCTTCACTCCAGGCCCCGAGCTGACGGGTGCTGTTAGTCATGGAGGCCAAGGGACACGGTGAATGAAGGACAAAGTGCTCAGAAAACTTCCACTGGAAAGTCTGACAGTCCATTTCTGCTCACAAATTTGCCAAAGCAAATTTCATGACAAACAGTTATTAGTGGAAGAGAAAAAAGGTAATCCTGCCAGGTGCTCCAAAGTGAGAACAGAACATTGGTAAATAGTCCTTGTGGCTGCAAGACTGACAGTGACACTTGTATGTTTCACATCAGGTAAAAGCCACCGTTGATCACTGAGGAAGTGACTAGCAAGGAAAGATAAGAAAGCCTTCTTCAGTGATGAATGCAAAGAAATAGAGAACAATAGAATGGGAAAGACTAGATATTTCTTCAAGAAAATTAAGATACCAAGGGAATATTTCATGCACAGATGCCACAAAAAAGGACAGAAAAGTTATGGACCTAACAAAAGCAGAAGATGTTAAGAAGAGACTGCAAGAATACACAGAACTATACAAAAATATCTCAATGACCCAGATAATCACAATGGTGTGATCACTCACCTAAAGCCAGACATCCTGGAGTGTGAAGCCAAGTGGGCCTTAGGAAGCATCACTATGAACAAAGCTAGTGGAGGTGATGGAATTCCAGCTAAGCTATTTCAAGTCCTAAGATGATGGTGTTAAAGTGCTGCACTCAATATGCCAGCAAATTTGGAAAACTCAGCAGTAGCCACAGGACTGCAAAATGTCAGTTTTCATTCCAATCCCAAAGAAAGGCAATGCCAAAAAATGTTCAGACTACAGCATCATTGCACTCATCTCACATGCTAGCAAAGTAATGCTCAAAATTCTTCAAGCCAGGCTTCAACTGTACATGAACCAAAAAGTTCCGGATGTTCAAGCTGGTTTTAGAAAAGGCAGAGGAACCAGAGATCAAATTGCTAACATCCTTTGAATCATGGGAAAAGCAAGAGAGTTCCAGAAAAACATCTATTTCTGCTTTATTGACTATGCCAAAGCCTTTGACTGTGTGGATCACAACAAACTGTGGAAAATTCTTCAAGAGACGGCAATGCCAGGTCACCTTACCTGTCTCTTGAGAAATCTGTATGCAGGTCAAGAAACAACAGTTAGAACCAGACATGCAACAACAGACTGGTTCCAAATCAGGAAAGGAGTACGACAAGGCAGTACACTGTCACCCTGCTAATTTAACTTATATGCAGGGTACATCATGAGAAATGCAGGGCTGGATGAAGCTCAAGCTGGAATCAAGATTGTGGGGAGAAATATCAATAACCTCAGATATGCAGATGACACCACCCTTATGGCAGAAAGTAAAGAGGAACTAAATAGCTTCTTGATGAAGGTGAAAGAGAGAGTGAAAAAGCTGACTTAAAACTCAACATTCAAGAAATGAATTCCTGATACCCAGTCCCATCACTTCATGGCAAATAGATGGGGAAACTATGGAAACAGTGACAGACTTTATTTTCTTGGGCTCCAAAATCACCACAGATGGTTACTGCAGCAATGAAATTTAAAAATGCTTGCTCTTTGAAAGGAAAGCTGTGACCAACCTAGACAGCATATTAAAAAGCAGAGACATTACTCTACCGACAAATGTCCATATAGTCAAAGTTATGGTTTTTCCAGTAGTCATGTATGAATGTGAGGTTTGGACCACAAAGAAAGCTGAGCACCAAAGAATTGATGCTTTTGAACTGTGGTGCTGGAGAAGACTCTTGAGAGTCCCTTGGACTGCAAGGAGATCCAACCAGTTCATCCTAAAGGAAATCAGTCCTGGTTGTTCATTGGAAGGCCTGATTTTAAAGCTGAAACTCCAATACTTTGGCCACCTGATTCTAAGAACTGACTCATTGGAAAAGACCTTGATGCAGGGAAAGATTGAAGGCAGGAGGAGAAAGGGACAACAGATGAGATGGTTGGATGGTATCACCACTGACTCAATGGACATGGATTTGAGCAAGCTCAGGGGTTGGTGATGGACTGGGAAGCCAGTCCATGGAGTCACAAAGAGTCAGAAACAACTGAGTGACTTTACTGAAGAGCTACTGTAGGACAGAGTTCTTTACTAATGCTTGGTTATTCCGATTACAACAGAAGAATTTATAACTATTCATGACAAATTAATGCTGAGGTTATAAAAATTCATGACATATATAATGTGGCAAAGACAGTAAAAAAAACACCTTGTCGGGTGAAGAGAGAATATATTACCACTTTTTTACTTGAATGAACATTCTAAGCTTAGCTCGGGTTCTACTTACTGCAGAGAGTCTGCATCACACCTGTGGGTAGGACCTCAGCCAATGCAAGATGATGCTCCATGGATCCTGACATGCTTCTAGCCTGGTGCCCTGTGTCTCCTCAATCAGTTGGTGATTCAATCATGATGCAGGGGCAACAGAATAAACCAATCATTGGTTTCTGGCTTTGGGAAGTGTATTGTGTGATTACATCGCTATGCTCTCAGACACAATGTCCTCTTCCTTTACTTTCTTCTTGTCTCTTATTTTGCAGCTATAGGACTTCAGCAGGGTGCACAGCCAGGGTCAGGAACAATAGACACCTCCATGAGATTTATCTTTCTGTTTCATAAGGAAGAAAATTGTACACAAGATGTTGAAACCATCCACTTGCTAGGAGGAGAATATTCCTTACATAATTTTGTGCAGAAGGCAAAAAAAATCAAGAAAAAATATGAATAATAAAAAAAGATAATTTGTACAAACTGGACTGTGTATTTAGTGGTTGAACATTAAATTTCTTGAAGTTAACCAGTTAACTAACTTGAATAATTTTTCCAGTAACTATTAATGACACATCTAAGAATCTTATGTGCATCAATATTATGATACTCTGGTTTTATAATTATTTTCAAATTAATTTTAGTGTCTTTGTTTACAGCGTTAGGTCAGACACAGTGGTAGTTTTGCTAACTGCTCCCAGTGTACTTATAAAACATCAAAAGGACTAAATTGATGTTAAACCTGAGGCACCACGGATCATTTTCTCTAGTGTAGAGCTTCTCTTTGTTTGATTTAAAATACATCTGATATTGTTATAAGCTGGAAGTTGACTCATTAGAAAGGAATGTGAACCTCTTGCTTTGAGACCACGTTGCCACCCTGACAAGGTAAGTCAGAAAGCAATGGGTTAGGGTTAGAGTTGGGGTTAGCACAGCTCTAGTGAACCTGAAGGTCAACAGACTAGTTTTAATTCTGATCTGAACATATTCATTTCTCTTTTTAAATGTGATCTCTACATTCAAGGAAGGGAACATCACAGCAACATCACACAAACATTAAGTAATTCAAATATGAAGTATTAAGATATTATAATAAATTTGTCATAAAAGCAAATATGTCAAATACAAACTATAAAATTGCCAATGTGATTTTTCATAGAAGCATTTCTTTCTTTAATTAGCAATAATTGATTATGACTGGAGCTTTGATGGTTTATCCTATGGTTTAACTTTTTGCAAAAGAAGTTTCAATCATTTTAAAACAAATTTCCATGATTGAGTCTCTGTCTACTGCAAAAGCTCAGAAATATTTTTATATTCCCCATTTCCATTCAACTTTTTTTTGTTGGCATCTATCTTAGGTCCTTGCCTGCGAACCATGTCTGAGATATCCTGCTATTAACTTTTCTAGATCCTTTATATAATATATGCCTACATCCATAGAGTTTTATTGAGCTCACTCTAGGCTTTATGGCTTCCTGGGCATGACTATCTAGGCCATGATTGCACTTCAAAAACCTAAGTCAGTCCTTTTCTCATCTGCTACTTCCAAGATTCAATTTCCACACTCCTACTGAGCAAAAGAGCAAATCAATGATTCATCTTTAAAGACAAAAACAACAAAATAGATTTTCCCTTCAATATGTGTTTGCTCTGTTTGATGTGTTAGTTTCTACATCAACTTGTTAATGTAATTCCAACTACTCCTCAGAAACCCTCCTCCAGGTTATCTTCCTCATATTTTGTAAAATACAAAATTGAAAGTTGAAGTTTGCAAGTTATTTGGAAAGAAATGTTCAATCTAATTTTTAAAATTATTTTTCTATAAGGTTTTTTATCAACGGAAAAAGACTTCATATTTCTCTGGATTCATGATTTATTTCTTACATAAGTATACTTTAACATTAAGAAAAATGGTTAAATTTATTATTAGGAAGGATTTAAAAGTTAGATTTCATGCACTTGGTTTCATTTTTGCCTTTCAACATAGAACACTCTGCTTTAAAGAAAAATTTTAGCATGATTTAATATTATCTATTAATTCTTTATGTTCAGTGGCTTAATAGATGTCTTAAGGAACCCTATCCACAAAATATCATGAGCCATTTTTCTTGCATCTGTGTCTGTGAATACCTAGGAATTTTATGTAATTTTCTTAAGAAATTCCAATCCCCTGTTCTCTGACCACACCATGGGCAGTGACACTTCACAACAGAATAAGTTTACTGTTTTCATGAGCTTCAGTTGCAGGAAATGTACAGATAATAATGGAAGAAACTCTTTGTTAGCTTCTTTTTGGCAACAGATTTTATTAGAACTGAGATAAGCATTGTGTTCCTCAAAGAAATTTTATTTAAGGTTATTTGAAAATGAGTCAAAGGAATAAATATTTAGAAAATGTTATGGTTCAGACTTTTTAATGAATGCAAATACTTCTTTTTTCTCCCCAGTTCTACAGGATGACTATTCTTTTGTTTAATTAAATATCCTAAATAAATGTTTGCTGAGTTTAGAACAATGTCACAAAAGCTATTTGTCAGGACTATTTTCAGATTGTATTTGAAATTTCTCCATTTTTAGGTTAAACCTCATTCCAATACTCAGGCATGACAACAAGATTGGATCTAATTATCTAAACAGAAACAAAGAAGGTTTTGTCCATAGTTGCAAATAATGCTGATGCAAAACCACTCCTTTGGCACTGAGTGATGGGTTCTATGCAGATAAGGGGTTGTAAGCATCAACAGCATCCTTTGGGTAGTAATCTCAGGGAACTGTATCAGCACTGCAGATGTTCAGACATTCCTGAAGGCAGGATAATTGACAGTCCCAGTGTGCTCAAGTCATTCATGACTAAAGGCAAATAAGATAGTTTTAAGATTTTTTACATTTTTTCCCTTTGAAGGGGATGATGTTCAATTCATTTAATAGTAGGAGGAATTATAGTAAGAATCACAAATGAAAGAGGAGGGATTGTGGCAACCCACATGATAGGATTAACAGTTTTCCCAATAATTTGGTGTCTAGCTAATGATTAATATTTGAATGAATAACCATCTTTAACATGGTTGAAATTTAGCTTGCTTTATTTTTCTGTTAATAGTGATCTTAAAGTGACTAACAAGCAGTGTCAATAAGATAATGGTGTTTAGATGCCGAGTTAGAAGACTTGGACTTGTATAGTAACCTGAATGCTCCAACTACTTTCCATATATTGATGGACCTTTAACAAATTCTTATCATTTCATACCTGTTTCTTTAAATGAGTAAGAATTAATATACTGCTTGATTATTTTATCAGAGAGATGCTGTGGGATGAAGTGAAATAATCTATGTGAGATTTCTGTGCTAATAATAAAGTGATAATAGTTCTGCTAGCTTCAAACAAGCCTTCTATTTTGTGGTTATCTTGAAACTGTGACAAAGTACATTTGCATGCCTGCTGGTTTAAGTTAAAATAGTTTAATTTAAATATCTTTGGGTTAGCTTTAAATATATTTTGAGTATTCTCTTTCTTGTGTAATGATATAATCAGCATTTGAAAATAGTTCCTAGAAGGCAGGTTTATCACAAGATGTTGATTCCCATATTTACATATTTTTAATATATTGACTTTATATCAATTTTATTACACTTTAGTTTGTTTTTGAAAAGTAACAGGTTTCTAACATTTTAGAATATAATTATGTTTTCCTAGACACCATATCCATGTTGCACCTCTGATTCCACCACCACTGGCCAGAGGCAGTCGCTGTTACACCTCTGGACTATCTGAGCCCACTCTGTGCTTCTCCTCTTATCCTGCACTGTTCATCCTAATTATGAGTTGGCACTGCCTCTCTTCCACTGACTGCTGTCTCCTGCAGAGCAGAAAACCTCAGTGTGATTTATCTTTCTATGAAGCTGGCATGGAGTAACTGATCAAGGCACCAAGCAAAAATTCACACATTGCTGTAAATCAACTATACCCCCCAACATTAAAAAAAAAAATTATTGTAAATTTTTTAAAAAGTACACTTTGCTGGCATATATGGAGCTAATGCTTTCAACACTGAGAACTGTATTTCCATCCAAAACATAGACTTGGTGATGTGGACAGAATCGTGTACCCTGGAAAATCCATATGTGAATAATAATCCAATGTGACAATATTTGAAGACAGGACCAAAAGGAAGACATTAAGGATGAATGAGCTCAAAAATGTGGGGCTCCAATCTGATAGAATTAGTGTTCTAGTATAAAGAGACTCCAGAGAATTCCTAGAGTCCATTCTCTCTCTCTCTCTGTTCTTCACTTAAGGACACGGCTAGAAGGAGATAGCCTGAGAACTGAGGACAGAACCCTCATCAGGGACCACATTGACCAGCACCCTGATCCTAGACCTTCCAGCCTCTAGAACTGTGAGATATAGATGTCTAATGTTTGCTTAAACAAATAATCCCTGCTATTTCATTTATGGCAGCCTGAGTAGATTAAGTCAACGGGACTAAAGCATTTAACAGAATGTTAAGGACAAAAGGATTTGTAAGAATTAAAAATTTAGATTTGTTTTTACTGTCTGTACTTCACAGTAATAAATCTTAACAAGTATTATTCTCACTGAAAGGATATCAACTATTCTCAGCAATTGTTCAACAATTTTGAAGATACTTGGGTGAATATGTTTAGAAAGTCTCAAATTTTCAGGCAAACACTAACCTTATCAAGGAACATTTTTCTCAGTTTGCAGCCTTTAAACTTGATTCTAGTTATTTACATTCAGAAAAACAATTTCCCCTAAATTTTAAGTCCAAATTATTGGAGTAGGACTTGCCACCACCTTGCTATTTTTGTTAGGCAATTCAATCTATTCTATGTAAAGTTGGTCATGGCTCAGGCCAGCAATGTTCAGCAGGAACTTTCATGAGGGTATAGGTGGGAAAAGACTCTCAGAAACCAATGAAATATGCAAACATTTATTTTTCAATTATAGATATATATTCTATTTATTGAGACCTTGCAGTGGTATGTTTGCCAAGGAAACAGAAAGAACGACATTGCTGACAAATGTCACCAGGTTAAGAGTTCATTAATGAGCTTCTCTTGAAGCTGGCTTCTTTCAACTTGATCAGCTGTGTCTCTTCCAATGATTTAAACATTTAAGTTTCCTGAAACCTTAAAATCAAAACCAGGAGGTAGAGTATAAATCACCGAAACTCAAGTTATTCTAAATTGCATATTTATGGATAAGAAAGACATGATTATTCCTTCTGCCCTAGGGAACATGAAGGCTTCTTCCATTTTCCCTTACATTCTGGTTTTTTCTTTGGCTTGTGTCCAGCTGGGCAGTGACATGTATGAATTATCCTGTGTGTACAAAGAATTCTTGGTCAGGAAACAGAAATGAGATGATGTCATAGACTAGAACCGTGTTGTAGAAAAAGAGAGAAGGAGTGTTTTCACTTTGTTTCACCATAGTTTTATCTAAGTATCTCACCTATATGTGTGGTCCCAGGTAGCAATGCATCCCACTTACCAATGAGGTCTATTATCTGGCCCTGAGGTATGTACTTAGCAGGTATTATTTTCTTATTCTTCACAAATTGTAGTAGGTTGATAATAGCTTACTTCATTTATAAAGATAAGGAAAATGAGATTTAGATTCATTTAAGTACCTTTTTCTCAGTAACAAGGCTTATTCCTGGTGTTGCCAGAACCACATTCAAATCTGTCTGATTAAAATACCCCATGAACTTGCTTCTTCCTTGGAACTCTACAGAAACTGATCTCTTAACTAATATCAGCCATTTTAGCAAGCACTCTGTAGCCAGGTTTGCAGGTCTCTGAGACTGTGGCAAAATGTGCCCATGGAAAAATTCACTTTAAGTAAAATTAACAAAGAGCAAACAAACGTACCTTCTCATTCACACTGATTTTCATCTCAGTGATTTCTAGTATTTTTTTTCTCGATTTTCTTGCAATGTGATTAGATTATTTAGATGGGGGAGCAGACTTTCCAAGGTCTGGATCTGGGGGACCTGACCCATCTCTAGGTAGTATGATGCATTAAGTTTGGTTGAGCAGAACAGTTGCAAGCAAGTTGTCAGGAGTGTCTGAGGTGAAGTCATTGGTTCCCCAGTAGATGGCAGCAAAAGCAAAACACAGACAGGCATCATGGCAGAATCTGCCCAATTGGACAGGATCATCAGAGAGGATTTTTGGCAGAGAGCAGATACAACAAGGGAGAAGGCAATGGCGCCCCACTCCAGTACTCTTGCCTGGAGAATCCCATGGACGGAGGAGCCTGGTAGGCTGCAGTCCATGGGTCGCTAAGAGTCGGACACGACTGAGCGACTTCACTTTCACTCTTCACTTTCATGCATTGGAGAAGGAAATGGCAACCCACTCCAGTGTTCTTGCCTGGAGAATCCCAGGGACGGGGGAGCCTGGTGGGCTGCCGTCTATGGGGTCGCACAGAGTTGGACACGACTGAAGTGACTTAGCAGCAGCAGCAGATACAACAAGAGAACGTGAGGTTGGGGATGCCTGTCTCTAGCACACTTGGCAGTTCTGAGGAGGAACAACATCAAGAGCATCACAGAGATCATGCTGACCTGACTAGGGCAGCAGAAGGTCAGACTGAGGGACACCCAGTTACAAAAGCTCTTCATAGGAAAGCAGCACCTGCAGCTGAAAACTACAAGACTTTCAAAGGTTAAAAGGCAAGAATCCAGTAAACACATTTCACCACAGTAGAGACCAGATGGTAACTGGATACCAAGGTATTTTACATTGTCACACGAAATCCATAAATCTCTTTCTTCCTTTAATTTTCCTGTTGGTTGATGTCCACTTTCCCCATCACTTTAATCAAGTACATCCTTTCTTTTTTCTAGATCTTAATTGATGCTTCTTTAAAATTAATTTTTATTGATTGTAGTTGATTTACAATGTTGTGTTAGTTTCTACTGTACAGCAAAGTGAATCAGCTGTATGTATACATATATCCCATCTTTTTTTGATTTACTTCCCATTTAGATCAGCATATAACATTGAGTAGAGTTCCTTGTTCTATACGGTGGTTCTCATTTCATTATCTGTTTTATATATGGTAGTGAATATATGTTAATTCCAATTTCCCAATCCATCTCACCCCTTCTTCCCCCACTTGGTAACCATGTGTTTGTCTGTTATGTCTGTTTCTGTTTCTGCCCTGCAAATAAAATCATCTACACCAATTTTCTGGATTCCGCATATATGCATTAATATGCAATATTTGTTTTTCTCTTTCTGACTCACTTTACTCTGTGTAACTGGCTCTAGGTCCATCCACATCTCTACAAATGAACAGTTTATTCCTTTTTATGGCTGAGTGATATTCCATTGTATATATGTGCCACATCCTCTTCATTCATTCCTCTGTTGATGGCCATGTAGAGTATTTCCATGTCCTGGATATTGTGAATAGTGCTAATCAAGTACATTCTTACACATTGACCATAACACATGAATAAAACTTACAACCTTCTCTTGGGTTCCCTCCTTCTTGTGTGGAGGACATTGCTTCCCCCACTCCTGGTTCCTGGTTCCTCGCCTCTATGTCTTGATTCTGAGTCCCTGCTTTCTTCCTCTTCTCCTTCTGTGCTGGTTTCCTCTGCATTCTTGCCATCACACTGCACCGTAGCCCTGCCTATGAGGCAGAAGGCAAGGTGGGCATACCCAGGAAATCCTATTAAAGGTGCCAGTTGGTAGGAGAAGAGAGGAACACAATCCACTCTTCTATGTTCAAATGTTTCACATGAAAACAAAGTATTGTTTTCTGATTCTATAGTGATGGATTCAGAACTGTGAATTCTGTGTCTACTACTGAACCATGTCTACTACTCAGTGGTGACCTTTTCTATGACAATATTCTCTTAAAAGCATCAGGAGATAAGTATTAACCTTCACTGTATTCTCAAACAGAAGTGAAAAGTACCTATGTGTTGAGGAAGTTCCTAGCAAGAGAAAACTCTATTTCAATGTGCTTTGCTATTCCAGGTATAGGGTAGAAGGAATTAAAAAACAAGAAAGATTTCCTTCCCATTCAGGTCAACACAGAGCATTAAATAGAGTTACTTGTGCTATAGAGTAGGTACTCAATAGTTATCTATTTTATGCATAGTTTCAGTAGTATATATCTGTCCAATAGGGAGGGAACATATATATATGTATGGCAGATTCATTTTTCTGTACAGCAGAAACTAACACAACATTATAAAGCAACTATACTCCAATAATGGAGAAGGAAATGGCAACCCACTCCAGTACTCTTGCCTGGAAAATCCCATGGATTGGAGGAGCCTGGTAGGCTATAGTCCATGAGGCTGAAAGAGTCGGACACGACTGAGTGACCTCACTTCACTCACTTCATTCACTTCATGCTTTATCACTGGAGAAGGAAATGGCAGCCCACCCCAGTATTCTTGCCTGGAGAATCCCATGGACAGAGGAGCCTGGCGGGCCATGGTCCCTGGGGTCGCAGAGAGTCGGACACGACTGAAGTGACTGAGCACACACACATACTCCAATAAAATTAATTTGAAAAAATAAAAACAAGGAAGATAAAGAATGATAAGCATTTCATTCTCCATTGATTTTGTTTTTGTTTTTTTAATTTTTGTTGTAAAGATTCTGCCAGTCACTTCAGACAGTAACATGGGATTGAGAAATTTAACAGCCCTGATCCAATATAGGAAGGTACATGTAAAGGTATCATAGAGTAAAACAATCAACTTTACATTCATGATGTATAAATTTACAATCATGACAATAAATTTTATCACTGTCAGTGATATTGCTGGAATCAGGCCCCTGAATTCCATATTTGCCTTGGCAAATATTTTGAAGGAGTTCCATATGTTAAAATATTATTCTTTGACTAGATATTGCATTTCACATGCACTAACTTTGACATTGAGATTCCCGGGTGTCACTAGTGGTAAAGAACATGCCTGCCAGTGCAGGAGACATAAGAGATGTGAATTCAATCCCTTGGTGGCAAAGATCCCCTGGATGAGGGGATGACAACCCACTTCAGTATTCTTGCCTGGAGAATCCCGTGGACAGAGGAGCCTGGAAGGCTACAGTCCATGGGGTCGCAAAGAATCGGACATGACTGAGTGAATGAGCACACACACAGGCAACCTTGATGTTTCTAAACAGATTCTGAATATTTAGCTATAAATATATGAGAAAACCTAAAGACAACAACCCATTCTGAAAAATTAAAATGCATTGGCTTTCTTCCATCAAATTCACTCTTGAATTTCTTTGTGAATATTTGCTCTAATGAAAAAAATAGAGAATAGAATGTTGAATTCTAGAATGTAGTATTTACAAATTTTTCTCTTCATTTATGTGTATACAACCTGGTTGAGTTAATTGATTTCAAGTCTAAATAAATACAGCCAACTTTCTCATGCACCACAACAGGAATCCACACACTTTTTCTCTAAAGGGCCAAATAGTAACTATTTTAGATTTGTAAATTATGGCTTCTGCCCCAACTACTTAACTCTGGCATTCTAGCAGGAAAGCAGCCATAGATAATATGTGAAAGTGTGCATGAACCATGTTCCAATTAATCTTTATTTATAAAAGTAAGTAACAGGGTGGATGGGTTTGGTCCATAAAACTGTAGTTTCTGATCTCTTCCTTAGAATCTCTCTATATTACTATTTTAACTTTAAGTTATCCTTCAACTTTCAGAAAGTCCCTATATAACTTGCATGAATGTGTAGAACAGTTGAATGTATTTGTACTTCTTCCAGTGTTGGGTAGGTACCTGTGGTCCTCTGATGCACTCTTTTCTCCCAGTTTCACAGATACCATGTTTGGCTTAATGGCATGGTTACAAGAGGGAAAAAGTCATCTACTAAAACCTTTTCCTCCTTCTCGATTTTCTGTATAAAACAGTCTCACAGACAACCAGCACCATCTATGGGATGGTGGGGTGTTAGATGAGACAGGATCTTGGTGATGGTTTAGAGTAAGTTTCTGTTATGCAGGTGAGGATATAAAGATAAAGACGTGAAGTGGTTGCCTAGATTGAGCTGGGAGTGAAAACCAGCAAACAAAATTCCAGAGATGAAGTCCAGCCTTCCAACTCTGACATAGTGCTCTCCTCAAGCCCCAAGTCATCCTAATGTCCATCACAATCACCTGATAGACAGGAGTATAGGAGGAGGAAACACAGCAGGTAGAGCTGAACATCCTGGTTATAACCCAGATACCATGCTCTGAAATTGACTCCAAATAAACTTGAATTCCCACAACTCTGTCAACATTTGTAACTACTTATCTATAAGGCATTAAATAAGTCATAGTGTAAGGGGCCCATTTTATCCATTTTAGCAATGAAAATTGCACACTTCATCTTGAAAAAGTACAGCTCTGACAGCAGACTCTGCAGAGGGTGAGCAAATTCAATTCTGCAAATTTCTGTTCATGCTTCAGAGTTAACAACCCAGCTCTGATCTGTATGCTGGAGAAGTACACTGGCTGTGAAAAACAGGGTCATTTATTTTAGGAAAGTGAAGGTCAGTCTAGTTTTGATGTGTGTGTGTGTGTGTGTGTGTGTGTGTGCTTGTGCGTGTGTGTGTGCACATGCTTGTGTGTCTGCACATGTGTGGGTATTTTCCCCTGTGAACTTGAGGAGATGAGCAGAGTGGTTCTGGAATGTGGTCTCCAGGAGGGTACCAGAGGCTGGATGTGAGGTTGCTAGGCAATCTTCCCTATTGTTTTAAACAAACTGCACAGGGCTGGCAGCAGCTGTCAGAGTTCCTGGCCCTTTGGACTAACAGAGCTGAAAAACACAAAGAACAAAGGTCTTCCACAATAAATGGCCATAAATAACGGGAACTTTCTATGCCAGTAAATGCAGGCACTTGGACTTAAAGCAATTAATAAGGTTAACAAACAGAGGAGGTCATTTGAATTCTATTTGTTGTCAAATACTTCTTCCCCCTAGACACTCTAATTTAAATAGCAAGCCAATCTTAAAATAGGGTCGTAGGCTGATTTTAATCAAGTATCACTTTAAAATAACCATCTTCTTGCTTGTTTATTTTGACTTTATTCATGAAGAATTTCAGCTCAGGGGCAACAGTATAAACTTGCTCTGAATGTGTTTTAAAAATCTTAACTAGAAACAAATTCTCCAATTTATGTTAAAAGACAATTCACTCAGCATACTATCAGCACAGGACTCCCTTTTTACTCCTAGGCCACCCTCAGTCCTCACTTCTTCCATCTTCATCTCCTCCTCCTGGAGGTAGTTACACAAGGCTACATGTGTAATGGAACCAGATGGAGGCACACACACATGAGCTCATATGTAGCTGTGGATGTCTGCATAAGCTCTGTGGGTAGAACCTCATCAGTACCTGGGCTGTACATTGCACTATGGCTGTGTAAGTGATTGTCCTCAGAAGAGGCTGTGATGCATGAAATTTGTCTCAATGTAGTTGAATAAACTTTTGTGAATCTAGAATTATTTCAAAATAAAACATTTATAAGAAACATGCAGGTCCTTAATTTTTAATCTTTCAAAATCGAGGTTTTTGTTTTTGTTTTTGTTTTTGTTTTGCTTAAGCAATGAATCTTAGTCCTGTTAATTCCTGTCAATGGTGAGATGATGCTTTCCTTCAACTGATCTGTGCTTTTGCATTCATTTCAAAATAATCTGAAAGGTATAACTCAGACAGTTTCTGGAAATTAGGTTTTTCTGACATATTGGATTTAAAGTTTAGTTACATAATTATTATTTTTTTAATCCATTTACGTATTCTAAATCATTGTGAAGTTTAAAATCAGGAGTCATTTTGAATGGAATCAAAGCTTAAGAGTTTGTACAGTAAGAAAAAAGTGTTTCAAAACAGCATTCTTTGTTTCCCCACTTGAGATAAATTTTGAAATAAATTCAGATTTAAAAGAAATTGCAAAGACAGAGCTTTAAGGCTCCATGTACCCTTCACACAGTCTCCCTCAGGATTACATGTTGAAAAACTACTGTCAAAATAAAAACCAGTCATTGGCATTGGTACTGGGTGTATGTATAGTTCTAAGCCACTCTAACACATATGTAGAAGTTCTTTTAACCACTGCTTCACTTAAGATTCAGAACTAGTCCATCACCGCAAAGGTCTACTTGTGTCAACATATTACCAATTCAAATGAAGCGTAGAAATTTTACCTATTTTTAAGTCCTCTAATCATCAGTATTCATAGTATAGTTATCTTAAATATCCACATCAGACAACACTGTACTTTTACTGTCAAACATAATTTAAAACACTCAAGAAAAGAAGGAAAATGTTTTGTATTTTCATTGACTCTTTCCATTATTCTTTTTTCCTTCTGATGTTTCAAGATGCTTTCTTTTATGGTTTTCTTTCTGTTACAAAAGTTCCCTTGGTATTTGTTTAGGACTAGGTCTACTAGCAACAATTCTCTTAGGTTTTCTCAATCTGAGAATGTCTAAACTTCCCCTCATTCCCGAAGGATGTTTTTGCTGGATATAAAATTCAGGGCTGATCATTCTTTTCTTTCAGCATTTAAAAGCATGCTGTCACTTCTTTCTTGGTTTCTCTTGATGGCTTTCTGATGAAAAATACACTGTTGTTTGAATTGTCTCCTCTCTATATGTAAGGTATAGATTCTTTCTCACTATTTTCAAGGTCATTTCTCTTTCTTTACTTTTCAAACATTTTATCATAATGTGTCTTGATGTGGCAGCACTATTATGAAGGAATATATATATATATATATATATATATATGTTTGCTTTTCAAATATTATCCATGGAATTCAAATATGTAGCAAGTAGAGGTCATTAAAAATTCCACATTCAAAAAGCATACAGTAAGTTACATAACTCAGATTGTATCCATTTCTTCTATTCCCAACTCCAGGTGTCCAGGATTTGCACACAGTTCTTAACTCTTTTTTTCCATTTTTAGGCTTTTCAAAATTTAAGATGAAAGGTTAAGTACCAAACTATCACTTCCTTGTTATTAGTAATACTTATGGAAAAAGCAAGAGAATTCCAGAAAAACATCTACTTATGCTTCATTGACTACACTAAAGCCTTTGACTGTGTGGATAAAAACAAACTGTGGAAAATTCTTAAAGAGATGGGAATACCAAACCACCTCACTTGCTTCCTGCAAAATTTATATGCATGTCAAGAAACAACAGTTAGAACTAGATATGGCACAACGGACTGATTCCAGATTGGGAAAGGAGTACATCAAGACTGTATACTATCACCCTGCTTATTTAATTTCTATGCAGAGTACATCATGAGAAAAGTTGGGCTGAATGAAGTACAAGCCAGAATCAAGATTGCTGGGAGAAATATCAATAGCCTCAGATATGCAGATGACACTACCCTTATGGTAGAAAGTGAGGAAGAACTAAAGTGCCTCTTGATGAAAGGAAAGAGGAGGGTGAAAAAGCTGGCTTAAAACTCAACATTCAAAAAACTAATATCATGACATCTGGTCCTATCACTTCATGGCAAATAGATGGAGAAACAGTGGAAACAATGACAAACTTTATTTTGGGGGTCTCCAAAATCACTGCAGATAATGACTTCAGGCTTGAAAGTAAAAGAAGTTTGCCCCTTGGAAGAAAAACCATGACAGCATATTAAAAAGCAGAGACATTACTTTGCTGACAAAGGTCCATCTAGTCAAAGCTATGGTTTTTCCAGTAGTCATGTATGGATGTGAGAGCTGACAATAAAGAAATCTGAGGGCTGAAGAACTGATGCTTTTGAACTGTATTGTTGGAGAAGATTCTGGAGAGTCCCTTGGACTGCAAGGAGATAAAACCAGTCAATCTTAAAGAAAATCTATCCTGAATATTCATTGGAAGGACTGATGTTAAAGCTGAAACTCCAATATTTTGGCCACCTGATGAGAAGAGCTGACTCATTGGAAAAGGCTCTGATGCTGGGAAAGTTTGAAGGCAGGAGGAGAAGGGGACGACAGGAGGAGATGGATGGATGGCATTACTGACTCAATGGACAAGAGTTTGAGCAATTTCTGGGAGATGGTGAAGAACGGGGAATTCTGGTGTGCTGCAGTCCATGGGGTTGCAAAGAGTTGTACACATCTAAGTGACTGAACAGCAACCACATACATAATACATTTTCTTATTTTTGTTGAAAAGTCATTTAATTTTCTTACTTCACAGCAATCAGCTTGTCAGGTCAGAACTTAGGTTTTCATTTTATCCTCAGCACTTTTCTACCTTCACAGAAGAGCAGAAAAATGTCCTGCAATATAATATTTATAGTTAGGAGTAATTTTTTCAAGCCTTATACACTCCATCCCAGAAATTAAATAGAACATATAAGATTCTGAATATGAAACTTTTTCTGAAACATAAAGAATTGTCATGCAAATCAGAACAGGAAAACTTCGTTTTAAAATTCCTTTGAATTGCTCATATTTAGTGGTTGAAGGACAATCTGAAAGGAATAAGTAAACTATATTTTTTGGATAGAAAGTGCAAGTTACATGTAGGAAGCAAAGAAAGAAAAAAAAAAAAAGAAAATTCTCCTTGCAGAAAAGGCACAGTTCGATGCAGGGTACAGGATGCTTGGGATAACCCGGAGTTCAGGATTGGGAACATGTGTACACCCATGGCAGATTCATGTTGATGTGTGGCAAAACCAATACAATATTGTAAAGTAAAATAATAATAATAATAATAAATAAAATAAAAAACAGAAAAGTCTCACTACAAACTTAGATGATTAAAGCTGCTACCCCATTTTATAAAGTCCATGATTAAGTAAATAAATAGCCAGTCCACACTGGTAGTTAGTTTGTAAGCAATATCATAATTATACCAGTATTATGAGTATTTCCATTGATGATAAGATAGTGTACATTCTAAAGTTTGTCACATAAAAATAACTTAACTTCAGTACAAGTAAATGTAATTCTACATTTGTCATCAGATTTTTGCATCATGTCTGATTGTTCCACATACTTTTCTAGGAATACCAGAGTGTCTGTAACTCTCACAAGAAATCATTTATATAGGAAAAATAAAATTGTGAAGAGCTTTCTGAAGTTTTATGGTCTAGAAAAATTCCAGCAGTTCCTAAAAGGTTAATAAAGAGTAGCTATGGTCCCATCACTTCATGGGAAATAGATAGGGAAACAGTGGAAACAGTGTCAGACGTTATTTTTTGGGTCTCCAAAATCACTGCAGATGGTGATTGCAGCCATGAAATTAAAAGACGCTTACTCCTTGTAAGAAAAGTTATGACCAAACTAGACAGCATATTGAAAAGCAGAGACATTACTTTGGCAACAAAGGTCCATCTATTTAAGGCTATGGTTTTCCTGTGGTCATGTATGGATGTGAGAGTTGGACTGTGAAGAAAACTGAGCACTGAAGAACTGATGCTTTTGAACTGTGGTTTTGGAGAAGACTCTTGAGAGTCCCTTGGACTGCAAGGAGGCCAACCAGTCCATCCTAAAGGAGATCAGCCCTGGGTGTTCATTGGAAGGATTGATGCTGAAGCTGAAACTCCAGTACTTTGGCCACCTCATGTGAAGAGTTGACTCATTGGAAAAGACTCTGATGCTGGGAGGGATGGGGGGGCAGGAGGAAAAGGGGACGACCGAGGATGAGATGGCTGGATGGCATCACGGACTCAATGGATGTGAGTCTGAGTGAACTCCAGGAGTTGGTGATGGAAGGGAGGCCTCGTGTGCTGTGATTCATGGGGTCACAAAGAGTTGGACATGACTGAGTGATTGAACTGAACTTATTATTATATGATGTTATTGTGTTTTCTTTCTAAGCATGCAAAATTGAAATTTGAGTATTTTCCTTCTTTTAACAATGATCAATTGTCTTTTAAGATAATGACACACATTTTCTCCCTAACAGAATGTAATACCCGCCTTCTCCCTCTTTCTCTTTCTGTCCTCATCTTTATCTGCACCCTGAGAACCTCGTATGTGACATTCTTACATTATCCTTTGTCTACATCCCTCTAACATGAATTCCCTGCTCTTGCCATTTCAAATGACCTGGAGCAAGTTGAGTTTATTCATCACTTTAGAGCTTTGTTCTCACCATTTTTCCTGTTAGAAATGTGTCCATCCAGTGTCCTCTCTACCTATTCAAATATCCAAACCTAAATATTTAGTTGAAATCTTGCCCATTCAATAAAGACTTCTTGTCTATTTCATTTGACAACATAATTCAGTATCCTCTTGTAAAGGCCAACAAAAATCTCTTATGCCCCATTACAAGGGGTAATTGTCTTTACCTGAGATCTCCTTTGATTTTAAGTTACTGATGCTGCCAATTATGCCAGTTTGTGTTTACTTGTTCATCAGGAACTCTCAGCTTCAAAATAGGTCCATTCTAGCAGAATACTGCTATAGAATACTTCAAAATATGTTAATTTCTCCTCTAATTTGATATATGAATTGACTGACTTTGCTACCCCTATTTTCCCTTTTTACTATCTATATATTTATAACTAAATTTTCACATTCTAAAAACACGATAAAATTTTATTTTCCAAAAAATTAATCCTCCAAAGGAAATCCTTGTAAAAATCATTGAAAAATCAAAAAATAGGAAAAAAGTATAAAACAAATATAATTAACTATAAATCATCATCCAAAATAACCACTTCAAAGATTTAGATCTATTCACTTTACTGTTTTCTATTAACTTTGTTTTTATGATTTTAACAGGTATGGAAAGTGCTAAAATATAATTTTATATTTAAAATTAGTCTTATATGAGTATTTTCAAGTCATTAGACATTATTTGGAAACATAGTATTTAGTGGCTTTGTAATAGTGTATCACATGAATGTATCATTATTTGATTGAAGGGTTTTCATACAGTCGGTCATTCATGCTGTGATCAGTGTTAAAGATTTTACCAAGAAGTGCTTAGTCATTCAGTTGTGTCTGACTCTTTGTGACCCGATGGACTGTAGCCTGCCAGACTCCTCTGTCCATGGGAATTCTCTAGGCAAGTATACTGGAGTGGATTTTCATGCCCTCCTCCAGGAGATCTTTCCAAGCCAGGGATTGAATCCAGGTCTCCCATATCGCAGACAGATTCTTTTCCATTTGAACCACAAGGAAAGAGTTTTGTTATAAGTATCTTCATTGTTAATTGTTGAAGATCATATTATCAATGTAAATATGGAACTGAAAATCTCAATTCATATGTTGCAAATATTTTTAAATTTACTAATTATTCTTATTTGTAGTCAAATTTCTCTTCACACAATTTCTCTGTTCATTTGGCAATTGTGATTATTGTGATTCTTTTTTTTTACATTAATCCTATGTATTTCTGTAAATCACTTCAATAATTCTGGGAGAAGATGTATGAGTAAATAAATAAAGTGATAGATGAATGCTGTCTAGGTTGGTCATAGCTTTTCTTCCAAGGAGCAAGCATCTTTTAATTTCATGGCTGCAGTCACCACCTGAAGTGATTTTGGAGCCCCCCAAATAAAGTCTGTCCCGTTTCCATTGTTTTCCCTTCAATTTGCCATGATGTGATAGGATCAGATGCCATGATCTTAGTTTTTTGAATGTTGAGTTTTCAGCCAACTTTTTCACTCTCCTCTTTCACTTTCATCAAGAGGCTTTTTAGTTCTTCTTTGCTCTTTGTAGCTTCTTTTTAGTTGCTTCTTTGCAAGCTCTGGGAGTTGGAGACGGACAGGGAAGCCTGGTGTTCTGCAGTCCGTGGGGTTGCAAAGAGTTGTAAATGACTGAGCTACTGAACTGAACTGAATAGATGAATGGATATATTTCCAAGCTAAATTTATCTCTCCTAAAAATCATATTTGAATGTCTATTATATTATTTCACAGCTTTTTGTTTTGTTTTTCTTTTTATCTTCTTTATCAATGGCATTTTTTTGTCTTGAAATAAGTTGAAAATTCCCTTTAAGAAGACACTATAATATTTCTTCTAAATATCTATATTTTTATCATATTTGTGAGAATATAATTACAAGTCATAGTGTATTTGCTGGTTGACAATTACTCTACAGTTCACACACACACACACAAAAGAAGAAGACAACATATTAATAAAGAAGTAGTATTAACTGTTGTGGTGAGAATGCAGGTCACCATAAACTTTCTTGTCCTGTCCTGAATGGTAACATCTTGACAGTTGAAAATAATCTTTCCCCACTTTGTCCTCATCTGGTAGCATTAAAAGGTGACAGCACCATATGGAACTCTTTCCCAAATTCTGTCTCTAACATCTCAGCTTTCATACTTCAGGACACTGACTCCCTAGAGTTTCTAAATATCATGACAATGAGATCATTCAGTTGTCAGATCTCAAAACTCTGGGCTGTGTAGATACGTATTCTTTATTCAACCAAGAGGGATGCTTGGACCATGCAGGGTGACTGAGGGGTCAGATGGCAAGAGAGTTTGGAGGAGAATGGGCCATACCAGACCAATAGCATGGATATGACTCTGGGGTGAAGTGGATTAGCTCAGTAGACAATCACATTGAGCATCCAGCTATGATCTATAAATATTTCTTTCCCATTCATCATAACTAGTACTCCTTGGAAACAGAAACACTTTCAGAATGCTTTTGTTGTTCTGTCACTAAGTTGTGTCCCACTCTTTGTAACTCCGTGGACTGTAGCATGCCAGGTTCCTCTATCCTCCTATATCTTCTGGAGTTTTCCCAAACTCATGTTCGTTGAGTTGGTGATGCTATATAACTATCTCATCCTCTGCTGCCCTTTTCTCCACCTGCCTTCAATCTTTCCCATCATTGTAGTCTTTTCCAATGAGTCAACTCTTTGCATCAGCTGGCCAAAGTATCAGAGCTTCAACCTCGGGGTCGGTCCTTCCAATGAATATTCAGGGTTGATTTCCTTTAGAATTGACTGTTTTGATCTCCCTGAAGTCCAAGGGACTCTCAAAAGTCTTCTCCAGCACTGCAATTTGACAGCATCAGTGCTTTGACATTAAGCCTTCTTTATGGTCCAGCTCTCACATCCATACTTGACTACTGGAAAAAACCATAGTTTTGATGATACAGACCTTTGTGGGCAAAATGACATCTCTGCTTTTTAATATGCTGTCTAAGTTTGTCATAGCTTTTCTTCCAAGGAGCAAGTGTCTTTTAATTTCATGGCTGCAGTCACCATCCACAATGATTTTGGAGCCCAAGAAAATAAAATCTGTCACTGCATACACTTTTTCCATTTGACATGAAATGATAGGATCAGATACCATGATCTTTGGTGTTGTTTTTTCTTTTTTTAATATTGAGTTCCAGGAAGTTTTTCACTTTCCTCTTTCACCCGCATCAAGAGACTCATTAGTTCCTCTTCACTTTTTTCCATTAGAGTGGTTAACATTTGCATATCTGAGGTTGTTGATATTTCTCCCAGCAATCTTGATTCCAGCTTGTGCTTCATCCAGCCTGGCATTTCACATGATGTACTCTGCATTTAAGTTAAATAAACAGGCTAAGATATACAACCTTGACCTACTCCTTTCCCAATTTGGAAATAGTCTGTTTTTCCTGTTCGGTTCTAACTGTTGCTTTTTGACCTGCATACAGATTTTCCAGGAGGCAGGTAAGGTGGTCTGTATTCTTATCTCTTGGAAAATTACACAGTTTGCTGTGATCCATATAAAGGCTTAAGTGTAGTCAATGAAGCAGAAGTAGATTTTTTTTAAATATATATAATTTCTGCTTCTGCACAACAAAGGAAATTATAAGCAAGGTGAAAAGACAGCTTTCAGAATGGGAGAAAATACTAGCAAATGAAACAACTGACAAACAACTAATCTCAAAAATATATAAGCAACTCCTGCAGCTCAAGTCTAGAAAAATAAACGACCCAATCAAAACATGGGCAAAAGAACTAAACAAACATTTCTCCAAAGAAGACATACAGATGGCTAACAAACACATGGAAAGATGCTCAACATCACTCATTATCAGAGAAATGCAAATCAAAACCACAATGAGGTACCATTTCATGCCAGTCAGAATGGCTGTGATCCAAAAGTCTACAAGCAATAAATGCTGGAGAGGGTGTGGAGAAAAGGGAATCCTCTTACACTGTTGGTGGGAATGCAAAGTAGTATAGCCACTATGGAGAACGGTGTGGAGATTTCTTAAAAGACTGGAAATAGAACTGCCTTATGATCCAGCAATCCCACTGCTGGGCATACACACTGAGGAAATCAGAATTGAAAGAGACACATGTACCCCAATGTTCATCGCAGCACTGTTTATAATAGCCAGGACATGGAAGCAATCTAGATGTCCATCAGCAGATGAATGGATAAGAAAGCTGTGGTACATATACACAATGGAGTATTACTCGGCCATTAAAAAGAATACATTTGAATCAGTTCTAATGAGGTGGATGAAACTGGAGCCAATTATACAGAGTGAAGTAAGCCAGAAAGAAAAACACCAATACAGTATACTAATGCCTATATATGGAATTTAGAAAGGTGGTAATGATAACCCTGTACGCAAGACAGCAAAAGAGACACAGATATGTAGAACAGTCTTTTGGACTCTGTGGGAAGAAAGGGGGTGGGATGAATTGGGGGAATGTCATGGAAACGTATAATATCATATAAGAAACGAATCATCAGTTCAGGTTCGATACAGGATCCTTGAGACTGGTGTACTGGGATGACCTGGAGGGATGGTACGGGCAGGGAAGTGGGAGGGGGATTCAAGATGGAGAACACATGTATGCTCATGGCGGATTCATGTTGATGTGTGGCAGAAGCAATACATTATTGTAAAGTAATTAGCCTTCAATTAAAATAAAAAAATTATATACATATATATATATAATTTCCTTGTTTTCTCCATGATCTAGTGAATGTAGGCAATTTGATCTCTGGTTCCTCTGCCTCTTCAAAATTCAGTTTTTATATCTGGAAGTTTTTGGTTCATGTACTGTTGAAACCTAACTTGAAGGCTTTTGAACATAATATTGCTAGTATGTGAAATGAGTGCAGTTGTATAGTAGTTTGAATATTCTTTGGCATTGCCCTTCTTTGGGTTTGGACTGAGAACTGACCTTTTCCAGTCATGTGGCCACTACTTAGTTTTTCCAAATTTGCTGATATATGGAGTGCAATACTTTAACAGTATCATCTTTTAGGTTAGGGGCAGAAAATACGTAAGATAGATTTGAACTTGCTTCATGTCCCAGGGAACAAAGAACTTTCCAAAGCTATCAGGGTCATGTCTAAAATATACAAGAACCAGCCAAATAGGATTTCTCTGGCCAAGGAAAGAGGACTCTTACAACAACAAGAGTGAGAACTGATGAGAAGATGGAAACACATTAAGACAGTGAGGGTGGGGACTTGCCCGGCAGTCAGTGGTTTGCCCTTGCCTCCCAGTGCAGGGGGTGTAGGTTTGACCCTTGATCAGGGACCTAAGATTACACACGCCTTTCAGTCAAAGAAACAAAACATAAAACAGAAGCAATACTGTAACAAATTCAATAAAGCCTTTAAAAACGATACACATATAAAAGTCTTTAAAAAACAGGATGCACTTCCTCTGATTTCTTAAGTATGATACCATTACCCACCTACTTTCCATTTTCTAAAAATAGCTCCCTCCTCTGATCTCATTGCTTCAGCTCTTCTATCCATTATTGACATTTTATGCATGTTCACTAAACAATTTGAGGGTCTGAAACATCAGTAAAGAGAAACATGTTTGATATCCCATATTTAATCTATGAAGTCTGAGACATATTTTTAAGAAAACCTAGACTCACAAACACATAACAGATATAATCACTTTAACAGCAGAACAAGCAGCTCTGGCAGACTTAAAAAAAAAAAAAACTTTAAGTTTGATTTTCTTTGTATGTATGAAGCAAGGCACTCAAAGCTGGTACTCTGGGACAACCCAGAGGGATGGGGTGGAAAGGGAGGTTAGAGGGGGGTTCAGGATGGGGGAACACATGTACACCCATGGCTGACTCATGTCTATGTAAGGAAAAGCCACCACAATATTGTAATTAGCCTCCAATTGAAATAAATAAGTTAATTTTAAAAAGATGACTCTCTGTTTTGTTCCAATTTTATTTTTCTCATGCATTTAATTTCTAATTTGAATAGAAAGCTGACTGCTTCACAGAAAACACCACCCTGTATGATTTATGTCTATAAAGAGAGTTATGTCATTTCCAGAACTGTCTCTACTTGTTCTCAATGGAAGCTACGTAGTGGTTTCAGTTAGAATTTCCAGGCTGCTACAGTGTGAATGCTTATTCACCCTCCTCCTCAAAAATCCTTTTTACTTAGTCCCTCAGTCGCATCCAGTTCTTTTAAGATCCCACAGACTGTAGCCCACCAGGCTTCTCTGTCCATGGGGTTTCCAAGGCAAGAATACTGGAGTGGGTTGCACTTTCCTTCTCTAGGGGAATCTTCCTCACCAAGGAACTGAACCTGCGTCTCCTGCATTGGCAGGTGGATTCTTTATCAGCGAGCCACTGGAAAGTCCAAAAATCCTTAATTATGTATTTTTAAGGTTATATTCATTTGTGTTAGTCATACACACTATGGTTTGACCAGAAGCCATTTGATACATAGATAATAGAAACACTCAACAGTGTAGAAGAAGGTCAATGGAGAATAGCAAAGATAACACTTGGGTATGCATTCAAATAGTGGCTGTATTTCAACTGCAATGTGAGTGAAGCATTTAACTAAATGAGTCTATCTCTTCATGTGTAAACCTATGTCATTGGAAAACATCACAGCCTTCTGTTCCTAAATGTTCTGTGATTCTTTATCACTGAAAAAAACCTATTCTACATACTGATTTTATGTCAAAATATTTTTTATTCTTGGAATGGAAAGATGCTATTTAAAAAAGGAAAAACCTTTCCCAAATTTCCAAAAAAAAAGCATTCATAAATTTCAATATGTATTTTTAACTAAAAACATCTATTCCAAAATGTTGTTTAATGGTGTCAAATTAGAATATTTTGAAAAAGAAATTCTATTTCTTACAAAGTTTGTTCCATAATATCAAATATACTTTTGATATATGATTATATAATAATCTATTCTTATATATAAATTGCCTGGCTTTGTGTTTCACAAATGTAACTATGCCCAACTCCCATGTGGAAATTTTTTAAAATGTTATTTCTTAGAGTCCAACCAGAGATGCCAGTTCAGTAGGCTGGGTTAGGTTCATACTCCTTGTTATTAAACAGCCAGGCAATTCTGATGTAGTTCCCATGTATCACCTTTTGAAAATAATCAGCAAATACTCTATTTAGAATTTCTTTCCATAATAGTATTATTTGATAACTAAAATTATTTTAAATTTATACAAAATGCAAAGGTAGAACACAATCCTTCATGTAATCAAACAAAAATCTCTTACTTTCATTTAATACATGATATATTTTTAAAAAGGATATGTCTCAAAATTTGAAACTTTGCTTGTCAGACTTACTGTGTGTTTTTGGCTCACATTGCATTGATATAAAGACAAAATTCAGGTTTAAAATATCTGTCTATCTAACTACCTATCATCTATCTATCTGTAATGACCTGATCATTACAGCTTCACCCTAGTTTGCATATTAGCCAGTCCTGGTTTAACAAGTATTCATTTTGAACAAGCATTCTTGGTACCAGCATCAAAAAGAAAGAACATGAAGAAATATAAGAGGCATAGACAATATGTTTCCTTGACTGTAGGATTCCTAATTTAGGATGTCTGGATTTAACTGTCCAGCTTTACTCAAAGAGCAATTTGGTTTTATTCAAAGACAAATGATGGGGGAGCACCTAAGATGGCAGAGGAATAGGACGGAGAGACCACTTTCTCCCTCACAAATTCATCAAAAGAACATCTCAACACTGAGTAAATTCTACAGGGCAACTTCTGAATGCGAGCAGAGGACATCAGGCATCCAGAAAAGCAGAACATTGTCTTCAAAAACAGGTAGGAAAAACACAAAAGACGAAAAAGGAAACAAAGGAGGTAGGGAGGGAGCTCCGTCCCGGGAAGGGAGTCCTGTCTCGGGAAAAGAGTTTTAAAAAGAGAGAAGTTTCCAAACGCCGGGAAACACTCTCACTGCTGAATCTGTGGTGAGTCTTGGAAGCACATAACAGGGAAGAGAGATAAATGGTGATTAGGACCGACAGGTTACAAGCGCAATGGTAATTCCCCCAGCGGAGAAGCAGAGCAGACGCCTGCATCCGCCACTAGCAAGTGGGGGCTGGGCAAGGAGGCGCGGGAGACGCGGGCGGCAGTGCTTTTTAAGAATCATGGCTGATTCATGTCAATGTATAGCAAAACGAATACAGTATTGTAAAGCAAAACAAACTAAAAAATAAAAATCAATTAAAAAAAAAAAAGAATTGGGCTGGAACGCCTGCACGTAACCGGAGTGAACTAACTCGGGCTAGCACACCAGACTGTGGGACAGTTACCACACGAAAAGCTCTAACATAAGACACCACCAGGACCGCGCACAGAACAAAGGACGGAACAGAAATAACCTGGGGAGTTTCTCTTTTGCTATCCTATCATTTTGCCTTTTCATACTGTTCATGGGGTTCTCAAGGCAAGAATACTGAAGTGGCTTGCCATTCCCTTCTTCAGTGGACCACATTCTGTCAGACCTCTCCACCATGACCCTCCCATCTTGGGTTGCCCCGCAGGCATGGCTTGGTTTCATTGAATTAGACAAGGGTGTGGTCCTAGTGTGATTAGATTGACTAGTTTTCTGTGAGTATGGTTTCAGTGTGTCTGCCCTCTGATTCCCTCTTGCAACACCTACCATCTTACTTGGGTTTCTCTTACCTTGGGCGTGGGGTATCTCTTCACGGCTGCTCCAGCAAAGCACAGCCACTGCACCTTCCCTTGGACGAGGGGTATCTCCTTACCGCCACCGTTCCTGACCTTCAACGTAGGATAGCTCCTCTAGGCCCTCCTGTGCCTGCCCAGCCACCACTCCTCGGGTTGCTCCTCCCGGCCGCCCGCCCTGGCCTCGGGCACGGGTGGCTCCTCTCAGCTGCCGCTCCTGGCCTCGGGGGGCGAGGTGGCTTCTCCCAGCCGCCCCAGACCTCAGACGTGGGGTGTCTCCTCCCTGCTGCCACTGGCCTCGGATGTGGGGTAGCTCCTCCCGGCCACTGTCCTGACCTCTGACGTGGGGTGTCTCCTCCTGGCCACCACTGACCTCGGATGCAGGGTAGCTCCTCTCGGCCGTTCCTGCGCCGTCGCAACCTGGCAGTCTAGGCCACTGCCCCTGACCTCAGACGTGGGGTAGCTCTTGGCCATGCTCAAGTGCAGCGGCCGCCTCTGCCGCCTTGTCCAACTCTTTTTCTTCCCCGTGGACTATACACTCCATGGCATTCTCCAGGCCAGAATACTGGAGTGGGTAGCTGTTCCCTTCTCCAGGGGATCCTCCCAACCCAGGGACTGAAAGGCAGAATAGTTTTTAAAAATTACTCCTTAGGAAAAAGCTCTAAAAAAATTCTAGATAAATTATGTAAAAATAAATATTTAGTTTAGGAGAGTAATTTCCTGAAGTTGAAAGTTGAAAATCTTTAAACAAAGGCAGAAAAGTATCAGAAAATTTCAGAGGACACAGAGGAGTAGAGAGGGTAAATTAGAAGGTGAGGAATTCAGAGGCTACAGCCTGCTTACAGGGCATCTCAGAACTAAGGTGACCTCCAGCTTTCTATCCAGTGGCCTCACAAGACGTCAGAGCAAGAAGCAAATCTTCAGGACTTCTGAAGATGGAAATTCAGACAGGATCCCACTGCATGAAGCTGGGGCCCCAAGGAGGGAAACTCTCAGTTGGGAGGGTGAATGAAAATCAAAGTCACTCCACAGATGGAAAACATGAAATAGCTGGCCTGTTTCAGACTTGCTGCTGGTTGGGGGATGGAGGAATGCCTCTAGAGAATTCTTTGTGTGTACTTTTTTAAAAAGTTAGGTTTATGAAGGCTTAATTTCTGTGAAGTAAAATTCACTATTTTTAGTATGTAGTTTTAAGAATTTTGATGAAGGCCTACACTCTTGTCATCATCACCTTAATCAAGTTGTAGAACAGTTTCATCAACTCCTCCAATTTCCTTCTGTCAGTCAACCTTACTTTCTCACCTCCAGCCTCTGCAACCACTGATTTTTCTGCCTCTAGAGTTTCATCTTTTCCTGAATGTCAAGCAAATGGAATCATGGAGTATTATCATCTTTGAGTTAGCTTCTTTCACTCAGCTTAATGCTCACATCATTTTGTCAGGAGTTTGTTCATTTTCATTGCTAGACAGGATCCTGTGGCATAGATATAACATGATTTGGCTATGCAATCACAGTGGAAGGATATTTAGGTGGCCTGCACTCTGAGTGATTATAAATAAACACTATAAACATTCAATGCTTAATTTTTGTGTGAATGTAGGTGTGGGACTGTTGGGTTATGTGATAGGGTATTAAACTCTGTAAGACACCACTAAAATGTTTTCCAGAGTGGTTATGGCATTTTGCATTCTCACCAACAATGATGAGTTCAAGTTGTTCTCTCTCCTCCTCAACATGGGAGTATTTTTATTACTAATTCAATTTCACTACTAGTGATCAGTCTGTTCAAATTGTTTGTTTCTTCCTGATTCTTTTGCTAAAAGATAATAACTATCAGCCCATAATTTTATATCTAGCAAAAATACCTGTCAAGATAAAAGGTGAAATAGAGACATTCTTGGATTAAAAAAAAGAGAAGAATTTGTTGTTAGCAGACCTAGTCTAAAAGAACTACTATTGAAACATGTATATTACCATATGTAAAGTAGATGACCAGGCTTCCCTGGTGGCTCGGAGGTTAAAGCGTCTGCCTCCAATGCGGGAGACCTGGGTTCGATCCCTGGGTTGGGAAGATCCTCTGGAGAAGGAAATGGCAATCCACTCCAGTATTCTTGCCTGGAGAATCCCATGGACTGAGAAGCCTAGTAGGTTACAGTACACGGGGTCGCAAAGAGTCGGACACGACTGAGCGACTTCACCTCACCTCACCTCAAAGTAGATGACCAGAGCAAGTTCAAAGCCTGAAGCAGGGCGCTCAAAGCCGGTGCTCTGGGACAACCCAGAAGGATGGGGTGGAGAAGGAGGTGGGGGGGGGGGTTCAGGATGGGGACGCATGTACACCCATGGCTGATCCATGTCAATGTATGGCAAAAACCACCACAATATCGTAATTAGCCTCCAATTAAATTTTTTAAAGGGTATAAATTTTGATTATCTGGAAAAGTTGAAATGAAATACTAGAAGATGCCAGGTTTGTGGTTCTAAAATACAAATAAAAGGAATCAAGTATTTCCATTAAAAGAATTACCATATATAAAATAGCTAGCTAATGGGGATTTGCTGTATGGCTCAGGAAACTCAAACAGGGGCTCTGTATCAACCTAGAGGGATGGGAAGGTGAGGGAGATGGGAGGGACGTTCAAGAGGGAGGGGACATATGTACACCTACAGCTGATTCATGTTGATGTTTGACAGAAAACAAAATTCTGTAAAGCAATTATTTTTCAATTAAATAAAGAAATTGCTACAACAGGAAGAAATAGTAATACAAAAAACCGAGAACATCAGTAATAAAGAACAATGAAATGGGTAAATAAAACAAAATATCAATCTTCCTATGAGTATTTAAAATTATTAATATTAGACAATTGAAAGAAAAATGATAATGTCATATATATATACACTTAGATAACACAGTAAGAGATTGGATAGAAACTATGACTAAACTACATGCTATTAATAGGAAGCTCGTTTTAAATATTAATATAATGATATGTAGTTAGGTTAAAAGTTTTTAAGTTGAAAATAGGCAATGTGGGCCCTGTCATAACTTTTCAACTTTGCTATTGCAGCCTGAAAGCAATCATAAGCAATACATAAACAACTTGGCCTGTTTTTATGAAAGTTTATTTCCAAACCTGATAATGGGTTGAATTTGTCACACAGGTCATACTCTCTAGAATCCCAGTCTACATCAAAAACAAAACCAAAAACACTCTATAGGCGGGACTAGTGGTAAGGAACCCGCCTGCCAATGCACAAGGCGTTAAGAGGTGCAGGTTCCATCCTTGGGTTGGCAAAATCCCCTGGAGGAGGGAATGACAACCCACTCTAGTATTCTTGACTGGAAAATTTCACGGACAGAGGAGCCTGGTGGGCAACAGTCCACAGGGTCACAAAGAGTCAGACATGACTGAAGGGACTTAGCACAGCACAACCTAGAAATGAGTTTAGCAGGCTCTATGGATATAAGGTCAACACCCAAAACTAATCCTATTTCTCTATGTTGGGAATTAATAAATTAGAAACCAAAATCAAAAATGCAAAACCTATATAATCTCACAGAAAAATGAAACATCAGGCACAAGTCTCACAAAAAGGCTTATAAGACTGTATGCTACAAAGCAGGCCTTCCCAGGTGGCGCCATGGTGAAGAATTGGCCTGCCAGTGCATGAGACACCAGTCTCTGGGTCGGGAAGATCCCCTGGAGAAGGAAATGACAACCCACTCCAGTATTCTTGCCTGGAGAATCCCCTAGACAGAGGAGTCTGGTGGGCTAAGTCCACTGGGTCACAAAGAGTCAGACACAACTGAGCACTGTCTTCTGATATGCAGCAAAGTACAAAATGTTGATAAAATTAAAGAAGCACCAGTAAAATGAAGAAAAACACTTTGCTCAATGTAGTGAAGATGTCAGTTATATCCCTAAATTTATCTGCGGATTTGGTGCAATTCATATAAAAATTGTTACAGTCTTTCTGTGGATCTGTGTGTGTGGTAAGTCACTTTAGTCATGTCCTACTGTTTGGGACCCCATGGACTGTATCCCACCAGGCTCCTCTGGGAGGCTTCAGGCAAGGAATCCTTCAGGCAAGAATACTGGAGTGCGTTGCCATTTTTAATTCATGTTAATATAAAATTCATATGGAAAGGCAAATAAACTGGAGTTAGCTTTTTTTGAAAAACAGGAATAAATTTAGAGAAGTAAGAATACTTTAAGACTTACTGTATGACTGCAGTAATAAAGACAGGTTTATAGAAGTATAAACATTTAGAATCAGTTCAGTTCAGTTGCTCAGTTGTGTCCAACTCTTTGCCACCCCATGGACTGCAGCACGCCAGGCCTCCCTGTCCATCACCAACTCCCTGAGTTTACTCAAACTCATGTCCATTGAGTCAGTGATGCCATCCAACCCTCTCATGCTCTGTCGTCCCCTTCTCCTCCTGGCTTCAATCTTGCCCAGCATCAGGGTCTTTTCAAATGAGTCAGCTCTTTGCATCAGGTGGCCAAAGTATTAGAGATTTAGCTTCAACATCAGTCATTCTAATGAATATTCAGGACTGACTTCCTTTAGAATGGACTGGTTGGATCTCTTTGCAGTCCAAGGGACTCTCAAGAGTCTTCTCCAACACCACAGTTCAAAAGCATCAATTCTTCTGTGCTCAGCTTTGTTTATAGTCCAACTCTCATATCCATACATGTCTACTGGAAAAACCATAGCCTTGACAAGACAGACCTTTGTTGGCAAAGTAATGTCTCTGCTTTTTAATATGCTATCTAGGTTGCTCATAACTTTTCTCCAAAGAGTAAGCATCTTTTAATTTCATGACTGCAGTGATTTTGGAGCCCCCCAAATAAAGTCAGCCACTGTTTCCACTGTTTCCTCATCTATTTGCCATGAAGTGATGGGACTGGATGCCATGATCTTAGTTTCCTGAATGTTGAACTTTAAGCCAACTTTCTCTCTTTCACTTTCATCAAAAGGCTCCTTAGTTCTTCTTCACTTTCTGCCATAAGGGTGGTGTCATCTGCATATCTGAGGTTATTGATATTTCTTCCAGCAATCCTGATTCCAGCTTGTGCTTCCTCCAGCCCAGAGTTTCTCATGATGTACTCTGCATATAAATTAAATAAGAAAGGTGACAATATACAGCCCTGACGTAGTCCTTTCCCAATTTGGAACCAGTCTGTTGTTTCATGTCCAGTTCGAACTGTTGTTTCCTGACCTGCATACAGGATTTTCAAGAGGCAGGTCAGGTGGTCTGGTATTCCCATCTTCTTCAGAATTTTCCACAGCTTATTGTGATCCACACAGTCAAAGGCTTTGGCATAGTCAATAAAGCATAAATGGATGTTTTTCTGGAACTCTTGCTTTTCTGATGATGCAACTGATGTTGGCAATTTGATCAGTGGTTCCTCTGCCTTTTCTAAAACAAGCTTGAACATCTGGAAGTTCTTGGTTCACATACTGTTGAAGCCTGGCTTGGAGAATTTTGAGGATTACTTTACTAGCGTGTGAGACGAGTTCAATTGTGCAGTAGTTTGAGCATTCTTTGGCATTGCCTTTCTTTGGGATTGGCATGAAAACTGACCTTTTCCAGTCCTGTGGCCACTGCTGAGTTTTCCAAATTTGCTAATATATTTAGTGCAGCACTTTCACAGCATCATCTTTCAGGATTTGAAACAGCTCCACTGGAATTCCATCACCTCCACTAGCTTTGTTTGTAGTGATGCTTTCTAAGGCCCACTTGACTTCACATTCCAAGATGTCTGGCTCTAGGTGAGTGATCGCACCATCGTGATTATCTTGGCTGTGAAGATCTTTTTGTACAGTTCTTCTGTGTATTCTTGCCACCTCTTCTTAATATCTTCTGCTTCTGTTAGGTCCATACTGTTTCTGTCCTTTATTGAGCCCATCTTTGAATGAAATATTCCCTTGGTATCTCTAATTTTCTTGAAGAGATCTCGAGACTTTCCTGTTCTATTGCTTTCCTCCATTTCTTTGCACTGATCACTGTGGAAGGCTTTCTTATCTCTCCTTGCTATTCTTTGGAACTCTGCATTCAAATGGGTATATCTTCCCTTTTCTCCTTTCCTTTTCACTTCTCTTCCTTTCACAGCTATTTGTAAGGCCTCCTCAGACAGCCATTTTGCCGTTTCCTATTTCTTTTTCTTGGGGGTAGTCTTGCTCCTTGTCTCCTATACAATGTCATGAACCTCTGTCCATAGTTCATCAGGCACTCCATCTATCAGATCTAGGCCCTTAAATCTATTTCTCACTTCCACTGTATAATCATAAGGGATTTGATTTAGGTCATACTTAAATGGTCTAGTGGTTTTCCCTACTTTTTTAATTTAAGTCTGAATTTGGCAATAAGGAGTTCATGATCTGAGCCACAGTCAGCTCCTGGTCTTGTTTTTGCTGACTGCATAGAGCTTCTCCATCTTTGGCTGCAAAGAATATAATCAATCTGATTTCAGTGTTGACCATCTGGTGATGTCCATGTGTAGAGCCTTCTCTTGTGTTGCTGGGAGAGTGTGTTTGCTATGACCAGTGTGTTCTCTTGGCAAAACCCTATTAGCCTTTGGCCTGCTTCATTCTGTACTCCAAAGCCAAATGTGCCTATTACTCCAGGTATTTCTTGACTTCCTACTTTTGCATTCCAGTTCCTTATAATGAAAAGGACATCTTTTTTGGGGTGTTAGTTCTAGAACGTTTTGTAGGTCTTCATAGAACTCTTTAACTTTAGGTTCTTCAGCATTAACTGGTTGGGGCATAGACTTGGCTAACTGCTATATTGAATGTTTCGCCTTGGAAATGAACAGAGATCATTCTGTCATTCTTCGTTTTTGAGACCGCATCCAAGTATTGCATTTCAGACTCTTTTGTTGACCATGATGGCTACTCCATTGCTTCTAAGGAATTCTTGCCCCCAGTAGTAGATATAATAGTCATCAGAGTTAAATTCACCCATTCCAGTCCATTTTAATTCACTGATTACTAAAATGTCGGCTTTCACCCTTGCCATCTTCTCTTTGACCACTTCCAATTTGCCTTGATTCATGGACCTAGCATTCCAGGTTCTTATGCAATATTGCTCTTACAGCATCGGACTTTGCTTCCGTCACCAGTCACATCCACAGTTGGGTGTTGTTTTTGCTTTGGCTCTGTCTCTTCATTCTTTCTGGAGTTATTTCTCCACTGATCTCCAGTAGCATATTGGGCACCTACCGACCTGGGGAGTTCATCTTTCTGCGTCCTATCTTTTTGCCTTTTCATACTGTTCATGGGGTTTCTCAAGGCAGGAATACTGAATGGTTTGCCATTCCCTTCTCCAGTGGACCACATTCTGTCAGACCTCTCCACCATGACCTGCCCATCTTAGGTGGCCCCACAGGGCATGGCTCATAGTTCCACTGAGTTAGACAAGGCTGTGGTCCATGTGATCAGATTGGTTAGTTTTCTATGATTGTGGTTTCCAGTCTGTCTGCTGATGGAGAAGGATAAGAGGCTTATGGAAGCTTCCTGGTAGGAGAGACTGACTGAGGGGGAAACTGGGTCTTGTTCTGATGGGCGGGGCCATTCTCAGTAAACCTTTAATCCAACTTTCTGTTGATGGGTGGAGCTGTGTTGCCTCCCTGCTATTTACCTGGGGCCAAACTATGGTGATATTGAATGGTTTGCCTTGGAGACGAACAGAGATCATTCTGTTGTTTTTGAGATTGCATCCAAGTACTGCATTTCGGACTCTTTTGTTGACCCTGATGGCTACTCCATTTCTTCTGAGAGATTCCTGCCCACAGTAGTAGATATAATAGTCATCTGAGTTAAATTCACCCATTCCAGTCCATTTAGGCTCCGCCGCCAGGCGACCGTTATATTCGGCTAGTAACAGACATGCTTCACCTACTGTTTTTGAAAGACGTTCAGCTGCCTCTTTGTCTGTTATTTTTTCCAAAAGAGAAACGTCTTGCACTTCCTGGGGTAAAGAAGCAATTTTCTCTCGGACAGTAGCATCCCCCGATGCAGCATTTTCTAGGTCCTGCAAAGCTTTGATCAGCTCCTCAGTCAAGAGGGGTCCTGCAGAAGGATCTTGGGGAGAGTAGCTTCCAGGATAGTCATCATCCTCCTCCTCTTGTATCTGTTGAAAAGTTCACTTCAGAGATTTCTTCTCCTCTGTTGCTTTGGGGGGAGGGCTCTTGGAGTCCTCCATAGACAGCTTCAGCTGCTGGATGAACTCGCCGCCATACACACTTCTTTCTTGCCAGATGTTCAGCAATCTTTCTAAAGGTTTTTTACAGCCTTCATCTGCCTCTCTGCCCAGAAAAGATGAAAAGATATATATATAAGTTTAAGATTTTTAATTTTAATTAGGACAGACTTACTTAAAAAAATAAAAAAACAGAAAACACCAACAACTAGAGATTTCTTCTCCTCTGTTGCTTTGGGGGGAGGGCTCTTGGAGTCCTCCATAGACAGCTTCAGCTGCTGGATGAACTCGCCGCCATACACACTTCTTTCTTGCCAGATGTTCAGCAATCTTTCTAAAGGTTTTTTACAGCCTTCATCTGCCTCTCTGGCAACGTGAGAAAAAGCATCCACAAGGACAGATTCAAATTCCCTCATGAATTCAGGTCCTTTCCTTTTACTGTTCTGAATGACATCGTTGGCTAAGTATAGAAAAGTAAGCTTTCTATTTAATTTGGCTTTGCAGAGCTCGCGATGCCACACCGAGATGATGGGTCCCAGGTGCTTGCGGTGGTGGATGAGCCACAGGGAGAGGGTCTGCACGCTCTGCTGAGAGTTGCTCAGCTCCGAGAGCTTCTTCTCCAGCACCGACTCGGAGAAGGAGGACATGGTGGCGGCGGTGAGGCCCGGCAGGGAGCGGCCTAGGCCGCCCAGTGCGGCGGCAAGAGTGACGGCACGAGGCCGGGGCCTCACTCCACCCGCCTGCGGGACGCTTTACGGACTGACAGACCGCCGGGGGGCCGGCGGGGGAGGGGATGGGTCTCCGCAGTAACAGCCACCCGCACCGCCGCCACAAGATGGCCACCGACCTCTCACCCCGCCGCGAACGCAGGGTCAAAGGGCAAGCGCAGAAGTGGTGGGGCACCGAGGTGTGGGGAGTCAGAGTGTAGAAAACACTCTAGTGTTGAAGGCCTCTTTGAATCTCGCTCTTGAGTACTCCAAGAGCGGCAGACCGGGAAAAGAGCGCAATTCGACGGCCTCCGGAAGGCGCTTGGACCGCTCGCGCCCTCACGCCGGCGCAGTGAGCCTCATCGGAACCCTTTCTCCCGCTCCCGCAGAACCTTTCTGGCGCTGGGCGGTGCGCGAATTACGCGTCACTTCCGGCGCGGCGGAGGAGGCGGGAGAGTGAGGGAAAGGCTGGAAGACGAGGTAAGGGAAGAGTGGCGCGAGCAGGAGGGAGCCCAGCAACCGCGAGCCCTTAGAGGGGAACCCCAGGGAGACGATGAGGCTGAGAGATCATAGCCTGGGAATGGAACGGGGCCCTTCTCCCTCACCTGGCAGGCCGCAGCCACACTCTTCCTCCTGCTTTCTGACCTCCCACCACAAAAAGCTTTTTTTTTTGGTTCCGCCGAGCCACACACGTGCACTTTTTCTGCCTCCACACCTTGGCTTTTGCTCTTCTTTCTCCAGAGGTGACGCCCCCCCTCCCCATGTGGTGGGTTCCCACTCCACCTCCAGAGCCACCCTTAGTGGCCAGTTCCGATGTTGAGTTTGTGACGGCATCGCTGTAAAACGCACCTTTGTGCTCTTCGTTGTTGTGCGTGCCTGCGTGCGTGCTCACTAGTATTTGACTCTTTGCAACTCCATGGACTGCCGTGCCAGGCTCCTCTATCCATGGGATTTTCCAAGCAAGAATACTGGAGTGGGTTTGCCATTTTCTACTGCAGGGGATCTTCCTGCTCTTCGGGGAATTAAAGGCTGCCCTCTGGGGGGTCCATTTGACTGTTGCTCAAATTTAAGTACCATATGCTAACTTTGTGGGTGGATAAGAAAGTCAGTGGGTTCGTTAACCTCCTTTAAGAAACACTATTTGACACTCTGTTTTCAGAAACAGAAATACTCTGTACCCTTTTCCTATTTCAAAAAAGTTAAAAATTTCAGTTACCAAATCAGCAGAGAAATTTGTCCTTTTAACTGCTATGGGGTTGGTGGTAGGGAGTTAGGTTATTGTAGACATAACAGAATTTTTAAATGTCTCGATCATAGTGGAACCGACCAGTTGAAGCAGATTCCAATTCGGAGATGCTGTTCTATTATAGTCAATGCCTGTTCTCGCTCTTACTGCCCTGATTTTTGCTTAGCTGCTTTTACTTCTCCTCCAGACTGGAATCGTGATAATCATAGCCAACATAATGAGCTGCTGCTGTGAGCTAGATACAGTGTTTTCACACAGTGACTCATTTAATCGTTGCAACAAAGCTATGAGATAG
This sequence comes from Aepyceros melampus, assembly GCA_006408695.1. Lineage (NCBI taxonomy): Eukaryota > Metazoa > Chordata > Mammalia > Artiodactyla > Bovidae > Aepyceros > Aepyceros melampus. The sequence goes on from SJXQ01007052.1 coordinate 84,077, forward strand.
TATTANATCAGTTTAATCATAGTACCAAGTTGATATTTTTAAATAATTGGAAATTTTTTGTTTATTTTCTATTTCTTTCTCTCTAATATATATTTTACTGAGACTTCTGTGATGATAGTACAGAACACAAGCTTTGACAAAAACTTTCATTCTTGGAACTAACTGGCTATTCATATGTTGAATATTAATGTTTGCAAAAAGGAGTTAACCTTGAAACAATAGGTCATTTCTAAAAAAAAATGCTTGGGGTTGGTGCACTGGGATGACCCAGAGAGATGATATGGAGAGGGTGGTGGGAGGGGGGTTCAGGGTTGGGAACCCATGTACACCCATGGTGGATTCATGTCAATGTATGGCAAAACCAATACAGTATTGCAAAATTAAAAGAAAAAAAAAAGAAGAGGTCTGTATGTTAGAATCTACTGTGGTTTATTTGAAGAAAAAAGCCTTAACAAATGTTGTATATATTAACTATATTGCTTGGGGGTAGAATCTATGTCTTTGATTAACTGTGTTGGTCATATTATTAAAGGACAGAAAAAAAAGTCTCAGGGTAGTTTTATTTTTTAACTATCTATGACATTATATTGAAGAAAAAAAATGAAAAGTAAATGTATTGTGTTGTGCTCAGTCATTCAGTTGTGTCCAACTGTGACCCCATGGACTGTAGCCCTCCAGGTTTCTCTGCCCAAGGGATTATTCCAGCAGGAGTACTCGAGTCGGTTGCCATTTTCTTCTTCAGGGGATCTTCCTGACTCAGAAATCAAACTTGTATCTCCTGCATTGGCAGGAGAAATCTTTACCACTGAGACACCTGGGAAGCCGTAAATGTATTGGAAGTCCTATATTTCCATTAAGGTAGTTTAAAAAAAGGAAATAAAATCCAAATTCATGTTTGTTTAATATTAAAAGAAACATTTTTTTAGATGTAAATCTTTTTAAAATTAAGTGTTTAATGACAATATCCACACATAATTAATATCGATAAGTTTATTTAGTTTTATATTTCAAATGTCAAAGGATAAACCGACACATGGAAATCTAGCTATAGATTTTAGGAGTAAGCAAGATATTTTCCATGTGATGAAACCCTGGGTAACTATTGTGGAGAACCAATCTATCTAGATGATACATTGATAAATATTTTATGGCAACAAAGAACGTTTTTTTACAAAAAGTAAAAGACAGTGCCACAAACATGAAAAGGAAATAAGAAATAGAAGTAAGTAATTTAAAACTGAATTTAATAAAAGTTTACATGCACAGGAAGAGGAGGAGTATAAAGGATTTGTGTTACCAGTCTGACAGATTAATTGACTGCATAAGACATGCTAAAATATTTTTTGAATAAACCAAATGCTATCTGCCTTAGAAATCATCTGCACTTCATGATTAGAAGGCACAGATTCAAAGTAATGACTTTTTGAATATTCAAAATATGAATATTATGTTTGGTATTTTCAAAATAAAAGCATGTCACCTAAGATTAAAATATTGCCTAAGATCTACTTTTTACATAATAAGAAAGGAAACATAAATCTTTCATATAGATATACATTTGATTCTGTATTTGCATGAGTACTAAGAATTAATCTCTCCCTTAGTTAAGTTTCTTCAGACATAAAATGATAATGTTTCTGCTAGTTAGAGTAGGGAACCAATATACAAATTGTGTCAAATATGTAAATTAGCATTGCTAAGAAGCTGACTGAAATTTGGTCTAAGAGAAACTAAAGCATGACCAACCAAGCCATTTATTTAAAATGTATGCCAATACTATAATCCTCTAATGCTCATTACACTCAGATGAACCATTATGACACAGAATGTGTAAGAAGGGACATTCGACACTATTCTTTCTAGCCCCTGACCCCTAAGTAGCAGTATTTTCCTGTTCTGTTTCTATGCTGGTACTGGATCATGCAGAAAAGTAACCAGTGTGTTCACTCATTTTGCACAGGTAAGACTCACTGAGAAAAGTCTAAAAGTTATTCTACAGTATTTTCTTAAATAAAATAAAATAAAATTTGTATTTACATTTCATTAAATTAATTCAGGTTTTACAAGTACTTTTTTTGTAAAAATTAAAGGGAAATATTGTAATTAAATTAAATATCCAAACCACAATGTATGTGTCTAATAACAGAACAATCTGATCTTTTCCCTGTAATTTGAAACATTATACCTGAATTTCAAATGTCAAGAGAAAGATAAACATATTCGTATTCTAAATAATAAATACTACTTGATCTAAATAAGGTCTAAGAATAGAGTGCTTTTCCTACTAAAAGTTGTTTTGTTTTGCCTTTTTTTTACAATACAGATTTTCCCTTCATGTTGACTGAATTAAATAAGAATCTAACATGGAGTTTTGAACTAAATATGCATGCATTTCTATTTCTTTAACTTTATTTCCTATAAACAAAGCTAATGCATCATTCAGAGACCCAGGTTTGATCTCTTGGTTGGGAAGATCCCCAGAGAAGGGAATGACAACCCACTCCAGTATTCTTGCTTGGACAATTCCATGGACAGAGGAACCTGGCTGGGCTACAGTCCATGGAGTCACACAGAATTGGACACACTGAGCAACTCTCACACCCACACCCACACATAGTTTCAACATTACACCATATATGATTATCAACAAACTCCAAAGACCCATCATAAAACTCTTTCATTTTGAAAAATTGGCACTTTAAAAAATGAACACAAGATACCCAGGTTTGATCTCTTGGTTGGGAAGATCCCCAGAGAAGGGAATGACAACCCACTCCAGTATTCTTGCTTGGACAATTCCATGGACAGAGGAACCTGGCTGGGCTACAGTCCATGGAGTCACACAGAATTGGACACACTGAGCAACTCTCACACCCACACCCACACATAGTTTCAACATTACACCATATATGATTATCAACAAACTCCAAAGACCCATCATAAAACTCTTTCATTTTGAAAAATTGGCACTTTAAAAAATGAACACAAGACATTCCAGCTATCATTTCACTCTTTAGTTCAAATAATTTAAGTGAGATACATTAGAAAGAAGATATAATTCCAAATTAACTATATAATCTGAATAAATAACTTTAGGAGTCATAAAAATATAATAGAATTCAGTCCTAACACTAATAAATAAACAAGTGAAGTGAAGTCACTCAGTCGTGTCCGACTCTTTGCGACCCCATGAACTGTAGCTCACTAAGCTCCTCCATGGAATTTTCTAGGCAAGAGTACTGGAGTGGGTTGCCATTTCCTTCTCCAGGGAATCTTCCCAACCCAAGGATTGAACCCGCTTCTCCTGCATTGCAGGCAGACGCTTTACCATTTGACCCACCAGAGAATCCCAAATAAACTCAAAGAACAAATACTTTATATAAGTGAAACGATTTTCACACCATGCATAATCAAAATCCAAACATATTCTGGGGTGAAACATAGACACTTATTAACATGTTAAAAGCCTCTTGTTGAAAGTGAAAGAGGAGAGTGAAAAAGTTGGCTTAAAGCTCAACATTCAGAAAACGAAGATCATGGCATCTGGCCCCATCACTTCATGGGAAATAGATGGGGAAAAAGTAGAAACAGTGTCAGGCTTTATTTTTGGGGGCTCCAAAATCACTGCAGATAGTGACTGCAGCCATGAAATTAAAAGACGCTTATTCCTTGGAAGTGAAAAGCAAAGGAGAAAAGGAAAGATATAAGCATCTGAATGCAGAGTTCCAAAGAATAGCAAGAAGAGATAA
>SJXQ01007052.1:88301-157874 GCA_006408695.1 Aepyceros melampus
GCATGTGAGATGAGTGCAATTGTGTGGTAGTTTGAGTATTCTTTGGCATTGCCTTTCTTTGGGATTGGAATAAAAACTGACCTTTTCCAGTCCTGTGGCCACTGCTGAATTTTTCATATTTGCTGGCATAACCTCTCCAAAATGTTTGAGACAATACAGCTCTCAAAAATTTCACATCTTTTAACACTCAATCCAGAGAAGGCAATGGCACCTCATTCCAGTACACTTGTCTGGAAAATCCCATGGACGGAGGAGCCTGGTAAGCTTCAATCCATCGGGTTGCTAAGAGTCGGACACGACTGAGTGACTTCAGTTTCAATTTTCACTTTCATGCATTGGAGAAGGGAATGGCAACCCACTCCAGTGTTCTTGCCTGGAGAATCCCAGGGACGAAGGAGCCTGATGGGTTGCTGTCTCTGGGGTTGCACAGAGTCAGACATGACTGAAGTGACTTAGCAGCAGCAGCAACACTCAATCTGTTCTTGAGTGAATGAATTCTAAATTAAGACCATTTTAAAATAGGACTTGATGGTGTATCTGGGTTGGGATCCACAGCGAAATTAATTTTTAAACCATGTCCCTTTGCTTGATTTAACGCATACAAAATATATCCCTCCAAGTTATAGTAGTATAAAATTTGTACACTACTAGAGGATTTAATTTTTTAATCTTTTATTTGTAAAATTTAATATGATTTCCTTTTAATCAGTTTATCCAATTTTAGAAGCTCTATGTGGCTTGTCAACACCTATATGAGTTGCACACAGAAAAATAAGAGATAAACCTTAATTACATCTAGAGAAATGTACTATAATATAATAAAATTTTTCTTTATAAAGATGTTACTTTTTAGATTAAAAAGCTTTTGAAACTTTTCTTTCATATTTTCACCAACCTGTTTGTTCGATAACAAAGTAATTAAAAATTTGCTGTAGTAGGAAGAAAATAGTAGGTAATTAAAATCTCTGTATAGCACAAGTGGACAAGGTATCATGGAATGGCTTTTACTAAAACACTTGAAGTTAATAATTCAATAGTGGAAATCAATTTTGTGAATTCTACAGAGTACTTTGTCATTGTATATGTACATATATGCTTTGTTAAAAATATTAGGCTCTGCATACCATTTAAGGTACAGGTTAAAGACAAAAATATTTCACTGGAGAAACATTTATACTATATGAACATCTATATTTATAGTATAAATGTATTATGGATATTTCTTATTACATATGTATCTATATATATATTTAATGTATGAAATAGAAAACCAGGAACAGATATAGTTAATAAAGTAACTAATTCAAAAATATCGGCTTTAATTCTATTTTGGGCAGAAGCTGGTAGATTTTCATACACAGAAACATTGTTTTTTAAAATGCATAAGAAATATGAACTANAAGAAAAGTTATGAGCAACCTAGATAGCATATTCAAAAAGAGAGACATTATTTTGCCGGCAAAGGTCCGTCTAGTCAAGGCTATGGTTTTTTCAGTAGTAATGTATGGATGTCAGAGTTGGACTGTGAAGAAAGCTGAGTGCCAAAGAATTGATGCTTTTGAACTGTGGTGTTGGAGAAGACTCTTGAGAATCCCTTGGACTGCAAGGAGATCCAACCAGTCCATTATAAAGGAGATCAGTCCTGGGTGTTCTTTGGAAGGAGTGATGCCATAGCTGAAACTCCAGTACTTTAACCACCTCATGTGAAGCGTTGACTCATTGGAAAAGACTCTGATGCTGGGAAGGATTGGGGGCAGGAGGAGAAGGGGACGACAGAGGATGAGATGCTGGATGGCATCACCGACTTGATGGACGTGAGTTTGAGTGAACTCAGGGAGTTTGTGGTGGACAGGGAGGCCTGGTGTACTGCAATTCATGGGGTCACAAAGAGTCAGACTCAACTGAATGACTGAACTGAACTGATATTTATAAACATAATAGTTTAACGGTGCAGTAGAAAAATACATTAAAAATTCAGCAGAACCTTACTGAAGATAACAAATGCAAAAAAAAAAAAAAAAAAAAAAAAAGAAGAAGAAGAAGAAGAAGAAGAGGGAAATCCTACTATTTGCAATAGCATGGACAAAACTTGAGGGAATTATGCCAGGTGAAATCTGTCAAAGAGAGAAAGATAAACACTATACAATCTCACTTAACATGTGTAATCTTTTTTTTTTTTTTTTAAAAAAAGAAGAAGAAGAAGAAGAAGAAAGAAATATCTTTTTTAACCAGCAAGAAAACCCAAACCAAAATCACAGTGTTCTAACACAAATACTAAGATGACTACAGAGAAATAATTTTTCTTTTAGTGACCAAATGTTTTCAAGGATTTCAAGTTAAGCAACAAGAATCCTCTCTGGCTCCTGCTAAGAGTTAATTTGGTGCATTTACATAAAAAATTGTCAACAGTATCTAGTAAAAGTACCAGAAATCTAATGTATGATTCAGTATCCATTCCTAGCTATACCTACAATAAAAATATACCAAAAGTTGGTTGTCTTCTGAGGACCAGGGTTAGAATGCACACCCCACCATCCTTGGATCCAAGGACTGTGTAGGTTTTGTCACACTGGTGATGAGTTATTTTGTCCTCTGTTTATAATCTAGATATAGTTGCTTTTATCCATAGTAATTAGAAAATCAGCTAAAATAGAATTTGATTAAGCTAGTACATACTATTCAGGATATTTTATTTATTAAAATAATTGTATTCAAGTATAGTTGATTTATAACATGTTAATTTCAGTAGTACAGCAAATGATTCAGTTATACACACATATATATGTAGCATATTAATATATAAATACTATATATATTACATTCTTTTACAGTATATGTTATTACAATATATTGAGTAGAGTTCCTCATGCTATATAGTAGTTCCCCATTGATTGTCTATTTTACATAGTAGTGTGTATGTGTTAACTTCAAACCCTTAATTTATTCTCACTCTGTCCTTTGTTAACCATAGATTTGTTTTGTATGTCTATGAATCTGTTTCTGATTTCTAAATAAGTTCATTTGTATCATTGTTCTTTAGATTCCTCATTCTACAAGCAAGTGATATCATAACAATATTTGTCTCTATCCGACTTACTTCATTTAGTAATCCAGACAATTTTAAGACAGCATATTTTCTTATAATCTGAAGAACATCAGGCTTGTTATTCCTTTACTAGTGTTCAACCACCTTCCTATTATATCCTGACGGGAATTTTTCAGGTTCAGGACTTTTTAGGCTCTTGTGGTCCCATAATTACAACTTGCAGTAACTCATTAAGTGGCAGCAGTATTGACAAAAAAGTACCAGCAAGAGTTTTGAAGCACTGGGATGCTGAAGTGCTCATCTGTGTAAACCAGTTTTGTTACCCGTCATTGTTTTTGATACTTACCACCCAGTATGGTCATGTTTAATTTGGTGCGACATTCATACCCTCTAAAATCTAGCTTCAATTGAATTTGGCTAAGTAATACTTTCATTTTATGAATGATGGCATTGAATTTCAGTTAATCAGCTTTCCAAGGTCATACAAATAGTATGTGACATAGTCATGTTCAGTGTATGTAAATTTACATTTCTAAGCAAACCTTGCATGTAATCTATACACTCCAATTCATTGACTGTATAGCCAGTGGTTCCAAAAATGTTTTTGTTTGTTTGTTTTCTTGTTAGCCAGGTTCAGATGTTAGCCTAGGAATTCACTAAACGGAGGAACTCATGCTCCCTGTTAATATCTCCAAGATTCAGTTTTCTATTTGTAAAATGGAGCTCCTGAAGGATAAGGTTGTATAAACGTATAAATAAGTTTCTATAGACAATGTTCTTAGTTTACCTGATATTACTAATTTCGATTGAGTTGAATTCATCTATATTTCACTACAATTTTTCAGTTTTTATTTTACATTAGTTTGGAGATATCTAAGACCAAGAATTAGATCAACTAAGAAATAAATTGCAAATAAACATGTTCATAAAATATACGTATACATGGTTAGTCCTACATCTTTTCAAGACACAATCCCTTTCTTTTTTTTCCCTCAAGGTAAATGACCATAAAACTCACTAAACAGAGGTAGTTTTTTACAATTTATTTGTTAAATGAATAGGGCTGTAAAAATGATAGTAAATGATAATTAAGCAAAGTAATATATCAGGAACAAAAGGCATATAATATAAGTTTAAGTGATAGTTAAGCTAGCATTTTAAGAGCTAGACACTATTGTGTCTTGTTAGGATTACAGGCATTTTCTTTTTTCTTTTCAAATTATAGATGTTATTGAGTCAGTGCATCTTTTAAATTAGGACTCACTGTTTTGCTCAATTCAACTTTTGCTACTAGACTCAAGATTATTTATGTCTACTTTTTACTGTTAACATCACATGTTAACAAAACATTTTCATATTTAGAGTTAATTAAGAATGAGAATCTAACCAAACAGAGTTAAATTTAAGAACTACTGAATTACCCAGAAAATATCCAGCTTCTTTGTTCTAAATCAGTAACCAAATTCTAGGAGGGTTTGCTATTGCCACAGTCTTTAAAAAACAGTCTAGAGTGCCAATATAAACTGCTAAAAAAAAAAAGAAAGAAAGAAAGAAAATAATAATACCAAATATCAAAAGCTATTTTTCACAGTTCAACTCTGAAACAGAGGATTGTATAATACTTGTAATAGTCATAACAAAAACCCAAAGTTTTGTGTCAAGGCAAGAATACTTCTGAGCCTTTTAAAATTCCAGCTCAAATGGGATCCCTAATTAAAATATTAAAAAGCAAAAAGGGGCAGCTTGAGGTGCCAGGATTAAGGATAAGATAATTGGAGGTGAAAATCCCACGTTTGAACCATAATTCAATAAACACATTTATTGTGCTAGCTTTAAGGTGTTATTCTTGTGTGGCTTTTAGACAGCATAGCATTTAGCTTCGGTTTTGCTAAGTAGCATCTCTGAATTTAGATTATGAAAAGAAGACTTGTTTCCAACCATCCTTAGTAGCTTCCATTTCTACTCAGAGTGGTGTGGAGGGAAGGTGTGGGTTTCATTAACAGTTCCATGTACTATTTCTAAACCCAAATAATTTACTGATTTTGAGAAAAAGGCTTTAAAGGAAAACCTTGTAATTAGGATGGAACATTCTAGCCCTCATTATTATGAATGTTCTGAGAATCAAATTTGAAACAAAGTATGCGTATCTTTTCAAAAGGGAATTTCCATCAAATGTATGGAATTGTTTTTATTACTGTTATGTTAGTATCATTGTGAGTATGATTTGATCCTAGAGATAGTGTCCAAGTGTTATGCATAGCTGAACTCCTGCTATTGTTGCAACTAATGAATGAAGCAATGCTATCAGAAAGCCATAGTTTTCTAAGGGAAGAAGAGATGAAGGTTAGTCCATTACCAGATTGGACTGTGAAGAAGTCATTGATGGGCTTTCAGTTTTCAATAAGGAATAAGGGACAGTAGAAGGCAATGGCACCCCACTCCAATACTCTTGCCTGGAAAATCCGTGGATGGAGGAGGCTGGTAGGCTGCAGTCCATGGGGTTGCGAAGAGTCGGACCAACTGAGCAACTTCACTTTCACTTTTCACTTTCATGCATTGGAGAAGGAAACAGCAACCCACTCCAGTGTTCTTGCTTGGAGAATCCCAGGGACAGGGGAGCCTGGTGGGCTTCCGTCTATGGGGTCGCACAGAGTCGGACACGACTGAAGCGACTCAGCAGCAGCAGCAGCATGGTCATTTCAGGGCAAGAAGCTCTGTTTAGAATCTGTAGTTTTAGTTTTAAATAGCAATTCATCTAAATATTACCTAGTAACATAACTTGGGTTTCCCTTGTAGCTCAATTGTTAAAGAAACTGCTTCTAATGCAGGAAACCTGGATTTGATTCCTGGGTTGGGAAGATCCCCTGGAGGAGGAAATGACAGCCTATTCCAATATTCCTGCTTGGAGAATCCCATGGATAGAGGAGCCTGGCAGGATAAAGTCTAGTCCATAGTATCACAAGAGTTGAACACAACTTAGCAACTAAACCACCACTTTACCTTAAGGAAAATTGAAGACAATTCAAATGAAATACTTGAATATTCTTAATGATGGGATTTTGAAGTGCTTGTTTTTCTTATGTGACACAATCCTAATTCATATTTTTATAAATGAAATATACACATTGTACATGTTTTCACGACTGTAATATTTCAAGCTAAATTATAGCTGTATGAATATTATACATTTGTTTATTAATTTCACCAAAGACAAATAAATAGGTATTTCTGAAGTCACTCTTCAGCAGCTCTTTTCTAATTCAGCAGTTAAATCCTGGTGACTTAAGAGCTGGTTCTAGTACGTGCTGTGCTCAGACAGTTGTGTCTGACTTTGCAACCCCATGGACTGTAGCCAACCAGGCCCCTCTGTTTATGGGATTTCCCAGGCAAGAATACTAGAGTAGGTTACCATTTCCCTCTTCAGGGTATCTTCCTGAGCAAGGGATTGAATTCACATCTCTTACAACTCCTGCATTGACAGGCAGATTTTTTCCCACTACGGCCACCTTGGGAGCCCTAGTTTTAGATTTATTATTTGACACTACATGATTTATCATTTAATCACTAGTACTCATTATTTGATGGTCCTGTGCTAGGTGTGGGGAGTATGTGGATTAATAAAATCTTCTCTATGGCTAAGAGAAAGGCTCAACTCCTAGTGGAGAGATATTAATCATTATTTATGTCTTGCATTGTGTTATATATATGCCTGAGAAACAGTTACCTTAGACTTCAGAGACCAGGAAGGCATGTGAGAAGTAATTTCCATGCTGTTCTGAGCTCGACAGAAGGTGATTCTAAAGGAAGAACTAGAAGATATGTTCATATAGTTGATGTGAGGCAGCTGTTGTGATGGGCTGTTATTTTAGCCTTTGATGATGTTCAGTCTCCCAGTCATGTCTGACTCTTTGCGACCCCATGGACTGCAGCACACCAAGCTGCCCTGTCCCTCACTATCCCTTGGAGTTTGTCCATAGTCACCTTTATGTCTTTTACATTCAGACTCTAAATTTGTATCTATTTTTTAAATTAATTTTTTTGGAGTATAGTTGATTTACTATGTTGTATTAGTTTCAAGTGTAGAGCAAAGTGACTCAATTATACATAAAAAAGTGTCCATTCCTTTTTAGGTTCTTTTCCCATATACGCCATTACAGAGTATTGAGTAGACTTCCCTGTGACATACAGTAGATCCTTGCTGTACTGTGCTTAGTTGCTCAGTCATGTCTGACTCTTTGCAATCCTATGGGCTGTAGCCCATCAGGCTCCACTGTCCATGGGATTCTCCAGGCAAGAATATTGGAGTGGGTTGCCATGCTTTTATTCAGGGGATCTTCCCAACCCAGGGATCGAACCCAGGTGTCTTGTATTGCAGGTGGATTTTTTTTACCATCTGAGCCACCAGTGAAGCCCACAATGGGTCCTTATTAGTTACCTATTTTGTATACAGAAGTGTGTATATATCAATCCCAATCTTCCAGTTTATCTCTACCCCAACCCCATACTTATTTTAATTATCAAGGAATTTGCAAAAGATGAATATCTACCTTCATCCAGAGGCCACTGCAAACTTGAGCCTTTCTCATCTCTGATCCTGAAGTCCAGTCTGGGGTTAGGAATGGTGGGTAAAGGGAACCCTTACCAGATGGAAGTCAGAGCAGAGAGAAAATGGGGGTGACTGGAGGGAAAATCATGTGTTACTGCCATTCAACCAGCCACAAATGACCGGGGCTACACATTTATCACACTTAATCATCTCAGAAAGGGCCACCCATCTCTCTAGGTAAAGTTTCTCTCAATTATCAAAGTTCATTTACATCTAGATCTGTTTCTTAAATTCTCAATTTCTTTCTTTGTTCACAATAATCACAATTTACTTTCAACTAGTAGATGGATTTGACTACATAATAAGTGTATTTGAATTACCATAGCTTCCTAGATGTGATTGCTTGTGTTTTTCATGGGCTTCCTAAGCCAGATAATCATATTGAGTATGGATAGATTATCACTGGGGTCTTATTGATGACTGAAAACATTAATAAAATGGAGTAAAATGATTAGATCACAGAGGGCAACTCTCATCATAATGGTCCTGGGAAATAGAGTAAGGCAGGTAAACTTTAATTTATAGAGCCTCAGACCTTCTCTTTCTTCCTCTATCATCTTTCTCCTTCACATGTGAGCACTAACTATATTCCTAGGTTCCCCCTCTCCAGTAAAAGTCCTCTCATGCAGCACCATATCCTGCTCCAAGCACATTTCTTTTCTTTCCCCCAATATTAGCTTTAGACATTGCCTGCAAAAATATTTTATTATACTTGCCATATTCATCTGTCTACACCCTCAGATTTTAATCTAGTCTTACTTCCTCTGTAAACTCTCATCACCATAAAAACGTGTTTACCTTTAAAACATATTGCATGCCGTGTATAGTAATGCACTCAGTAGCCAAGCCAGAGATGTCCCACAGCACATAGACAGCAGGAATAAAGAGGAGGTGAACCCTGAATCTTATGGTTCAATGTGTGTTTCATCTGTGTTCTCCAGAGAAAGAGAAAAATAATTTGTTTATACAGAGAGACTATTGATTGATTGATTGTAAGGAATTGGCCTATTCAGCTACGGAGGTTGAAAAGTCCCCAGCAGGCTGGAACCAGGCGAGCTGATGGTGTAAATTCTACCCCATGTTTTAGTCTGAAGGCAGGAGAAGACAGATATCTCAGTTTGAAGACACAGAGAGAATAACTCCCCCCTCACCTTGCCTGGTGTTCTAGTCAGGCCTTCAGTGGATTAGTAGAGGCCCACCACATAGGGGAGGACAGTCAGCTTTACTCAGTCTACAGATTCAAATGTTTGTCACATCCAGAGACATCCTCACATACCCAGAACCATGTGTAACCAAGTGTTTGAACTCCCTGTGGGCAAGGTCAATTGATATATAAAATTAAGGATCATAGTTTGTGTAGAAATATGTTAAATCAAGTCAAGCAATTCAAAGGTTCAAAGCCTTAAAAGTAAATGAGGGTACAGATTTGACTGTGGCCCAATTGTCTACTTCCCTGGTGGTCCAGTGGTTAAGATTCCATGCTCCAATGCCAGGGGCCTGGGTTCGATCCCTGGTCTGGTCAGAGAACTAGATCCTGCATGACACAGCAAAAAGTCTGCACGGGGCAATGAAGATTCCACATGCTGCAACTAAGACCTGACACAGCCAAAAAAAAAAAAAAAACAGAAGAAGAAGAAGAAGCAAAACCAAGGCCAGCAGGAGTGAGGTGCAAAGGCAGCTAAGACCTGAGGGATAATATTCAGGTGAGACTCTTCCTTCCTCCATCGTAATGCTGTTAAGTTTCCACCTATGCCCAGATGCTACAGAGGGAGAAGAAAAGGGACACAAGGAAAAGTAAGAGTCCTTAAATTAACTGGAAGATCTGCAGGTCAAATCATTCATGAATAATGGATTTCCATAATAGAAAACAAAGAGATATGTCTCTGCCCATTAGAATTATACAAATGGTTATAGAAAACACTGTTTCTACTCATTTTAAATGAATAAAGTCATTTTATTTTCTAAACAAGACTTTGAGGTAGGTACTATTTTTATAACCACTTGGAAATGAGCAAACTGAAAAGAGCATTGAACAGCTGCAAGTACTGCCCTTTGTGATGGAAGTGGTTCCCGCCTGCTTAACTCTATACTCAATTTTTCTTTTCTTATTTTCTATCTCCACTATTCAAAGCATGCACCCCTGTTGACAATAACTATTATATGTCCTGCTTGTTCTATTTTTAATGTAACCACTTGGAATCTTTAGACTTTTATGTTTCTATCCTTGACAACACAGCTCCCTCCTGCCCCATAATTTTTTTTTTTTTATTTGTGAGGTTGCATGTTATCAGGCAAGATGAGTTAGTAAAAGTTTCCACTCTCCATGTTTCATGTCCAAAGAGTGCATTTATGCTAGTGGAATATCACAGGGTAGCCGTAACAATTAATTCATAGAGTTTTATAAGGTGAATAAAAAGGGAATACATGATTCATGAGTTCAAGGGCCAGAATAAAAAGGTCCCGAAATCAAATGGATTGGTTAAAAGACATATAACATCCTGCACTACAGATTATTCAACATACTGACTGTATAAAAAATGTATTTCCTTTACTGGTTGGAGGTCAAACAAGTATAAACTTAATTTAGCCAAATTATGATTTTAGGAATCATAACATCATTTAGGATAAGGGTATAGACATGGGAACATAACAGTACTAGTTGATTAGTTTATCAGCTGTGTAATTTGAGACAGATTCCCTAACTTCTCAAGTCACAATTTTTTCATTGATAAAATAAGAATCATAATATCCATGTGCCATAGAATTTAAGGGGAGGTTTAGATATATTATAAAGTATGCTTCTTGGCTCAGGGTAGAAAACAGAAGAATCACTCATCATCATATTCACTATCCTTCTCCACCATTCACCTAATATCTTCTTTGAAAAATTACTGAGTACAGGTGATTCATGAACCATGCAGGGGTTAAGGGCAAAACTTCTTATGGCTAGACCTGCACAGTTCAGACCTAAGTTGTTTCAAGGGTCAATTGTGTTTCCATTGTTTCAGGCTAAACAAGTTGCTTAAAACTCAACATTCAGAAAACGAAGATCATGGCATCTGGTCCCATCACTTCACGGGAAATAGATGGGGAAACAGTAGAAACAGTGTCAGACTTTATTTTGGTGGGGGGCTCCAAAATCACTGCAGATGGTGACTGCAGCCATGAAATTAAAAGACGTTTACTCCTTGGAAGAAAAGTTATGACCAACCTAGATACATTCAAAAGCAGAGACATTACTTTGCCGACTAAGGTCCATCTACTCAAGGCTATGGTTTTTCCTGTGGTCATGTATGGATGTGAGAGTTGGACTGTGAAGAAGGCTGAGCACCGAAGAGTTGATGCTTTTGAACTGTGGTGTTGGAGAAGACTCTTGAGAGTCCCTTGGACTGCAAGGAGATCCAGCCAGTCCATTCTGAAGGAGATCAACCCTGGGATTTCTTTGGAAGGAATGATGCTAAAGCTGAAGCTCCAGTACTTTGGCCACCTCATGAGAAGAGTTGAGTCATTGGAAAAGACTCTGATGCTGGGAGGGATTGGGGGCAGGAGGAGAAGGGGACAACCGAGGATGAGATGGCTAGATGGCATCACGGACTCAATGGACATGAGTCTGAGTGAACTCCGGGAGTTGGTGATGGACAGGGAGGCCTGGTGTGCTGCGATTCATGAGGTCGCAAAGAGTTGGACACGACTGAGCCACTGAACTGAACTAAGACACATTAATAAACAAACAGGGATGGACAACTGTCTTAGTCCATTCAGGCTGTTACAATGAAACACAAACAAGGTGGCTTGTGAACAACAGAAATATGTCACCATTCTGGAGACTGGAAGTCTTCGATCAGGATGGAGCTTGCTTGGGGGGAGCCTGCTTGGAGTGGGATGGGGAGATGCTTTCAGGCTGCAGACACAGTGTCACTGTGTTGTCAAGGAGGGCAGGGATTGGGGAGCTCCTTGGGTATCTTTTCTAAGGGAACATCACTGTCATGGTCTAATCACCTTTGTGGTTCTACCTATTAATACCAGCACCTGTAAGATTTCAAACCTGCCCTTGTGGGGGACACAAACACTCAGACCACAACAACAGCTCTACTCTTTTGCTATTTACCTTCCTTGGGGATGCAGACAAACATCACACAACACAATTAAATGTGTGAGTAAATTGCATGATATTTTAATAAGCCATTCAATGCCATGGAAGTCAACCAAACAAAGAGCAGGGTAAACTATATCTTGATAGTTGATTTGAAGGAACTAGGATATGGAAGGGGTTATCATTAAAAACTGAGTGGTAAAAAATAAAAAATAAATAAATAAATAAAAACGGAGTGGTAGTCTTCACCAGAAAGGTAATCTTAAAGCAAATATAGGGCATGAGAGAGAATTAGCCAGAAAGAGCAGCTGCAGGCAGAGGAAACCACCAGTGAAAATGCCCCAAAACAGGAACATGCGTCAGGATTCCAAGGAGACTAGGGTGGCTAGGATAGAGAGCAGTGGTTGAGTCAGGAGTCAGCTGGGGAGACAGATGGTGAGCCTACTCTCAATGCTCCGGTTTTATTCTGAGTCAGATGAGGCGCCACTGCAGAGTATGAACCAGAAGCTATGATGTTCCATCATCTTACTAAGATGCGATGACTCAGGACCTAAAACACTGTCACCATATAAGAAATGCATCTCCTACAGAACTTCTCATAGTTATAAAGATCTGAATTTTTGAATTGGAAAATTTTATTTTAATTGGGCTCCTTCTTTTTATTGCAGTTTTCAGTAAAAGGAACTTTAATAGCAACGTTTCAGAATCAAAACTCCTACTTACAGAACAAAAAATATGGATTTAATGGGGGAAAGGCAAGGATAGATTGAATGTAATATTAGAGTTAAAATTTTTTGTCACCAGTGATGGCACCCCACTCTAGTACTCTTGCCTAGAAAATCCCATGGGCAGAGGAGCCTGGTGGGCTGCAGTCCATGGGGTCGCTGAGGGTCGGACATGACTGAGCGACTTCACTTTCACTTTTCACTTTCCTGCATTGGAGAAGGAAATGGCACCCCACTCCAGTGTTCTGTCTGGAGAATCCCAGGGAGGAGGAAGCCTGGTGAGCTGCCATCTATGGGGTCGCACAGAGTCGGACATGATTGAATTGACTTAGCAGTGGCTCTGTGGTAAAGAATTCATCTGCCAAAGCAGGAGGCTCATTTTTGATCACTGGGTAAGGAGGATACCCTGGAGGAGGAAATGACAACCCACTTCAGTATTCTTGCCTGGGAAATCCCATGCACATAGGAGTCTGGAGGGCACAAATGTTGGACACGACTTAGCGGTTGAACAACAAAAATAATTCAAAATTCTAAAAATGAATAGTTTTATCTTTTAAACAAATGGATTAAGGCAGTGATTTGAAACACTGAATATGTTACTAATTTGCATTTGATTTTCTTCTTTCCATATTTATGTCTTATTAAATAATCTGATTTAGAAATATATTGTCATGGTCAACTTGGATTAATGCACCAGTAAGAAAGTCCTGGCTTGCTGCCACACAGATATTTTTCTGGTTTGCATGGACACCATGGCTTGGACAACAACAAAAATAGGTATGCAGAGTATAATTTGGAAAAAGAAGCAGAATGCAGAGAATCTTCTAGAAGTATAGCACTTCTCCCAGAACAATTCTCTTCTTCCCTTAATCTTTTCCTCATAACCCGATGGCTACTTTGGAATTACATGTGCTCTAAGTTCACATGAGAGTTTAAAGTACAAATTCCCCTCATTTTCAACTTCACGAGGCAAAGGTCTCACCGCTTCCATTAGCTTTTTGTCTTGGCTCACAGTGATGCTGGATATGTTATGGCCTTCATGGCCCTGCCTTCCATTTAAAAATAGAGGCACATCCTGAAAGCCACTGAAGGGCACGCCTGCAGGCTCACAGCCCTAAGACACAGCAAGCACTCAGAGAAAGGCTTCTACTTCCTCAAGTGTCAGAGAACAATTTTTATTTTAGCTGCAGTGGCCCACTACTGTCATTGAAAGTATGGCGCAGATTTTTGTTGTAAAGCTGAGGGGACATGATTGCAGAGGAACACCTGAGAATGAGAGAGGGGAAAGTAAAAACCTAAATGATTCATACAAGAGTACTCTGGAAGTGGTTAGATCTGGTAACCAAACTGGAAATTCCTGATGACTCAGGGCCACTGCTCTTGCAATTCTTGCAAATTAGTGGAGAGTTGAAGGCTTGTCTCATGCAGGAAACTGGAGTAGTTAAATAGTAAAGCACAGCTTTGCAAGAGGAAGAATAAAAAGTGTTATGTTAGGAAACTGACATGGAGCTTTTAGTCTCCAAAGAAAAGGTCATCTGCTTTGAAAACGATGTTGCTACAAATGAAACTGAGACACTTGCCCAGAAAAGAGGTGAAGGAATTGGGTGTTTACAAAGAAACGAACACTCCCAGACAGGACCAAGATGTGACAGGTTTTAGAAGGATGTGCTCCTGATTCTTAAATTATCTATTTGTTGAAATGATACTTAAAGTATCTCAGAATAAAATTCAAATATAGTTTTCTTTTGGGGGGTGGCTTCCCAGGTGGCACTTGTGGTAAAGAACCCACCTTCCAATGCAAGAGATGTGGGTTCGATCCCTGGGTTGGGAAGATACCTTAGAAGAGGGCACTGCAACCTGCCCCAATATACTTGTTTGGAGAATCTCATGGACAGAGGAGCCTGGCAGACTATAGCCCATGGGGTCAAAGAGAGTTGAACACAACTGAAATAATTTAGCACATAGTACATAGTTGTTCCGGGGTAGAACATGTTTTACATTAAGGATGTGTGTGGTGTATTAGGTAGCCAGCATAAGAGGAGGATATTGTAGGTTTTCAGTAGACAACAGCCACAGATGCTTAATTTCCTGCATTTTGTCATTTTGAGAAACACAATCATTCCATCCCAAATGCTAACATTGGCATCATTTTTTAAAAATGAGGTAACTTAAGGGGTGTTTTTGTGAAGAATGCAAGGTTGTACCCTCAATGTCTGGTCCAAAAGCAATGGAAGATTCTTAAAACATATTGACCAAACCCAAAGAAATTGTGCCCTATAACCTGGTCCATTCTATACGTTTGTATTTTTCTTTTCATTAATATTTGGTAAGTGTTGGAAAAGGTCTGGGATATTTCCTCTAAAGAGATCCAAGTTCTCTATTCCGAAATTTGAGCACAAAGACCTTGTTCATTTCAGAGAGGGGTGATGTCAAATGGAACAATGAAGAGGGGTACTGGGAGCAACACTCAGAGGTGAGGAGAGAATGGAACTGACTGCCAGTATCCTAGCACTCACAGACTGATCGCAAAGGAGTAAGTGTCAGAGTATCGTGGTCGAGTATACTACTCTGGTGTTTGCTGACTGTCAAGTACACAGAGAGCTGGTCTTTGCTGATCATCATGTGCATCAGGTGGGCATTTTTATAAGAGCAGGTCTGAACGATTCCCAGATACCTGCAGCTCTTCACGGGAACAGTGTAATCTGAAGCAGATGCCTTCAGTCAGAGAGCTCCTTGAAGCATCCAGTTTCATCCAAAATTCTTAGGAAGTGCCTTTGAGTTGTGCAATTCACTGAAGCTTTGCTTTAAAAGTCAGGATGGAATAATGAGTTCACCCCATGCCACGCCTCTGTCGGAAATTAAAGCATAATTTTATGACCCTTAGCAAGCAGATTTGTTTTTCACTCAAACTATCTATCATAATTGCCAATCCAAGATAATAAGAAAAGGTGTGAGTAATACACGTTTATGTATGCACATGGACATCACCAGATGACCAACACTGAAATCAGATTGATTATATTCTTTGTAGCCAAAGATGGAGAAGCTCTATACAGTCAGCAAAAACAAGACCAGGAGCTGACTGTGGCTCAGATCATGAACTCCTTATACTCAAATTTAGACTTAAATTGAAGAAAGTAGGGAAAACCACTAGACCATTCAGGTATGACTAAATCATAACCCTGTGAGAGTTGGACTGTGAAGAAGGCTGAGCGCAGAAGAATTGATACTTTTGAACTGTGGTGTTGGAGAAGACTCTTGAGAGTCCCTTGGACTGCAAGGAGATCCAACCAGTCCATTCTGAAGGAGATCACCCTGGGAATTCTTTGGAAGGAATGATGCTAAAGCTGAAACTCCAGTACTTTGGCCACCTCATGCGAAGAGTTGACTCATTGGAAAAGACTCTGATGCTGGGAGGGATTGTGGGCAGGAGGAGAAGGGGACGACAGAGGATGAGATGGCTGGATGGAATCACTGACTCGATGGATGTGAGTCTGAGTGAACTCTGGGAGTTGGTGATGGACAGGGAGGCCTGGTGTGCTGTGATTCATGGGGTCACAAAGAGTCGGACATGACTGAGCGACTGAACTGAACTGAACTGAACTATGATTATACAGTGGAAGTGAGAAATAGATTTAAGGAACTAGATCTGATAGACAGAGTGCCTGATGAACTATGGATGGAGGTTCATAACAGTGTATAGGAATCAGGGAGCAAGACCATCTCCAAGAAAAAGAAATGCAAAAAAGCAAAATGGCTGTCTGAAGAGGCCTTAGAAATAGCTGTGAAAAGAAGAGAAGTAAAAAGCAAAGGAGAAAAGGAAAGATATACCCATTTGAATGCAGAGTTCCAAAGAATAGCAAGGAGAGATAAGCCTTCCTCAGTGATCATTGCAAGGAAATAGAGGAGAACAATAGAATGGAATGAATAGAGATCTCTTCAAGAAAATTAGAGATACCAAGGGAACATTTCATGCAAAGAAGAGAACAATCAAGGGCAGAGATAGTACGGACCTAACAGAAGCAGAAGATATTAAGAAGAGGTGGCAAGAATACACAGAAGAATGATACAAAAAAGATCTTCATGACCCAGATAACCATGATGGTGTGATCACTCACCTAGAGCCAGACATCCTGGAATATGAAGTCAAGTGGGCCTTAGGAAGAATCACTACGAACAAAGCTAATGGAGGTGATGGAATCGCAGTTGAGCTATTTCAAATCTCAAAAGATGATGCTGTGAAAGTGCTGCTCTCAATATGCCAGCAAATTTGGAAAACTCAGCAGTAGCCACAGGACTGGAAAAGGTCAGTCTTCATTCCAATCCCAAAGAAAGTAATGCCAAAGAATGTTCAAACTACCACACAGTTGCACTCATCTCAGACACTAGTAAAGTAATGCTCAAAATTCTCCAAGCCAGACTTCAACAATACATGAACCCTGAAATTCTAGATATTCAAGCTGGTTTTAGAAAAGACAGAGGAACCAGAGAGCAAATTGGCAACCTCCTTTGGATCATCAAAAAAGCAAAGTAGTTCCACAAAAATGTCTATTTTTGCTTTATTGATTATGCCAAAGCCTTTGACTGTGTGGATCACAATAAACTCTGGAAAATTCTGAAAAAGATGGAAATACCAGACCACCTGAATTTCCTCTTGAGGAATCTATATGCAGGTCAGGAAACAACAGTTAGAACTGGACATGGAACAACAGACTGTTTCCAAATAGGAAAAGGAGTATCTCAAGTCTGTATATTGTCACTGTGCTTATTTAACTTTTAAGCAAAGTATATCATGAGAAACGCTGGGCTAGATGAATCACAAGCTAGAATCAAGATTGCTGGGGGGAATATCAATAACCTCGGATATGCAGATGACACCACCCTAATGGCAAAAGGTGAAGAAGAACTAAAGAAGAACATCATCATTGCTTCTTGATGAAAGTGAAAGAAGAGAATGTAAAAGTTGTCTTAAAGCTCAACATTCAGAAAACTGAGATAATGGCATCCAGTCCCGTCACTTCATGGCAAATAGATGGAAAAACAATGGAAACAGTGTCAGATTTTATTTTGGGGGGGCTCCAAAATCACTGCAGATGGTGACTGCAGCCATGAAATTAAAAGATGCTTACTCCTTGGAAGGAAAGGTATACCATCCTAGGCAGCATATTAAAAAGCAGAGACATTACTTTGTCAACAAAGGTCTGTCTAGTTTAGGCTATGGTTTTTCCAGTAGTCATATTAGGATGTGATAGCTGGACTATAAATAAAGAGGAGCACCAAAGAATTGATGCTTTTAAACTGTTGTGTTGGAGAAGATTCTTGAGACTCGCTTGGACTACAAGGAGATCTAACCAGTCATCCTAAAGGAAATCAGTCCTGAATATTCATTGGAAGGACTGATGTTGAAGCTGAAATTCCCATACTTTGGTCACCTGATGCGAAGAACTGACACATTTGAAAAGACACTGATGTTGGGAAAGATTGAAGGTAGGAGAAGGGGACGACAGGGATGAAATTGTTGGATGGCGTCACCGACTCAATAGGCATGAGTTTGAGTAAACTCTGGGAGTTGGTGATGGACAGGGAGGCCTTGTGTTCTGTAGTCCACGGGGTTACAAAGAGTTGGACATGACTGAGTAACTGAACTGAACTGATGTATTAAAAAAATTATATCTTTAAAAAAAATTTTTAATTAATACTTCTACATAGGTTTTTAATTTTATGGTCTTTATCCTTGCTTTGCCAGTTTTTGGAAAATTTGTATCAGTGCCACAGAAAATACTTAGAAGCATTTAATATATATATCTTCATCAAATATATTTTCTTTGGGTCTTCTAGAAAATTTTCAAAAATATTTCTGCATTTAAAAATGTTTATCTTTTAAAAAATTTAATTGGAGTTTGCCTCAATGTTTTGTTGGTTTCTACCATACAACAATGTGAATTTCCCTAAGTATGCATATATCCCCTCCCTCTTGAGACTCCTCCCACCTCTGCATCCTAGGATTTCACAGAAAGACCCCTTACTGGACCAGCGTCCACATTCACAATTCAGTTTTCTATGGACTTTATCAAAGATCTTGGAATAAACCCAAAGTAGGTACTACCTTCAGATTCTATGAATGACTAGATACGGTCTTAAAGTGATTTGCCATGTAGACAGTACTCATAGACATGAGTCCAAGCACTTGGCAGTGATATGCTTATTGACAGAAGTACTTTCATTCTTTGAAGGCAAGAATATTTAATGTGAAAACCTTCTTAGATATTAAAAAAAAACCACTTACTTGACATCATTGAGAAATGCTTCCCAGATTGATTTATAAAGGTCTTCATCAGGGTGTGTGTTAAACTAGATCCCCTGATCCCTCCCCTGCTTCTCTCACTGAGTTCCCCTGGTAAGCACACGGTCCAGGTAATCCTTCTGGTGCCCGTACAAGATGTGCTGTGAAAACCCTGCTATAAAATCATTTCAGGTTAGAGCTTATTCTATACCAGGTATGTTAATAGAGTAATTTAATTCAAAGAATTATTACCTAGGTATGGAAAAAAAATAAAGAATACAAAGAGGGGTCAGAGATTCCTGCTGCCACATGTATCTCTGTTGATTAGATACTCTCATTAGACACTCAGAAGCCTAGATGTTTACTGGACATTGAGTGCTGCCTATGATGCACTCAAATTCTTGGCTCCCTGAAAGAAAGGGGGTGCTCAGGACAAGCCACAATATCTGCATAGGTAGGGCACCACAAGCCACTCTTCTCAGGGGACCCTTTTGTAAATCCAAGTTCCAGTCAAGGACCAGTCTTGCAGGCAGGATGCTCTAAGGACAGCATCTCAGGTCCCCTGTGTTCATGCTTCTCTGCACAGAAAGTGTCAGAGAGGCAACGACTGCAGAAAACAATCACCCCCACTAGAATTGGGGAAATGATGAAAAGAGGTCAGTTACCATGGTTAAATCAGGTTTGATCCCTGGGTCAGGAAGATACCTTGGAGGAAGGCATGACAACCCACTGCAGTATCCTTGCCTGGAGAATCCCAAGGACAGAAGAGCCTGGCAGTCTACAGTCCATAGGGTAGCAAAGAGTAAGACATGACTGGTGACTTAGCACACACATACATAGCATGATTAACACTTTGCCAGTTTGGAGGAGTGGCTCCTGGAGGGAAACTCTGACCTCTAAATGGGGGTGGGCTCCATGGAGCACCTGTCTTTGAATCAGAGTCTGGGTCCAAGCACCTGGACCTAGTGGCAATGGTACCCAATGAGCAGCGGTATCAGGTTGATGATCAGTTCAGTTCAGTCGCTCAGTCTTGTACAATTCTTTGCGACTCCATGAATCGCAGCACACCAGGCCTCCCTGTCCATCACCATCTCCCGGAGTTCACTCAGACTCACGTCCATCGAGTCAGTGATGCCATCCAGCCATCTCATCCTCTGTTGCCTCCTTCTCCTCCTGCCCCCAATCCCTCCCAACATCAGGGTCTTTTTTTCCAATGAGTCAACTCTTCTCATGAGGTGGCCAAAGTACTGGAGTTTCAGCTTCAGCATCATTCCCTCCAAAGAAATCCCAGGGCTTATCCTCTTGAGAATGGACTGGTTGGATCTCCTTGCAGTCCAAGGGACTCTCAAGAGTCTTCTCCAACACCACAGTTCAAAAGCATCAATTCTTCGCACTCAGCTTTCTTCACAGTCCAAATCTCACATCCATACATGACCACTGGTAAAACTATAGCCTTGACTAGACCAACCTTTGTTGGCAAAGTAATGTCTCTGCTTTTCAATATGCTATCTAGTTTGGTCATAACTTTTCTTCCAAGGAGTAAGCGTCTTTTAATTTCATGGCTGCAGTCACCATCTGCAGTGATTTTGATGCCAAAAAAAAAATAAAAATCTGACACTGTTTCCACTGTTTCCCCATCTATTTCCCATGAAGTGATGGGCCCAGATGCCATGATCTTTGTTTTCTGAATATTGAGCTTTAAGCCCACTTTTTCACTCTCCTCTTTCACTTTCATCAAGAGGCTTTTTAGTTCCTCTTCACTTTCTGCCATGAGGGTGGTGTCATCTGCATATCTGAGGTTACTGATATTTCTTCTGGCAATCTTGATTCCAGCTTGTGCTTCTTCCAGTCCAGCATTTCTCATGATGTACTCTGCATAGAAGTTAAATAAGCAGGGTGACAGCCTTGAAGCACTCCTTTTCCTATTTGGAACCAGTCTGTTGATCCATGTCCAGTTCTAACTATTGCTTCCTGACCTGCATAAAGGTTTCTCAAGAGGCAGGTCAGGTGGTCTGGTATTCCCATCTCTTTCAGAATTTTCCACAGTTGATTGTGATCCACACAGTCAAAGGCTTTGGCATAGTCAATAAGGCAGAAATAGATGTTTTTCTGGAACTCTCTTGCAATGATGCTGTCATCTAGAACAGGCATCCGTGGGCCAGTTCTGCAAGTAATGGAAAAATTCAACATAGAAAACCTACTGACATTAGAACAAAATGTCATTTCCAAGTCACAGATGTGAGGCTTGCTGGTGGGAAGAGAAACCAACAGTTAAGCAAAGGCCAGTTCCTTTTTGGGGCTTCACCGTTACTCTCTAGTGCCCTTTCTGGGCAGAGATTGATAGGAGTGCTGGCAAAGAGAAGTGTCTTCTGGACTTTCAGTCCTGGCAGCTTTAGAATCTGGAAGGTTGGTTTTGAGCTCAGAATCAAGAGCTTAGTAGCCAGTAGAAGAGTTTATTACTTTTCACAGACCATCCTACAAATACCTGAAAGGTTTGTGTAAAACATTTACAACTTATAAATTTCAGGAATATTTGGAGTGCTGGTGTGGAGTATTTGTAGTGGGAACATCTACAACCACAGTGATCTGTAAAACCTAGCTTACCTGGGAAGAGCGACCGACTCTGCTCTGGAAGAGGAATCCACTTCCATCAGCTGACTCCTGGTCTGCTTTCGTGGGAAGCCAATGGAGCAGGGCAAGCAATGGAATCACGCCCCCTATCCCAGAGGGAGGCGTGCTTCTCCCTGTGTGCTCTTCTCCTGGGCTGCTGGGAGGCCGGCATGGTGGTCATGCAGTGGCTGCAGCCAAGCTCCACCAAATTTTGTCTTCAATGTCTTATCTGATATTGTTATATTTTTAACAAATATTGTCTTCAATGTCTTTCTGACGTTGTTATATTTTTTAAAATGTTACTGTCTGATTTTACTTCTGTAGAAAAATGCAACCATATCTGTCCATGTCTTGTTGTCATCCAATTCATCTGACTTCTATTAACTTTACCCTGGTTCAGTTCAATTCAGTCACTCAGTTGTGTCTGACTGCGACTCCATGAACTGCAGCACGCCAGGCCTCACTGTCCGTCACCAACTCCCAGAGTCCACCCAGACCTATGTCCATTGGTTACTTCCACTTTTTATTTGAACAGAAAAACCATGGGCTGCATTCTTTCCAAATGGCAGGGTATAAAAAGACATGAAAATGATAACTATCACCTATTGATTCCTTAGCATGAGCTGGACACCATTCCAAGCAATATACATTATCACTTATGTCTACAAAAATCCTACAGGGAAGGTATTATTTTCCATTTTATTGTATGAAAACTAAGTCATATCCATAGACTATAGCATCTGTGTTTTTTTATAGCAAGCCAAATATTTATCAAACTTTTAGTTTCCTTCCTTAAACTTCAATCTGGAAACTGACCCTTGTTTTATCTGAATGAGTCCTGAGAAAAGATTTAGGACAGTTAATCTCTACTTCCATTTGTCGATAAGTAATTGGGATACCACTTGCTGCTCTTAAATGATTTCTAAAAGAAGCTATGAGATCCACTGGAAATATTAAAAACCTTAAGATTTATGTTAAAAAAATCAAACATATAAAGTTTTAAATCCAAGCTCCATCTTTTATTACCTTAGAGAGCTTAGACATTTAACTTATTTTTTCAACTGCAAAACTGAAATAATTCCTAATTCACAAAATTATGCTGAGTTAAATTTGTTATGTAAAGTGTACATTTCACCTAACTTGTGAAACTGATTCAATAATTGCCTTAAAGTTTTAATAATATGCTCAAAATTTTCCATCACTTGTAAAATTACTTTTGATTATTTGGTGAACAAATAGTACTTTTTATTCCAACTCTTAAGTTTGAATTATAACTCAAACCGCCTTTTAGATCTTATTTTTCATTTCCCTTCTGCCTTTGCTTCCAAAGTTTTGGCCATTAAAAATAAAACAAAAATGGAAACAAACCACATGTATCCTGTGTCATAACCCAGCTTCTCCAGCCTTTTTACCTTTCACATTTCTCATGAGGTGTTGAGAAGTTTTATCTTTAAAATCAACACTCTAGGTAAAATCTGAAAATAATTCTGCATAATTGAACTCTCACCTACCTAAATTCACTCTTCCCTTTTTCTTTAAAGCAGTGCTTGTTTGTTTGTTTCCACTGTTACATGTGTTACAAACAATGTGACTTTACTACTATACTGCAGAAAGCAGTGAAAATGTATGCTGTGCGGGTCAACCTAGAAATTACTATACTAAGTGAAGTCAGAAAGAGAAAGACTAATATCATATGAGATCACTTACACGTGGAATCTAAAAATTGATACAAATGAACTTATCTGTGAAAGAAAAATAGACTCACAGACACAGAGAACAGACTTGTAATTGCCAAGGGTGGGGAAGATTAGGAGTTTGAGGTTAGCATAGGTAAACTATTATACATAGGATGGATAAACATAAGGCCCTACTATATAATACAGGGAACTCTACTCAATTCTCTGTCATAACTTCTACTGGAAAAGAATGTAAAAAAGAATATATATACATATATACACATATGCAAATATATATATACATATATATATATAGCTGAATCACTTTGCTATAGAGCAGAAACTAACACAATAGTACAAATAAACTATATTTCTATAATATTTTTTAAAATGTATGCTGTGGAAACACAAAAAGACTACTAAAGCCTCAGTCCTTTCTTAACTGAAAATCTAAAAGAGTTTTAATTATTGAAATAAAAATGTTATGGTAATACATATTTAATTAATTCATTTTCCCTGACCAAGCAGTCATCACCTGTTATGTACTTGTTCCTTATTTTTGACGGTGGCATTTGTTATGTTTATCATGGATTTTTCTCTAATTGAGACTCTGCTTTCCAAGATCAAGTCCCACAGTTTGTGAAAAAAATTTACTCACCACATTGTCAATAGTAGTTTTACAAGCAAAGGAAAACTTTAAGCTTACAGTCAGGATTTTACAGGAAATTTATTGAGTTGGTTTACACACTAAGCAAGTGTGGTTTTCCCCTGAATTTTTCAAAGATGATGCATATATACTAATAATAAACAGTGAACAGTTAAGAGTCTGCAAGTGTGGCTCTATGATTTCACACTGGAGATAGAATTAACAGGCATAAAATCAGTGATATGCATCAGTACAACAGAAGGCTAACAAAATAAAGTCAAAATATCATTGACTGTACAAAGAAAAGCTGAAATTACATGTAGGTAAATCACCCTTCCAGAGAAAGCTCCTGGAGGCAGTGATGCAGGTTCATCCCTGGTCTTAGGATGGTGCTTTCCTGGGATGCCAATAGCAGGGAAAGAAATGGTATGAAGAGCTTAGTAGGCAGGTTCTTAAACGCCTTGGCTCAGAAATGATGCACATCGCTGTTCTCATACCCCACTGCCTACATGCAGTCAACAGTCTCACCTAATGGAAATAGCACTTGGAAGATTTAGACTTTCTATGTGACCAAAACAAGAGCAGAACAAGATCTGGGTGAGCGTTAAATACCTGGACCATAATAAGATATATTTATTAAATTAATTCATTCAGTAAAAACACACCATCTTCCTAAATATGCCAGATTTTGTGCTGGATGGATGTTAAAGTGATTAAACATTGAGATGTTCCTCTTTCTCACATTTCATAGGGCGATCTCCACCCACCCTCTAACCAAACACTGGCAGATAGTTTTCATACTTGGTGTGAGGGTACAAAATTTCTTCTGTTTGACCTTGAACTACAAAGTCTATGGCCATATTCCCCTTGCATGCTATTCCTGGTCTAAGCAAAGTTACAGACTTGAAGGGATTCAGAAGTCTAATGCTCAAGGGTGCAGCAGCTGTAGCATGATTTTCGTTATTCAGGTCCATGTACTTTTATAAAGCAAGTGGGCTGGGTTCCCGCAGATGTTAATTAAATACTGGTCCCCAGTCTAGGTGCACTGTCTTAAATTCCATGAAGCATGTGGTGTCAGAAGGAGGAGATAGGTACAGGTGAAATTTAGATGCACATAACTTATCACAGGCTCAAGGTCGACTCCTCTATCTGGTCACATTGTGACTCTGGAATGCCAGTTATGTATGAAGAAGTAGTTCCTATGAAAGGTACGTTTCATACCTAAGGTTACTGTTTGTGTGTTTCAAGGAAAAGATGACACCACCAGTTTCTATATTATTAGCTCAAGAGACTTTGGAAACTATTTTTAAAAATAATCTTCTCTATACAAAAACATGGGCTGAAAGGAGAAGTGGAAATGAAAAGGATTTAATAGATTTAAATATGCCCTAAAGAAGTTAAGAAACTCAAAACTGAGGGAAAACTCAAACATGGCTGATTCATATCATTGTATGGCAAAAGCCACTAGAATATTGTAAAGTAATTAGCCTCCAAATCAAATAAATAAATTTTAAAGAAAGAAAACAGAGCCCCAGCAGAGATAGGAGAAACAGCTGGATAACATCCAGGATGCTGGTGGAATTTATTCAAAAGTAGCCTATTAAAAGAGCCACTCCTGAAATGCTCGTAAATACACTTGACCTAATATGGACAGAGGTTGCAGAAAGAGCCCTTGCTTTTGAATTTAATCATTTTCTGGGTTGATGAATCCCTCAGATGCAAGTAGCATTTAGGATTCAAGCAATTCCTTAGAATCAGTGCTGGAATCCACAAGATAAAACTTTTGACTCTAGCTATGACAGTTTTCTTCAAAAGTACCAAACAAATCATTTTGAACGATGAGACATCTTGAACAAATATGCAATAAGATATAACAAATCTAGGTTATGAGGCCTCATTGTCTAAAAACCAGTATACTGACTGAATCTTCCCAAAATGATTTATCTCTCTGATTACATTCAACTCAGTTCAGTCACTCAGTCATGTCTGACTCTTTGCGACCCCATGAATTGCAGGACACCAGAACTCCCTGTCCAAAACCAACTCCCGGAGTTTACTCAAACTCATGTCCATCGAGTCAGTGATGCCATCCAGCCTAGCATTTAGGATTCAAGCAATTCCTTAGAATCAGTGCTGGAATCCACAAGATAAAACTTTTGACTCTAGCTATGACAGTTTTCTTCAAAAGTACCAAACAAATCATTTTGAACGATGAGACATCTTGAACAAATATGCAATAAGATATAACAAATCTAGGTTATGAGGCCTCATTGTCTAAAAACCAGTATACTGACTGAATCTTCCCAAAATGATTTATCTCTCTGATTACATTCAACTCAGTTCAGTCACTCAGTCATGTCTGACTCTTTGCGACCCCATGAATTGCAGGACACCAGAACTCCCTGTCCAAAACCAACTCCCGGAGTTTACTCAAACTCATGTCCATCGAGTCAGTGATGCCATCCAGCCATCTCATCCTCTGTCGTCCCCTTCTCCTCCTGCCCCAATCCCTCCCAGCATCAGAGTCTTTTCCAATGAGCAACTCTTGGTGGCCAAAGTATTGGAGTTTCAGCTTCAGTATCAGTCCTTCCAGTGAACACCCAG
The DNA here is from genome assembly GCA_006408695.1 of Aepyceros melampus. Lineage (NCBI taxonomy): Eukaryota > Metazoa > Chordata > Mammalia > Artiodactyla > Bovidae > Aepyceros > Aepyceros melampus. The sequence continues at coordinate 114,591 of SJXQ01007052.1, forward strand.
GACTGATCTCCTTTATAATGGACTGGTTGGATCTCCTCACAGTCAGTCCAAGGGACTCTCAAGAGTCTTCTCCAACACCACAGTTCAAAAGTATCAATTCTTCAGTGCTCAGCCTTCTTCACAGTCCAACTCTCACATCCATACATGACCAATGGAAAAACCATAGCCTTGGCTAGACGGATCTTTGTTGGCAAAGGGACGTCTCTGCTTTTTAATATGCTATTTAGGTTGGTCGTAACTTTCCTTCCAAGGAGTAAGTGTCTTTTAATTTCATGGCTGCAATCACCATCTGCAGCGATTTTGGAGCCCCCCCCCCAAAATAAAATCTGACACTGTTTCCACTGTTTCCCCATCTATTTCCCATGAAGTGATGGGACCAGATGCCATGATCTTCGTTTTCTGAATGTTGAGCTTTAAGCCCACTTTTTCACTCTCCTCTTTCATTTTCATCAAGAGGTTTTTTACTTTCTCTTCACATTCTGCCATAAAGTTGGTGTCATCTGCATATCTGAGGTTATTGATATTTCTGCCGGCAATCTGGATTCCAGCTTGTGTTTCTTCCAGTCCAGCATTTCTCATGATGTACACTGCATAGAAGTTAAATAAGCAGGGTGCCAATATACAGCCTTGACGTACTCCTTTTCCTATTTGGAACCAGTCTGTTGTTCCATGTCCATTTCTAAGTGTTGGTTCCTGACCTGCATATAGGTTTCTCAAGAGGCAGGTCAGGTGGTCTGCCTCAAGAGGCAGGTCAGGTGGTCAGGTCTCTTTCAGAATTTTCCACAGTTTATTGTGATCCACACAGTCAAAGACTTTTGCACACTGTTGAGAAATCATGACCATGTAAACAGTTGAATAAAGGAAAACTCAAACCATTCTGGTGTTTGCAAACCAGGGTAGTTTGTGACTTCTGGTAGTGTACTTTAGGTGCTAAGATTCTACTGCTCAAGTGTATGTCACTGCTGTTCTAGGATGATAAAGAAATACTAGAAATGATCCTTCCATTTGTGGAACCTATAAACCAGAATGAACACATAAGATAAAACACAATTTTAAAAGACCTATCTTATTTTCAGATGTCATCATAAAATTTCATAGACTGACTGGCCTAAACAATAGGAATTTATCTCATACACTTCTGTAGGCTGGAAGTCCAAAATCAAGATGCCTATAACCTAGGTTCCATTCTGAGGTTTGAATTGCCTCGTGAATGGGCACCATCTTTCTCTGTGTTCACAGGACCTCATTTTGTGGGGCACGAAAGGTGAAGAATAAAGCTGTCCAGAGTCTTTGTATAAGAACACAAATCCCACTGTGAGGCTCCCACTTTCATGGCTTGGTTTAAAGTTAACTACCTTGCAGAATCCCCATCTCCAAACACCATCACCTTGGCACTAAATTTTAGGGGAACACAAAACAGTTCATGACTAGTGCTGTATGAAACTAGGAGTGTGCCTATTTCAGGAAGGCTTCTCAGGTGGCTCAGTGATAAAGAATGCCTGCCAGATAGGAGACTTGGATTTGATTCTCTGGAGAAGAAAATGACAATCCACTCCAGTATTCTTGTCTAAAAAGTCCCATGGAAAAAGGAACCTGGCAGGCTACAGTCCATGGGGTCACAAAGAACTGGATGGAACTTAGGGACTAAACCACCACCACCACATTTCAGGAAGGTAAAGCGTTAGAATAATTAGTTTCCTTGTGGAGTGTCTGAATTTGAGGAATTTATGAAAACACAGAAAATAAACAGTAATCAAATACTATCACATGTAATGCTAACATAAGAGGTCAAAAATCAGTTCAGTTCAGTTCAGTCACTCAGTTGTGTCCAGCTCTTTGCAACCCCATGAATCGCAGCACGCCAGGCCTCCCTGTCCATCACCATCTCCTGGAGTTCACTCAGATTCATGTCCATCGAGTCAGTGATGCCATCCAGCCATCTCATCCTCTGTCATCCCCTTCTCCTCCTGCCCCCAATCCTCCCAGCATCAAAGTCTTTTCCAATGAGTCAACTCTAAAAATCAGTGACTAAAAGACGCTTACTCCTTGGAAGAAAAGTTATGACCAACCTAGATAATGTATTCAAAAGCAGAGACATTACTTTGTCGACTAAGGTCCTTCTAGTCAAGGTTATGGTTTTTCCTGTGGTCATGTATGGATGTGAGAGTTGGACTGTGAAGAAGGCTGAGCGCAGAAGAATTGATGCTTTTGAATTGTGATGTTGGAGAATACTCTTGAGAGTCCCTTGGACTGCAAGGAGATCCAACCAGTCCATTCTGAAGGAGATCAGCCCTGGGATTTCTTTGGAAGGAATGATGCTAAAGCTGAAGCTCCAGTACTTTGGCCACCTCATGCAAAGAGTTGACTCACTGGAAAAGATCCTGATGTTTGGAGGGATTGGGATCAGGAGGAGAAGGGGATGACAGAGGATGAGATGGCTGGATGGCATCATGGACTCAATGGACATGAGTCTGAGTGAACTCCAGGAGTTAGTGATGGACAGGGAGGCCTGGCGCGCTGCGATTCATGGGGTCACAGAGTCGGACACGACTGAGCGACTGAACTGAACTGAAAGGTATAAATAATTGAGTATATCATAATAAATAAATAAATAGACATATATCTTTATGAGAGTTAAGTATTTGGAATATAATATTGACTGTAATAAGCATATATTTATTATAGACAAATATTTGGTGCACATATAGATAATGTAGAATAGAAAACAGAAGTGTTATATGACTTATGTAGAAAATGTAAGATTTGTATTGGATCTTATATTGTAAAGAATAATATTAACTCTAGTTAAAAACTCCAATCAGTGTTATAGTCAGTATTCATCCCCAAAAAGATGAAAAGGATAATATCCAGCAATAGAGATTAAAGATATTTGCATAGATAGACATGGGTTATCATTACACAGAACTTTAACTGCTCTACAAATCAGTTAAATATGATTGCTTTTATTTGAAGTAGTTTTGATGGTAACTGTTAATAAGGTTGTAGTACTTTACATATGGGACTTGAATTTGGCTTGGGGGACTCTTATAATCCACAGATTCTGCTTGAATGTAAATGACTAGCCCTGTTAATAGGTATACAAGTGTCTCATTCATATATTTTTTCTAATATTTTATTCTCTTCTGTGAATATTAATGCTATTTTATCTTTGAGCAACATTCAAAGCTTCATCTTAAGTAGTTATTAGTGTTTTTACAATAGTGTTTTCCAGAAAGATTATAATAATAACTGTTATCATATTTGTAATTGCATTTGCATTTTTATTAGATGTTTTACATTCTCTATGACTGTTATAGCTAAATTGTGCTCCCCTTAAAATGTGTATGTTAAAGTCCTAACCTCTAGTATATCAGCAGGTAACCATATATGAAGACAGGGTCTTTAAAAATGTAATTAAGTTAAAATGAAGTCATTAGCATGGGCTTTAATATAGCTTGCCTGGTGCCCCAATAACAAGAGTTTAGGACACAGATAAGGAAGGAGAGATGGAGAAGGAAATGTCAACTCACTCTAGTACTCTTGCCTGGAAAATCCCATGGACTGAAGAGCCTGGTGGGCTACAGTCCACTGGGTCGCAAAGTGTCGGGCACGACTGAATGACTTCGCTAAGGAAGGAGAGAAGACCATGTGAGCACACAGGGAGAAGATGCCCATCAGCACACTGACGACAGTAGCCCCAGAATAAACTAGTCCTGCCTACACTTTGGTCTTGGACTTTCAGCCCCCAGGACTATGAGCAGTAAATTTCTGTTGTTTAAGCCCCTGAGTCTGTGGTCCTTATAACCACAGTCGTATTGGAATAACACACTGCCTAACACCATTTATATTTAAAAGTCAATGTTGAGAGGGGTTGACTCACTTTTTGATAGTTGAGTACCTTCCTATAACTTGGGTTATCAAAAACTATTATCTACTTTTCAGGAAGAATTATATTAAGAAGGGTTAATTTATTTATCTTCCTTTGATATTTTCTTTGATTGTCAGATGTGGTCTACAATCTATTTGTTAGCTAGGATGGCTTTCTGTATCTTATGACACTGAAGGTATACAGTATGTGCACAATAAGATGAGACAAGATGTTAAAGTAATAGAGAAGGTTTGAGAGTTAGGAAGCAAAGAAGAAAAAGACATAAGGAAGAAATAAAGGAAGGGAAGAAAGGAAGAAAGTAGAGAAAGAAAGAGGAAGGAGGGAGAGAGGGAAGGAAAAGAGGAAGAAAGAAAGAAATGGAGAGACATCTTGGTCTCTGTGTGAAACACAAACAAATCACTCCCTCCACAAAGCAGCGAGGAAGTGTTTTCTGTCTGTGGTTCTGGTAATACTGGAAAAATTATTAAAAACCCATCTGCATTAGTTTTCTAAGTTCAATTCAGTTCAGTCGCTCAGTCGTGTCCAACTCTTTGCGACCCCATGAATCGCAGCATGCCAGGCCTCCCTGTCCATCACCATCTCCCGGAGCTTACTCAGACTTACGTCCATCAAGTCCGTGATGCCATCCAGCCATCTCATCCTCTGTCGTCCCCTTCTCCCCCTGCCCTCAATCCCTCCCAGCATCAGAGTGTTTTCCAATGAGTCAACTCTTCACATGAGGTGGCCAAAGTACTGGAGCTTCTAAAGTGCCTGTGAAATGTACCACAGTTGGGTGGCTCAAACACCAGAGGTTTATTGTCTGCTGGTTCTGAAGGGTAGACATTGGATTCAAGGTGTCAGCGGCTGCTTTCTTTGGAGGCCGTGAGGAAGTCTGTTTCTGGCACTCTGGTTGGCTGGCTGTCTTTGGTGTTACCTGGATAGTAGGAGTATCACTCCAGGGTCTGCCTTTAAGTCCACATGGCCTTTTCCTTGTTCATGTGTCTGTGTCCTTATTTAGCCTCCTCTAAAGACACTCATCATGTTGGATCAGGAGCCACCCTCCTCTAGTATAATCGCCTTCAAATCAAATTATGTCTGTAAAGACCATATTTCAAGTCACATTCTGGAGGTTAGGAAGACACCATGTAAATTTTGGGAGTCTGGAGAAATATCGATATCTCAGATACACAGATGACACCACACTTATGGCAGAAAGTGAATAAGTAAATAGCCTCTTGATGAAAGTGAAACAAGAGAATGAAAAAACTGTCTTAAAACTCAACATTTAAGAAAAGAAGATCATGGCATCTGGTCCCATCACTTCATGGCAAATAGATGGGGAAACAATGGAAACCGTGACAGACTTTATTTTCTTGGGCTCCAAAATCACTGCAGATGGTGACTGCAGCCATGAAATTAAAAGACGCTTGCTCCTTGGAAGAAAAGCTATGACAAACCTAGACAGCATATTAAAAAGCAGAGACATTACTCTGCCAACAAAGATCCATCCAGTCAAAGTTATGGTTTTTCCCTTTGCCATGTATGGATGTGAGAGTTGGACTATAAAAAACGCTGAATGCCAAAGAATTGATGTTTTTGAACTGTGGTATTGGAGCAGACTCTTGAGAGTCCCTTGGACTTCAAGGAAATCAAACCCATCAATCCTAAAGGAAATCAGTCCTGAATATTCATTGGAAGGCCTGATACTGAAGTTGAAGCTCCAATACTTTGGCCACCTGATGCAAAGAACTGACTCATTGGAAAAGACCTTGATGCTGGGAAAGATTGAAGGCAGGAGCAGAAGGGAATCACAGATGATGAGATGGTTGAATGGCATTACCGACTCAATGGACATAAGTTTGAGCAAGCTCTAGGAGTTGGTGATGGACAGGGAAGTATGGCGTGCTGTAGTCCATAGAGTCGCAAAGATTCGGACACGACTGAGTGACTGAACTGAACTGACTGCAACTCATAGCAACATCTATTGAAAACAGCTAAACTTAAAAATATCCCCTCTAAATGTATTTAAAATATTAAAAATGCCTATAATTATGCACAATTGACTGTACATATATATACTATGTAAATAGAAATAAAATAAATATACATTTATATGGATTTACACATATGTGGATTGAGAGCTGACAAAATAAGGAGTTATGAAAGCAAAATCTGGAACAAATGACAACCCAGAGCTACAATGAACTTTGAGAGAGCCTGTGAAGGTTCTCATTACTCAGGCTAAACTGGGCTCTGGAGTTTGTCTCTGAAAAAAAAGGGAAAAGTGAAGATCCAGGGCTCACCCTCAGTGGTGCATCTGGTAAGAAATCTTCTCCATGTTAAACTCAGATCCAAAGCTCTTTTCCTCCTAGAGCATCAGAAGGATGGTGACCTTGCCAATGAAAAGAGCTATCCAAGGAGGCTGCATCCAACAAAATATATTTAGTAGTGGGGATATTCTGAATTCATTTTCAAGCAAAGACCACGCTACCAGCAGGCCCTGGCAGAAAGCAAATGAGTCCAGATAGAAGATTTGAGAAGAAAGAAGGAATAAAGAACAAAGAAATGGAAAAACATTCTGATAAATCTAAATAGTTGGTACAAACAAAATAACTTGTGTTAGGTTGAAAAAAGTCAATATAGACTTTAAAGCATCTCGATAATAGCAAACACCAGAAGGTGGCTATCTTATTCTAGTCCACACAATAATCAAGGAAGACAGAGTTAGCAATAAACATTTAGTTTAAATGGATCCTGTGATTCTTTGGACACTAGTGAAAAGAAAGAAATCATACATTCTAAGTAAGTAGATGCCCAATGACCCAGTGGTTCCACTATTAGGAATACACCAGAGACAGTTAGGTACTTGGCACCGGGAAACATGAACAAGAATGTTTATGGCAACATCATTCAAAATAGCCCCAAACTTGAAATAATTCAAATTTCTATCTATACATTGGTAAAACAAATACTACTGTAGTCTGAAATGTAGTTAAAAACAATATTGAAGATGAACTTTGTTTGCATGCAAAAATATACAGATGAACCCCAAAGTTTTTTAATGCAAATTGCAAGACATGGGGATGTTATAAACTTTGATTTTTAAAATCAGTGTTGTATAAATAAGCAAAAGAAAATTGTGTTGTTTAGAAACACATAGATGGCTAGAAAAGCTACAACAGAAATCAATGGACTAATTACTATGCTGCAATTGCAACAGGCCTTCTAGGAAGACAGGATGATACCTGACTGTATTTCTTGTCATTTGTATTGATTACCTGGGAGTTGGTATTATAATTACTCATTAAAGCAGATGATTTTTTTTCAGTGAACATTATAGTTAATAGAAAAAGAAGATTTAAAATGTATGTATATTGAAACTACTTAAAGCAATTTGTTGTCACTAGAGTAACAGAGTGGAGAAGGCAATGGCACCCCACTCCAGTACTCTTGCCTGGAAAATCCCATGGACGGAGGAGCCTGGTGGGCTGCAGTCCATGGGGTCGCACAGAGTCAGACATGACTGAGCGACTTCACTTTCTCTTTTCACTTTCATGCACTGGAGAAGGAAATGGCAACCCACTCCAGTGTTCTTGCCTGGAGAATCCCAGGGACGAGGGAGCCTCGTGGGCTGTCGTCTATGGGGTCGCACAGAGTCAGACACGACTGAAGCGACTTAGCAGCAGCAGCAGCAGCAGCAGCAGCAGCAGCAGCAGCAGAGTAACAGAGACAGAAATTTGGGTAATGAGAGGGTTTAAAAGATCATTTTTAGTATTACATGCTGGATGTCCTCAGTTCAGTTCAGTTGCTTAGTCTGAACTGACTCTGCAACCCCATGAATTGTAGCACTCCAGGCCTCCTTGTCCATCACCAACTCCTGGAGTTTACTCAAACTCATGTCCATCGAGTCGGTGATGCCATCCAGCCGTCTCACCCTCTGTCGTCCCCTTCTCCTCCTGTCCCCAATCCCTCCCAGCATCAGGGTCTTTTCCAATGAGTCAACTCTTCAGATGAGGTGGCCAGAATGTTGGGGTTCCAGTTTTAGCATGAGTCCTTCCAATGAACACCCAGGCCTGATCTCCTTTAGGATGGGCTGGTTGGATCTCCTTGCAGTCCAAGGGACTCTCAAGAGTCTTCTCCAACACCACAGTTCAAAGGCATCAATTCTTCAGTGCTCAGCTTTCTTCACAGTCCAACTCTCATTAATATGCCATATTTTAATTTGAATTTACCTTGAATAAGCAGTAAACTCTGGGAGATGGTGCTGGACAGGGAGGACTGGCGTGCTATGATTCATGGGGTCGCAAAGAGTCAGACATGACTGAGCGACTGAACTGAACTGACTGAAGCTAGCAATTTATGTTTTGGAATGCTTTGATATACATTATTTTCAATGACATTGATAACAGGGATAATAATTAATACTCTGTGTTATATAAGTAGATTTTATTAAGAAAACCAAATTAATATGATAGCTTTAAGTGTTTTGTCTCTGCAATTCTAAAGTTTTTTTCTCAGTGAAACATCTTGCATATAGTTGGTGCTTGACTAATGTATTGTGATTGCTATCTAGCAGGATGAAAATAAAATAATTCAAGAAGCCAATTCAATTACATAAACTTCTATATAATGCTTACTCTTTGGCTCTTTCCTCTAATATATGTGTTATTTTAGGAAAATTAGATATTTTTGTTTTCTTCCTTAATCAGAGTTGTATATTGTTAAATTTCCAAAAAGATCTCTGTTCTTGTGACCAAATGGGAAAGAATATTGTGAAGTATCTCTGGGAACCTGGATGATGCACGTGGTTTTAGGTAGCACTGCACTTATCCAGTTGTCAATAAAATGTCTTTATTACTTTTGGGCTTCCCAGGTGGCTCAGTGGTAAAGAATCCACTTCTGCTGCTAAGTTGCTTCAGTCATGTCCAACTCTGTGCGACCCCATAGATGGAAGCCCATCAGGCTCCCCCCATCCCTGGGATTCTCCAGGCAAGAACACTGGAGTGGGTTGCCATATCCTTCTCCAATGCATGAAAGTGAAAAGTGAAAGTGAAGTAGCTCAGTCGTGTCCTACTCTTAGCGACCCCATGGACTGCAGCCTACCAGGCTCCTCCTTCCATGGGATTTTCCAGGCAAGAGTACTAGAGTGGAGTGCCATTGCCTTCTCCTGATGCAGAAAACCAGAGTTTATCTGCTGGAAGATCCCCTTGAGAAGGAGATGGCAAAGCTCTCCTGTATTCTCGTCTGGGACATACCATGGACAAAGAGCCTGGCGAACTACAAAGAATCACACAGACATAAAGAATCAGACATGACTTAGTGACAAAACAACAACAGTACATTGCTATGATTATTTATAGGATTTAGTTTCTGAAATTGTCTGCAAAGTAATCATAACATATATACAAGCTTGGCCATTCTGAGAGACTGCCATTCAACTGTTCAACTCAACCATAAGTGGACTCAAGAATTAATGATTCTTTCATATTTAACTAGAGTTACAACAGAGAGAGCCATTCTTTACTCATCAATTATTAACTCTACCTGGGTAGAATAATGACACATTATGCTACCAAAGCTTTCCTTCCTAAAGATAGCTGTAAGTTTGAATATATAGTATGACTATGCACATCATTTAAATGCCCTTGCTTACAAGGATGTCTCCTAGGAAATCAAACTTGCTTTGATAGGCCATTTAAGTTGTTAATATCTTCCTGCCAGAGTACCAAGATTTCTCACAGGACTCCAACCTACTTCCTACCTAAATATTTTACAACTTTGGATTGATCAGGTTGCTCCAAAATATAATAGTTTTTCAAATTACTTTAGTTTTGCCCAGTAACTGAGCTGTAAATTAATTATCATTTTATTTATTAAACAGCTTTCACAGAAGTCTCACTTTCCCAAATGATGTATATTGTAAAGGAGAGAGAGAGAAAGAAAGAGAGTGAGAGATGGGAGAATTTCCTATTTCAGGAAATGTTCAGTTTTTAATTATGAAAATAAATGCTGAATCTTTAAATGGAGGTTGAGTACTTAAAATGTTATGATGACACATTTTGATATTTCCCTTTCCCTCTATTTTTCTATAAAGCCCCAATAATATTCTAGATTAAAAAAGAAGCTAATCATCTATCATTGGCATTCTATAAATAATTTTGATAATGATTAAAGAAATATCAGTCAAAATCAATGTTCTTTCTTCCCAAAAAACGCAGTTAGCTATGAAGCAGTGGCTGGAATACTCAGAGGTAAAGATGTGATTGTGTCAGCCCTCGAAGACAACATCTCATTCAATCATCAAGGTGTCAGACTTCCTGCTGAGTCAATATGCATCTGCATAAGAACAACCCTGATTATTCATCAAGAGCTGTGTCTACATTAAATAAGGGTAACTTGAGCCTTGGGAAAGCTAGAGACAAGAAATGGATTTTTGGTCAAACTTTTTCTTTGGAGAAGAGTAAATGCCATTTGTGTTCTGGCAAATGCAATCAAATTGGGATATTTTGAGTAGATGTGTTTCAAAAAAAAGACACAATATATGAATACTGTATCAAAGAATCATCTTTTCACAGCTTTAAGAAATAATCAGAGAGTAATCATGATGCCCTGTTTTTGTGCACATATGATTAAAACATTTCTTCAGTTCTGAGACACAAGTGATACAGATTTTTGCTTAAGACTTTTTTTCCATTAAAATTCAGAATCTAAACAACAAAGTTCTACTGTATAGCACCAGAGACTGTACTCAATATTCTGTAATAGCCATAGATACATGTAAGTGTATATACATGCCTACTATATGTATATATATGTACATGATGGTGGTGGTTTAGTTGCTAAGTCATGTCTTATGACACCAAGGACTATAGACCATCAGGCTCCTCTGTCCTTGGGATTTCTCAGGCAAGAATACTGGAGTGGATTGCCATTTTCTTGCCCAGGGGGTCTTTCTGAGCCAGGGACCAAACCTGCGTCTATTGCCTCACAGTCAGATTCTATACAGCTGAGCCACCAGTGATTCCCATATACATATATATATAAGCATATTATATCTTTATATGCATATTATATATAATAAACATGTGTCTATTCTTTTCCAGATTATTTGTATAATATGCATATACATGTGTGTGTATAACTGATGACTTTGCTGTATACATGAAACTAACACAATATTGTAAATTAACTATTTTAAAAAATGGTGTATTAAAAAAGAAACTCAGGAGTTGACTTGGGCAGATGAATGGTTTCTACTTTTCTTTAGTTATAATGTAAATATTAAAATCAACAAAGAAAAGAGAGAAAAGAACTTAGAGAAAAACAGTATTTCAAATATGTGAGAATTTATTACAAATATTCATTTCAGAAACTATTTCTTGCTTTCTTAATCAATCATGCTGCTTCTTTTAAGGCTGCAAGCATCACAATCACAGAGCACATTAGACAAATCCTAGTATTCATCCCTTGTTGTACAACCATGATTGAGCAAAACTTACTTGTGTTAAAGCACATATATTATTTCCTTCACATTAATTTTCCATGTGATTTTGCTCTCCATTGATAGTTAAGTGTAGCTTTTATACTTAGTAATTTAAACATTATAAATAATCCTTTAAAATAAATATTATTTTATTTTATTAAAAATAGAAAATTCAATGTCAGTTTATTGTTAGGGTATGGACTTAAGCAAATGCATTATGTTAAGAATTAATGATCTCTGATTGTTTCCAAAGCAAACCATTCAATATCATGGTAATCCAAGTCTATGCCCCAAACAGTAATGCTGAAAAAGCTGAAGTTGAATGGTTCTATGAAGACTTGCAAGACCTTTTAGAACACACAAAAAAGAAGTCCTTTTCATTACAGGGGGCTGGAATACAAAAGTAGGAAGTAAAGAGATACCTGGAGTAACAGGCAAATTTGGCCATGGAGTACAGAATGAAGCAGGGCAAAGGCTAATAAGAATTTTGCCAAAGAACACACTGGTCTTAGCAAACATCCTCTTCCAACAACACAAGAGAAGACTCTACACATGAACACCACCAGATGGTCAATACCGAAATCAGACTGGTAATATTTTTGGAGCCAAAAATGGAGAAGCTCTATTCAGTCAGCAGAAGAAAGACTGGGAGCTGACTGTGGCTCAGATCATGAACTCCTTCTTGCCAAATTCAGACTTGAGTTGAGAAAAGTAGGGAAAACCACTAGACCATTCAGGTAGGACCTAAATCAAATCCCTTACAATTATAAAGTGGAATTGAGAAATAGATTCAGGAAATGAAAGCAAAAATAAACAAATGGGATCTAATTAAAATTAAAAGCTTCTGCCAACAAAGGAAACTATAAGCAAGGTGAAAGTACAGCCTTCAGAATGGGAGAAAATAATCACAAATGAAACAACTGACAAACAACTAATTTCAAAAATATACAAGCAACTTCTGCAGCTCAATTCCAGAAAAATAAACAACCCAATCAAAAAATGGACCAAAGAACAAAACAGACATTTCTCCAAAGAAAACATACAGATAGCTAACAAACACATGAAAAGATGCTCAGCATCACTCATTATCAGAGAAATGCAAATCAAAACCACAATGAGGTACCATTTCACACCAGTCAGAATGACTGCGATCCAAAAGTCTGCAAGCAATAAATGCTGGAGAGGGTGTGGAGAAAAGGGAACCCTCTTACACTGTTGGTGGGAATGCAAACTAGTACAGCCACTATGGAGAACAGTGTGGAGATTCCTTAAAAAACTGGAGATAGAACAGCCTTATAACCCTGCAATCCCACCGCTGGGCATACACACCGAGGAAACCAGAATTGAAAGAGACACATGTACCCCGATGTTCATTGCAGCACTGTTTATAATAGCCAGGACATGGAAGCAGCCTAGATGTCCATCAGCAGATGAATGGATAAGAAAGTTGTGGTACATATAAACAATACTCAGCCATTAAAAAGAATACATTTGAATCAGTTCTAATGAGGTGGATGAAACTGGAGCCGATTATACAGAGTGAAGTAAGCCAGAAAGAAAACCACCAATACAGTATACTAATGCATATATATGGAATTTAGAAAGATGGTGACGATAAACCTGTATGCAAGACAGCAAAAGAGACACAGATGTATAGAAGAGTCTTTTGGACTCTGTGGGAGAGGGAGAGAGTGGGATGATTTGGGAGAATGGCATTGAAACATTATAATACCATATATGAAACGAATCACCAGTCCAGGTTCAATGCTTGATACAGGATGCTTGGGACTGGTGCACTGAGATGAACCAAAAGGATGGTATGGGGAGGGAGGGGGAAGGGGGGTTCAGGATGGAGAACACTTGTATACCATGGTGGATTCATGTTGATGTATGGCAAAACCAATACAATATTGTAAAGTAATTAACCTCAAATTAAAATAAATTAAAAAAATAAAATAGAAATAGATTCAAGGGATTAGATCTGATATACAGAGTGCCTGATGAACTATGGACAGAGGCTAATGACATTGTACAGGAGACAAGGATCAAGATCATTCCCAAGAAAAAGAAACGCAAAAAAGCAAAATGGCTGTCTTATACATAAGAGGGGGCCTTACAAATAGCTGTGAAAAGAAGAGAAGCAAAAAGCAAAGGAGAGAATGACAGATATACCCATTTGAATGCAGAGTTCCAAAGAATAGCACAGAGAGATAAGAAAGCCTTCCTCAGAGATCAGTGCAAAGAAACAGAGGAAAATAATAGAATGGGCAAGATTAGAGATATCTTCAAGAAAATTATAGATGCCAAGGGAACATTTCATGCAATGATGGGCTCAATAAAGGACAGAAACGGTATGGCCCTAACAGAAGCAGAAGATATTAAGAAGTGGCAAGAATACACAGAAGAACTATACAAAAAGATCTGCACAACCCAGATAATCACTCACCTAGAGCCAGACATCCTGGAATGAGAAGTCAAGTGGGCCTCAGGAAATATCACTAAGAACAAATCTAGTGGAGGTGATGGAATTCCAATTAAGCTATTTGAAATCTTAAAAGATGATGCTGTGAAAATTCTGCTCTCAATATGCCAGCAAATTTGGAAAATTCAGCAGTTGCCACAGGACTGGAAAATGTCGGTTTTCATTCCAATCCCAAAGAAAAACAATGGCAAAGAATGCTCAAACTACCACACAATTGCACTTATCTTACAGGCTAGCGAAGTAATCCTCAAAATTCTCCAAGCCACGTTTCAACAGTACATGATCCAGGAACTTCCAGATGTTCAAGCTGGATTTAGAAAATCAGAGGACCCAGAGATCAAATTGCCAACATCCACTGGATCATTGAAAAAGCAAGAGAGTTCCAAAGAAACATCTATTTCTGCTTTATTACTATGCCAAAGCCTTTGACTTTGCAGATCACCACCAATGTTGAAAATTCATCAAGAGATGGGAATACCAGACCACCTCACCTGCCTTTAAGAAATCTGTATGCAGGTCAGGAAGCACTAGTTAGAACTGGACATGGAACAACAGACTGGTTCCAAATCAGGAAAAGAGTACATCAAGGCTGTATATTGTCACCCTGCTTATTTAATTTATGTGCAGAGTACATCATGAGAAACAGTGAGCTGGATGAAGCACAAGCTGGAATCAAGATTCCCGGGAGAAATATTAATAACCTCAGATATGCAGATGGTACCACCCTTGTGGCAGAAAGTGAAGAAGAACTAGAGCCTCCTGATGAAAGCGAAAGAGGAGAGTGAAAATGTTGGTTTTAAAGTCAACATTCAGAGAACCAAGAATATGGTTCTGGTCCCATCACTTCATGGCAAATAGATGGGGAAACACTGGAAACAGCAACAGACTTTATTATTTGAGCTCCAAAATCTCTGCAGATGGTGACTGCAGCCATGAAATTAAAAGACACTTACTCCTTGGAAGGAAAGTTATGACCAACCTAGACAGCATATTATAAAGCAGAGACATTACTTTGTCAACTAAGGTTTGTCTAGTTAAGGCTATGGCTTTTCCAGTAGTCATATATGGATATGAGAGTTGGACTATAGATAAAACTTGAGCACCGAAGAATTGATGCTTTTGAACTGTGGTTTTGGAGAAGACTCTTGAGAGTCCCTTGGGATGCAAGGAGATCCAACCAGTCCATCCTAAAGGAAATCAGTCCTGAATATTCATTGGAAAGTCTGATGCTGATACTGAAGCTCCAGTACTTTGGCACCTGGTGGAAAGAACTGACTCATTTGAAAAGACCCTGATGCTAAAAACATATAAGTTGGAAGGATAAGGGGATGATAGAGGATGAGATAGTTGGATGTCATCACCAACTCAGTGACATGAGTTTGAGTAAACTTCATGAGTTGGTGATGGACAGGGAGGCCTGGTGTGCTGTCGTCATGGAGTCTGAAAGAGTTGGACATGACTGAGCAACTGAACTGAACTGAAGATATAGTGTTTTCTTTATTCCTTTTTTAATTTGAAAAAGTGTTAATACACATGTGATCTGATAGGCTCAAACTCTACTTTTTCTTCTTTTAGAATTACTTATCACACACACACACACACATATATATATTTATGTGCACACACACACATATATATGTGTGTGTGTGTGTGTGTGTGTTTCTGTACCTTACATGGTTCCAGTTCCCTACAGAATTGGTCACCTTCAGACTAAAATGTACTTTCTTTGGATAATTCATCTACAGCAATTTTAAAAATGTTTTTTATTCATTGTCTTTCAGCCATCCCATGTAGGTCAGATCCCTTAGCCAAAGCACAGAACTGAAGCGTCACTATAGACCGTTCAGGTAGTTATACTGAATAATACATGTCATTTAAGTAAAAGTTCTGAAAAAAGTCTTAATTCTCTGACTTATTTGGCCTTGGAGACATGACCTAGGAGCTATCAATAAACTGTGTGGAAGAAGTGACTATTTTCTTGAAGGACAGGCATAAATAGTTCAGTGGGAAAAAACCCACACAAATCGTTTCTGTTCTGGCAGACATTACAATGAGATGTCTCCCAAGTGTTAAAGTAAAAAGCACAGATGATTCTATTTTGGAAATGATCATAAATTTTAGTGCCAATGGTAATGAATAAATAAAAAGTACAGCTCTAAGACAGAAACATGTTTACCAAGAATGGTCCAAAATTCTGAATAGTCAAATAAAATAGTGAGCAGACTAGCTATGAAAGAAACAATGTTTTAATCACTAACATAATAAACATCTTGTTTTTTGTTTCTACTTGCCAACATAATTAAATTTTTGAGTATCAAGTGTGAATAGCAGTAGGAGTTAAACAACAATAATATTGTATTTTTCTTATTTCCTAATTCAAAACATTCTACCACATACATTATCTCAATGACCAATTCTGGCCTTTGACATTCTTTGCATCTTTCATTTAAAACTACCATAAAGTGTCTTCTATGGTGAATTTATCTTTGTGTCTTGTCACTGGCTTGTAAATATTTTGAGATTAGAAGCTTATTGTGTGCCTTCTGATATCTAGTAGAATGTCTCGTGTCTCCCAGGGGTAAAGTGGGACTTATTGGCCAAATCAGGCTGACTGCTGTTTTTGCGGAGCTTTATTAGAACAAAACCACACCCTTGGTTTGTAAAATCTGGGCAACTTGCAGGTCAGAGTAATAACAACTCTGGTTACATAAAATCTGACATTGTGTAAATATAAAAGAAAAACCAAACAAAAGAATTGAATAATTTTCTTTTCTCAGAAATACCAGTAGAGAAAACATCAACATATTAAAAGGGATTTTGTGAGCATTTCAACTTTCTTAAAGACCCCAGAGATACTATTTGGAGAGCATTTCTCCATTGTCAATATCATTATTTTATTCATATGCCACTAACAATCTGTGTTGTTAACAAAGATCTTTCGTAGAGTAATTAAGGGCAAAGAAAGTGTGAGAATATTGCTCAGGAAGCTGGAAGGCATGCCAAAGTGATGGAAGAGGATGTGGGTGCCTCTCAGAAAGTGATCCTGCTTGTTTGGGTTCTAGGCTGGACATCAAATCTTGTTTCATAAAGCAGTAGGCTCTTGAGATCAGGGCACTGCAAACTTAAAAAGAATGAAGTTTGCTGTGATCCTCTTAATCAGCAGGAAAAAAAATATAGCCCTCATAATTAACAAGCCATCAAAGTTATTTTTAACCAAGGAACAACTAGAACAACCCAGGGTCATAAATCTATGGCATAGGTGCATCCCAATTTGATTTACTTTCCTGATGAAGCTCAGGAAAAAAAAGAAAACAGATTTAGGCATAATATTAAAAATAATATCCTTCAAGCTAGGCTTCAGCAGTATGTGAACCGAGAACTTTCAGATGTGCAAGGGGTTAAAAAAGGCAGAGGAGCCAGATATCAATTTGCCAACATTTGCTGGATCATCAAGAAAGCAAGGAAATTCCAGAAAACATCTACCTCTGTTTCATTGTCTATGCTAAAGCCTCTGATGGTGCAGATCATAACAAACTGTGGAAAACTCTTAAAGAGATGGGAATATCAGAACGTCTTACCTGTCTCCTGAGAAACCTGTATACAGGTGAAGAAGCAACAGTTAGAACCTTATATGGAACAACTGACTGGCTCAAAATTGAGACAGGAAGTATGGCACGGCTGTTTATTGTCACTCTGTTTATTTAACTTACAAGCAGAGCACATGATGCAAAATGCAGGGCTGGATGAGTTACAGGCTGGAATCAAGATTACCAGGATCAATAACCTCAGATATGCAGATGATACCATTTAATGGTGGAAAGCAAAGAGGAACTAAAGAGCCTCTTGACGATGGTGAAAAAGGAGAGTGAAAAATCCAGCTTAAAACTCAATATTAATAAAACTTAAGATCATGGCATCTGGTCCTATCACTTCATGGCAAGTAGAAGGGGAAAAGGTGGGAGCAGTGACAGATTTTCTCTTCCTTGGCTCTGAAATCACTGCAGATGATGACTGTAGCCATGAAATTAGAAGACCACTGCTTCTTTTCAGGAAAGCTATGGCAAATCTAGTCTGAGCATTAAAAAGTAGAGACATCGTTTGCTGAAAATAGTCTGTATAGTCAAGGCTATGGCGTTTCCAGTAGGCACTTATGGATGTGAGAGTGGACCATAAAGAAGGCAGAGCAACAAAGAATTGATGCTTTCAAGCTGTGGTGCTGGAGAAGACTCTTGAAAGTCCCTTGGACAGCAAGAAGATCAAACTAGTCAATGTTAAAGGAAATCTACCCTGAATACTTACTGGAAGGACTGATGCTGAAGTTGAAGCTCCAATACTTTGGCCATCTGATGCAAAGAGCCAGCTTATTGGAAAAGAGCCTGATGCTGGGAAAGATCAAGGCAGAAGAAGGGGGTAACAGAGGATGTGATGGTTGGATCACATCACCAATTCAATGGACATGAACTTGAGCAAACTGTGGGAGACAGTGAGGAGCAGAGAACCTGCCGTGCCATAGTCCATGGTATCGCAGAGTTGGATACAGCTTGGTGACTGAACAACATTAAAATATTCACCCAACAACTTTTCTCCTCTGTTTGTTTACTTATTATTTTACTTCACCTGTTGACATAAAAGACATAGGAAAGACCTGACTTCACAAACACATACTAGTCATATGTCATAGTCAGAAAGAATAGTGGGGTTTGTATATCACTTTTGCTTGTTCTTTATGATTTTTCCTGTTTCAGTAAAATTTGTGAAATCTTCCCAGCAGTGATATTAAGATGAAAGTGTGAGTAAAAAAAAAAAAAAATACAGTGAAAAGATTCGTGAACTTTTGCTATCCAGTGACAAAGAATAGTCTGAATGTTTGTTTTCTAGTCTCCACCGGAAACAGGCATACTTCATTAGCTCTCAGGCTTGAAATAGCATGAGCCTAAATTTAGTGCTTGGGTCAGACAGAAGATCGAAGGAAACACACAGAGTAAATAGTGTACAGTCCAAAAGCATTGCCCAGGGGGTGGGGAGGGTGCTTAGCTTATGAGAGAGAAGAGACTCAGAAAATGGTTTGGAAGAGTATATTTTTCTCTGTCCCAGGAAGAGTGATTTGCTTGTTTGTTTTTCCTGTTTTTAAGAGGATATCAGTAAGCTGAGTAATGTTTAAGAGACATGCATTTTGCAGGAGTCTTTTTTTTTTTTTCCTTTCAGACAATATTGCACAGGTTTAATTCATTTTGTTACCTTCTATTGTGCAAAATTTTTTCTATATTGCTAGAATACGGAGTGCTCAGTTATACATAAATTATATTTTTCTTTTTTTTTCTTTTTTTATTTTTCTACCCTTAAAACTTCAGAACTAAAATAAGAACATTTGGCAACTAGGGATAAACTGAGGAATATTAATCCATTTATGCTTAGAAATGATTTACCTCATTTGCTTTTGTGAAACCCAGAGGGAATTCACACATCCCTTGGAAGGCAAAGCTGCTTGATTCTAGCATCTGAGCCACTGTGATCATTCTACTTTTCTTTATATTTTGCAGTCCTAAATATCTTGTCTCTGAATGTTATCCAAATAGTTTACAATAGACCAAATCTTCCGTCTTCTGCTCCAAGTGAACTCCCAGTGTGAGTGATCAGCACTCCCCGAATATTCCAGGCATCCCTCACCAGCTCTTAACCAGAGGTGTCAGCCTCAACACAGGGGCTACCTCTAATTTTTGTAGGACCCAAAACAACAGTGTATATGAAAGCCCACATATTTTGTCAAGCTAATAAACTGCTGCATTAAACAGAGTCTATAGTCCTACTTTGAAAAATAGACTTTCACAAAAACACACCTTTTAATATGGAAACTGGGGCTTCCCTATTGGCTCAGAGGATAAAGAGTCTGCCTGCAATGCAGGAGACCTGGGTTCGATCCCTGGGTTGGGAAGATCCCCTGGAGAAGCAAATGGCAACCCACTCCAGTATTCTTGCCTGGAGAATCCCATGGACAGAGGAGCCTGGTGGGCTACAGTCCACAGGGTCGCAAAGAGTCGGACACGACTGAGCGATTTTACTTTCACTTTTCACTTTCAATATGCAAACTTGATTTATTTAAAAAAGACCAAATTTATATTATTGCATCTAGGTGGGCATAGTATTGGTAAGTTATCAACATTTTTGGTGAGAAATAAATTAATTACATAATTCATAATACGTTTATTTCAGAAGTTAGTTTATCTCACATATAAAATCATTACTTGAGTCAAAGTTTTTCTATAATTTGTTTTATTAAAATTGACATGAATATTTAGGATTAAAACACAATTAAGGCATGATTTATTAGAGAGGTAAGTTACACAAAATTTAAAATTAAAATGTAGTTATTTTCATTTTTTCAAAGTTTTTTTTTCCCCTAAACTATTAATATTCGCTCAGCAAAATTCAGTGGAAAATAAAAATCTGAATAAAAATATTAAAGATTTATATCTAAGTTATTTTAATTTAAATAATTGCCTAATTTTTCAAAATATAAATAAATCTTTAAAACACAAAATAAAAATCTTTAACTGATGCTAAATCTAGAAGAAATCTTGATAAGGATCTGGATAATTGCATCATCTCGAACAGTTCTCTTACAAACTGCTTAATTTTTGCCTGAGAAAAAGTAGTAACTTTCCTATGGAGAAGTTGGGACCCTCAAGATAGGTGATCAAGCTGAACATCACCAGTGAGAATAAGATGGATATTGCCTACCCCCGAGGAGAGACCCAGCATCCTTACTGCACTGTCCACGTGGGGATACAGATCCTGAGTCTGGTCCTGAAGGCAATGACAGACAAAACCCGACTGAGGAATGTTCTATTTATAAAATAAGGGCAGGCTGCAATCTTCAGAAATGTTCATACTATTAAACTGCATACATTCCTCTGGGGCTTTGTACATTTTTCTTCATTAATTTTACCTCTGTTCTTCAGATTGCATAATCTCTGTCAAGACATCTTTAGATTCACTGATTATTTTCTTTCACCTTTTCAAGTCTACTATTGAATCTTCCCAGTGATTTTTTTCATTTTAATTACTGTTCAACTCCAAAATTTGTATTTGGTACTTTTTGTAATTTTGATCACTTTATATTTTTTCATTTAATGAGACATTATTATCATACCTTCTTTTACTTTTAGAAAAATTGAGTTACAACTGGCATATGTCTTATAGTTTTTAAACATTATTTCCTTTGGTTCTTTTTTTGAAATACCTATAGACATTTATTTGTTTTTAATACTTATTTATTTGGCTGCCTTGGATCTTAGTTTCAGCATGTGGAATCTCTAGTTGTGGTTTGTGGGCATCAGAGCACACACAGATTCAGTAGTTACTCCGAGGCATCTGGGATCTTAGTCCCCTGAGTAGGGTTCAAACCCTCATCCCCTGCATTGCAAGGTGGATTCTCAACCACATGGACCGCCAGGAAAGTTCTGTCATTTAGTTCTTTGAACATGTCTATAATGGTTGCTTCAGAGTCTTTGCCTAGGAAATCTCATGGTTTCTCTTGCCATGTCCTCCCTTTTTCCTGTGTGTGATCACACTTTTCTGTTTAATGTCTCATAATTTTTTGAGACACTGACATGTTTGAGAATATATTTGTTGCATCTCTAGGGACTGATTCTTCCCCCACACCAATCCACACTCCGAGGGTTTCTAGTTGCTTATTCATTTGTTTGGTGACTTGGTTGGAGAATCTTAGTGAATTTTTGCCCTGAAGTGTGAAGCCTCTGGTGTGCTTCCTCAGAGGGCCGTCTGTGGGTGACTGTACCTCAGTCTGCAGTGTTGATGGTTTTAGTAGGACTTTTTTGATTTTTCCCTTCCCTCATCCCTGTTATCCCCTCATCTCTTCTGCTTTTTGGTCTCACACCCAGCTGTTAGGCTCCACTATCTGGTGGCAGGATGTCCTGCTGCTTCTGACAATTCTCTGAGGCCTAAGTTGCTCATCTGATCCAGTTACATTTGAGATCTTTGCAGAAGTCATGTTGGGGGCCATCTCTGAGGTCTGCTGTAACAGTAGACGGGCTATCCTTAGGTCTCTCTGGCAAACTAGTAGATTGATGAAAAAGTAAAAGCAGTTTCAGATTGTGAATTTTAAATCATTATAACAAGGCTCAAACACATCTTTATTAACCAAAATAGGAATCATTATAATCAACACAGTTTGCCAATGAGAAATAAGTTTGTTTATTCCTGTAGCATAAATACCCATGCTTTGGGATTTGATGAACAGTTGGAAAGAATTTTCTGCCTTCTGCTGGTTGTAGAAGCATTTTCCCTGCAAAAAGCTTTAGAGATGCTTGAAGAAGTGTAAGCAGTTGGGGAGAGGTCATGTAAATATGGCAGATGAGGCAAACCTTCATAGACCAATTTGTTCAACTTTTGGAGTATTGGTTGTGTGACATACAATAGAGTGTTGTCATGGAGAATGGACACTTTCTGTTGACCAATGCCAGCAGCAGGCATTGCAATTTTCTGTGCATCTCATCGATTTGCTGAGCATACTTCTCAGATGTAATGGTTTCACTGGGATTCAGAAAGCTGTTATGGATCACACTGGCAGCAGGCCACCAGTGATTGTGACCTTTTTTGGTGCAAGTTTGGTTTTGGAAAGTACTTTTAAACTTCTTCTGGGTCCAATCACTGAACTAGTCCTTACCAGTTGGTATGTAAAATCCACTTTTTGTCACACATCACAGTTTAATCAGGAATTGGTTCATTGTGGTTGCATAGAATAAGAGAAAATGGCACTTCAAAGTGATGATTTTTTGGGGGGGGGTTATGGTCAGCTCATGAGGCACCCACTTATCAAGCCTTTTTAACTTTNCACTGAATAGTCCTTACCAGTTGGTATGTAAAATCCACTTTTTGTCACACATCACAGTTTAATCAGGAATTGGTTCATTGTGGTTGCATAGAATACGAGAAAATGGCACTTCAAAGTGATGATTTTTGGGGGGGGGTTATGGTCAGCTCATGAGGCACCCACTTATCAAGCCTTTTCAACTTTCCACTTTGCTTCAAATGCCAAATGACCATAGATTGGTCGATGTTGAGTTTTTTGGCAACTTCTTGTATAGTTGTAAAAGGATCAGCTTCGGTGCTTGCTCTAAACTGGTCCTTGTCAATTTCTGATGGCCAACCATTACATTCCTCATCTCTAAGGCTCTAGTCTCCTTTGCAAAACTTCTTGAACCCCCACTGCACTGTACTGTTAGAAGTTCTTGGGCCAAATGCGTTGTTGATGTTGTGAGTTGCCTCTGTTGTTTTAAGACCCATTTTGAATACAAATTTTTAAAAAATCACTCAAATTTTCTTTTTGTCTAACATAATTTCTATAGTCTAAAATAAGAAGAAAATAACAGGTCATTAGCAAAACAAAAAGTAAGTACACATTAAGATGATGCATAGTATAAGCACATTTATTCAAGAATGTATTCCAATATCAAATGGCAAATATCAAATGGTTATCCAATAAGTTCAATAATGCAAAACTGCAAATTACTGTTGCACCAACTTAATAGATGGGCCATAGTATAACTCTTGTTTTGGGGTCACTTCCAGCCTACTCTTAATAGCTGACCACTAAAATATCCATTGTTTTGGGGACCACCCTTAAGATTGAACTTCCCCCACAATATTTTCATGAAGCTCAGTATTTGGGGGATAGTTTTGAAGCTTTGAAATATCTTAGGGTGTGTCTCTTCCATTAAGCAGAGAAGAACAGTGACCCACCGCCCTGGGACTAACACTTTGGTTTAGGAGAGGATCTCAATGGGGAGAGGAAATGCTGGTCCTTAGGTGATCTTTCCCAGCGTGGAAGCTACACCCCATGAGTAAGCTGCGGTAAAGGTGATAGAAGCCCCAGGACTCTTGGTCTTCTGTGCTTGCTGTAAGCCTCTGGTTTGTGAGTCAAGGCTGTATGGGGAAAAGGAGTTCCTGCCCTCTGGCCTCACTCTCTCGGAATTTAGTTGTTGCCACAAGTAGCTGAGGAGAGTGAGACATGCTGGTCCAGAGAGCCAAGGGCCCCAGACCAAGAGCTGGACAGAGGCACCCCCACTGCTTGGCCACATTCTCTCCAAGTGGGGCTCTCCTTACTCTGGGCTTTGTGTGAGGAGAGGTTTAAGTGATTTTTGGAGCCCAGAAAAATAAAGTCTGACACTGTTTCCACTGTTTCCCCATCTATTTCCCATGAAGTGATGGGACCAGATGCCATGATCTTCGTTTTCTGAATGTTGAGCTTTAAGCCCACTTTTTCACTCTCCTCTTTCACTTTCATCAAGAGGCTTTTTAGTTCTTCTTCACTTTCTGCCATAAGGATGGTGTCACCTGCATATCTGACATTATTGGTATTTCTCCCAGCAATCTTGATTCCAACTTGTGTTTCTTCCAGTCCAGCGTTTCTCATGATGCACTCTGCATATAAGTTAAATAAGCAGAGTGACAATATACAGCCTTGACGTACTCCTTTTCCTATTTGGAACCAGTCTGTTGTTCTATGGCCAGTTCAAACTGTTGCTTCCTGACCTGCATACAGATTTCTCAAGAGGCAGGTCAGGTGGTCTGGTATTCCCATCTCTTTCAGAATTTTCCACAGTTGATTGTGATCCACACAGTCAAAGGCTTTGGCATAGTCAATAAAGCAGAAATAGATGTTTTTCTGGAACTCTCTTGAGGTTAAGAGCAGAAGTGTTGAGACAAGCCTTTGTTTCGAATCCCAAGTCCAACATCTAATGGCATGTTGTGACCTTTCTGTGTCTCTGTGATGAAACAGGACAATAACAGTAATCACCTTCTAGAGCTTTTGTGACTTAATATATGCAAAACACTTAAAGTAGCCTTGGGCAAAGAATACTTGCTATATAAATATTTGTTCTTATTTAATAGTAAAACTTGCAATGACTGCATGATAAAATTCAATCTGTAGGTATAAAATTATTCCATAATATTCATTTCTGTCCAGGACCAATTAATTACACTGAGAGAAATATGACTGTCCTTAATAAGGCAATTAAAAATATATAATTTTTATGGACTAGTAGTTCTTTGTAATCTTAAAACAGAAGTAATTATAAAGAGAGGCTAATTTGAGACATTGCTCCTCTTGTCTTATCCGTGTTTTAGAAACCTGTAATTAACTCATAATTGTTAGTGTGCTCAAATACCTTTTATGGTCCTTAAAAATGTATTAAATTAACTTAGAAATTTTGCAAATTTTAACTTTAAGAAATTCAGTTGTATTCCAAGATGCATTTAGCATCTAGAATATTTTTCTTCACATACTGCATTTTATTGAATGACTTTTTCATCCAAGAAGTAATATAATTAAAAAAATTCAAACCATGCTTATTTTTATTATATGACTATGTATCATTATTAATCATCACAAAGGAAATTGACTATGTATCTAAGAGGACTCCCATCCTAGCATATTCCTTGAGAAGAAAAGCAAATTTGAGGTCAACTTTCTTACTCTAAGTATTGGCCATGCATTCCTAATGGTATTCAAAGGTAATAATTTTAAAAGACAACAACACATAATTAAAATACAACAACACATATATACTATTGATACTATGTATAAAATAGGTAACTAATGAGAACCTACTCTATAGCTCGGGAACTGTACTCATTACTCTGTAGTGACCTGAATGGGAAAGAAGTCCAAAAAGGAGGGGATATATGGATACACATAGCTGATTCATTTTACTGTATAGTGGAAGCTAACACACTATTTTAAAGCAACAATATGCGAATAAAAATTAATTTTGAAAAGACAATGACTGTAATTTCAAAACCTGTGGGGGAAAAGTTTACTTTTTATTTTGTTTTCGTCCTTCTGTGCTGTGTGGGCTGTGCTTAGTTGCTCAGTCCTGTCTCACTCTTGTGACCCCATGGACTGTAGCCTGCCAAGTTCCTCTGTAATGGGGATTCTCCAGGCAAGAATACTTGAGTGGATTGCCATGTCCTTCCCCAGAGGATCTTCCCTACCCAGAATTGAATGTAGGTCTCCTGCATTGCAGGTGGATTCTTTACCATCTGAGCCACCAGGGGAACTTGTCCTTCTAATTATGTCTTTTTCTTTTTTAACCATTTATCATTTATTTATTATTATTATTATTTACTTTACAATGTTGTTATGTCTTTATCTTAACACTTCAGTAGACTTTCAGTAGGGAGGGGAAAACCTACCCTGTTACCCAGAGCTATTTGACCATCCAGGCATTTGCCTGCCATTTAGTCATGGGGGGGTGAGGGACAAATACAATAAGAAAGAAATATGCAAGGCCATGCAAGTATCACTGTATTCAATCAAAATATACTGACACATGATCATTCAATATCAAAGGAAAATGCTTATAAAAATGAAGAAGACTTGTTTATGCTCACTTGTTTTGAGCAATGTACAGATAGGTTAATTTTTTTAATATAAATTTATTTATTTTAATTAGAGGTTAATTACTTTACAATATTGTATTGGTCTGGCCATACATCAACATGAATCCACCACAGGTATACTCGTGTTCCCCATCCTGAACCCCCCTCTCACTTCCTTCCCTGTACCATCCCTCTGGGTCATCCCAGGGCACCAGCCTCAAGCATCCTGTATCATGCATAGAACCTGGACTGGTGATTCATTTCACATATGATATTATACATGTTTCAATGCCATTCTCCCAAATCATCCCACCCTCTCCCTCTCCCACAGAGTCCGAAAGACTGTTCTATACATCTGTGTCTCTTTTGCTGTCTCACATGCAGGGTTATCGTTCCCATCTTTCTAAATTCCATATATATGCGTTAGTATACTGTCTTGGTGTTTTTCTTTCTGGCTTACTTCACTCTGCATAATAGGCTCCAGTTTCATCCACCTCAGTAGAACTGATTCAAATGTATTCTTTTTAATGGCTGAGTAATACTCCATTGTGTATATGTACNTCACCCTCAGAGCAGCTAAATCAGAGGAGGGCAGAGGCCAAAGCCGACCACCCCCACCTCTTTGTGAAGAGTAAGGGCACCGCTGCAGTATCTCTCCTCAAGCCCCATGCAGTGGTAACAGCCTGGCAAGTTTCAGTGTGCAGGTCACACAGAGAGCTAGGGGCTGGGCATTAGCGAGTTTTAGGAAAGAAAGCCACTTCTAAGTAGCACATGCTCTCCACGCATTGACCCAGTGTCTTTATTTTGCATATAAAAATCTGCATGCTACCATTTACATGTATACTAGGAATGGAACATGTTTATGAATGAAGATAACTTTTTTCTTTTTTCTAAAATATATTATTTATTTATTTTGCTTTGCTGGATCTTAGTTGCAGCATGTAGAATCTAGTTCCCTATCAAGGATCCGACTTGGGCCTCTTGCATTGAACACCTGGAGTCTCAGGCACTGAACCACCAAAGAAGTCTCAGGATAACTTTCTATTTTAAATGTACATTAGGAAAAAAAAATCACTATCTAAATACAAATACATGCCCACAATCCATGAGACACAACGAAAGGAACGAGAAAGCATGAACTAATCCCTGGCAGTAGAGAGTCTATAAAATAGCTAAAAAGACAAAATACATCAATGCTTACAACCCAAATGATTTTGGACCACAGATTAAAAGCAACTGTGGTGATGAAGTGACCAAAGAAAAGTCTAAGCAATATGTGCATCCAAATATCAAAAATGGACAAGAGGCTTTCAGGCTGGGTCAACAAGAATGCCCCAGTGAGGATAAGACTTTTGCCTGGTTCTCACTGGATGAGTAAGATTTGAACAGAAAAGCAAAAACTCTATTTTAAGCAAGAAGAGTGAAGAAATGGCATGAGGTTGTTCAGAGACCTTTGAAAGTCATTCTCAGGGTCTCTGAAACATGACTGAAAAAATTGGGTGTGGAGGAGAGGTTGGAATGGGAGAAGGGAGAATTTCTAGAGTCAAGTTCCCTCAAGCCACTGTTCTTAGTCTGTATTCAGTCAAAGAAGCTTTCCCACTTGGTTCTCATATTTAAGCAGTTATGTCTGAACTGTCTTCTACTCAAGTGTTAAATTAAAGTGACTGCTGCATTCCCTTAAAAGTGATTAAACTGTAGGAGCAGACCATGATAATAAATAATTTTCTGATTGTTCTAATATGATCTCATTTCTTTTTATCTTGTCATTAAATTTTTGTGCTTCCATTTTAAATATTCCACTGCTTTAGAACCCACTCTTTATGGATTTTGAGAGGCTTTTAAAAGTACTTTGTTCTGATAATCATTCTTTCTACTTTCCTTGAATTATGTTAACCTTACCCAAGCAATTGGTTTCTTTCAGTTGCTTAGTTTCTATCTTAAACTCATGTTAATGAATCTTAACATATTAAATAATACATATGAACAGTCATAGCAAAATGCCTGACATATAAAGAACACTATCAAAGGTGACTGCCCTTTTGTTCCTCCTCCTTTCCTTCCTTCCCTCTTTCCTGGTTGGGATGAGCACCACATTCAACATTCAAGGATACGTTTGACCAGAAAAGATGTCTCCTAAGAAAGCAAAGGAATGGGACTGTATGTAAAATCCCAGGTAACTGCCTTAACCCTCTGCCTCACACAGGTGAACACTTGTGGTAAATGATTTGCTCAGCAGCTTATAAACAAATAACCCTTTCCATATCCTAAACCTTCTTCCTAGGAAACATGCTGCCCTGCAAAAAGGCAGCATATTTTCCTGTTAGCATATTTAAAAATCTCTGCCTTTTATTACAAATTTATATTAAGTCCTGCATCTATAATCTGCATTCCTACATGTCTCTTTGTACTGGACCAAAATGCAAAAAAAAAAAAAAAAAATCAATCTACCAGCAATACCACTGTTTAGAGCAACAATTTGCTTCCTGAGAAAACCCAAGGAAAAGAAAGTGCAGATACATCCTTTTCAATCTCTTCTCCACATACCTGTTGTACTGCAGAAGATGACATTGCTAATTAAACTCCTTACTAGAGGAATTGTACTTCTTTGTTTTTTTCCATCTAAGCAAATGCTTTTANATTCCTCCAGTTCCATTCTTCTTTCTCAAGATGGCTTTGGCTATTCGAGGTTTTTTGTGTTTCCATACAAATTGTGAAATTATTTGTTCTAGCTCTGTGAAAAACACCGCTGGTATCTTGATAGGAATTGCATTGAATCTGTAGATTGCTTTGGGTAGTATACTCATTTTCACTATATTGATTCTTCCGATCCATGAACATGGTATATTTCTCCATCTATTAGTGTCCTCTTTGATTTCTTTCATCAGTGTTTTATAATTTTCTATATATAGGTCTTTAGTTTCTTTAGGTAGGTATATTCCTAAGTATTTTATTCTTTTCATTGCAATGGTGAATGGAATTGATTACTTAATTTCTTTTTCTACTTTCTCATTATTAGTGTATAGGAATGCAAGGGATTTCTGTGTGTTGATTTTATATCCTGCAAGTTTACTATATTCATTGATTAGCTCTAGTATTATAAAGCAAAACAAACTAAAAAATAAAAATTAATTTAAAAATTAAAAAGTAAAAGTTAAAGAAAAAAGAAATATTTAATATATTTACAACAATGTGCTCTTTAAATCATTTTGGTAGTATATTATTCTTCACAGTCTCATATTAATATAATTTAATTCTGGTCTTTTTGTAATATTAAAAAAATAGTTCCTAAAAAGAACTATTAAACAAATTTTTTTTTTTTTTTTTTTACATATCAGGATTGCGTACCAGGATTAAAACTGGCTTTCTGTATCATTTCTTCTATAATATTAAGATATTTTATTAAGCTAGACAGGAAACATTTTCAACAAGGCCAAACCATTCATTTTCACTCTATTTTAATGACTTAAGCATTTTAAGGTGTGTGTTCCATAACTGATATGGAAAGACAGTTGGTTTTTCTTGGTGGTTCTCCCTCAAAGCCCTTAACCTGATCTAATTTTCAGACAAACCCAAAGTTAGGGATATTGTACAAGATACCTGACCAGCATTCCTCAGATGTCAAGATCATTAAAAATAAAGTCTGAGAACCCAACACAGACCATAGAAGACTAAAACTTTGATCCTAACTGCAATTCGATATCCTGGATTAGATCCTGGGTTATAAAAAGGATATTAGTGGAAATACTAGTGAAATCCAAATAAACTGTACATCTGGTTCAGAATAATTCTTATAATTATATCAGTATCAGGTGGAAATCTTTGAATGATTTATAAATGAATGTATATATTTACTTCCAAGTAGAAAAAACTCAGTAATTAAGATATATTCTATAATTGTTAATGTCTTCAGAGGAACTTATAAACATTTTGTGTTTATATTTATATTTAAATATTCAAATGTGAAGGAAACAGTACAGTTAAGTGATAAGTGAAATTATATTAATACGTGTCAGTTAATTTTAATAGCTAACTTTTTTTGTTGTTCTAGTTAACAGTTAACATTTGTTTGAGGCTTCCTTTCAATTATCTAATGCTTAAATTGACTTTTAAACATCAAATTTATACTGAAAAATGCTTATTTGATATCATCATTTTAAAATAGCATGAAATTTTAAAGTTGTAATTTTAAAGTGTTATGGTTTTTCAGGAGTTATTAAAATAACAGGAACAAAAATAAGAACTTTTAAAAATTAAGACTTTGAAAGAATAGTTTAAGATTCACAATAAAATAGAGAAGGTACAGGGATGTCCTGCTTACTCATGCCCCCAGACATTCACAGCTTCCCCCATTATTAGCATCTCCACAAGATGGTACATTTGTTACAAATGTTGAACCTACATTAACACATCATACTCACCCATAAAATGTCCATGGTTTACATGACGGTTTGCTCTTGGTGTTATACTTCTATCATCCTTATGGTACCATACAGAATATTTTCACTGCCCCCAAAATCCTCTGTGCTTTGCCTATTCATCCCTCTTCCATCCAGCACCTGGCACCACTGATCTTTTTACCATCTCCATAGTTTTGCCTTTTCCAGAATGTCATATATTTGGAGTTATATGGTATGTAGTCTTCTCAGATTAGCTTCTTTCTCTTAGTAATTAGATCATTTTTGTTGCTGAGTGATATTCCATTGTCTAGATATACTGCAGTTTATCAAAAATTTCACCTACTGAAGGACATTTTGGTTGCCTCCAAGTTTTGGCAGTGCTGAATATAGAAACTCTAAACATCCATGAGTAGGTTTTTATTCCACTACTTTGTGGAACACCAAGGAGCATGATTGCTGAATTGTTAAAGGTATGTTTAGTTTTGTAAGAAATCGACACATTATTTTCCTAAGTAGTTGTACCATTTTGCATTCCCATAGCTGTGAATGAGAGTTCCTTTTGCTTCAAATCCTCACCAGTATTTGGTGCTGTCAGTGTTCAAATTGTGGCCATTCTAATAGGTATATAGCAATATTTCATTGTTTTAGTTTGCATTTCCCCATGACACATGATATGAAACATCTTTTCATGCACTTATATTCAAATGTGTGTTTTTTTTAATGAGGTGTTGTTGAGACTTTAATTATAATGAAAGTCTTGGTAATCCATTATTTATTTCATGGATCATATCTGTAGTGTCATTCTAAAAAGTCATTGCCATACACAAATTTATTTAGATTTTATCCTATGTTTAATAGGCTTTCTATGTTTTTGAATTTTATAGTTTGAGTCTTCAAACAATTTTTGTGACAAGGGTGTGATCAATGCTTAGATTTTTTGGGGGGGGAGGGTTGGGGGACATGTGGATATCCACTTGTTCCAGCACCATTTGTTGAAAAGACTATCTTTGTTTTATTGTATTTCTTTTGCTCTTTTGTCAAAGATCAGTTAACTGTATATATGTGGTTCTATTTCTGGGCTCTCTATTTTATTCCATTGATCTATTTCTCTTTCCTTTCACAAGTACCATACTCTATTGATTATCATGGCTTTACAGAAAGTCTTGAAGTGGGGCAGTGTCGGTACACCAACTTTGTTGTGGGGGGGAGGGGTTGGGGGACATGTGGATATCCACTTGTTCCAGCACCATTTGTTGAAAAGACTATCTTTGTTTTATTGTATTTCTTTTGCTCTTTTGTCAAAGATCAGTTAACTGTATATATGTGGTTCTATTTCTGGGCTCTCTATTTTATTCCATTGATCTATTTCTCTTTCCTTTCACAAGTACCATACTCTATTGATTATCATGGCTTTACAGAAAGTCTTGAAGTGGGGCAGTGTCGGTACACCAACTTTGTTGTTCTTCAACTTTCGCTGCTACTCTGGATCTTTTAGCTCTCAATATAAACTTCAGAATAAGTGTGTTGAGAGCAATCAAATAACTTTTGGGGATTTTGATTGAGATTGCATTGAATATATAGACAAATTTGAAATGAATTGACATCCTATAATAATGTCTTCCTATCCATAAACATATCTATTTATTTAGTTCTTTTTTGATTGTGTCATCATAATGTGTATTTTTCTCACATAAATATTCTACATATTTTGTTAGATTTATGTCTAACTATTTCATTTTTTCTTGGATGCTAATGTAAATGATAGGGCTTCCCTGGTTGTTCAGTTGCAATTTTAATTTTAAAATACACTTATTTATTTCTAGGATACATGAAAGTGATTCAATTTTGTTCATTGACTTGGTATCCTGAAACACTGCTATGATCACTTATTAGTTTCAGGATTTGTGTGTGTGTGTGTGTGTGTGTGTGTGTGTGTGTATTCTTTCAGATTTTCTACCTAGATGATCAGATCATCAGCAAAGAAACTTCCTTTCTTCCTTCCCAATCTTGATACCTTTTTTATTTCCTTTTCTTGTCTCAGTTCGTCAGCAAGGACTTTCAGTACAGTGTTGTAAAGGGGTGGTCAGAGAAGACACCTTTGTCTTTTTCCTGACCTTTAGGAGAAAGCCTTGAATTTCTTTCCAATAATTATCACAACACTTGTTCTTAAACTTTTGGGTGTGAAGAATGATTTCTATCAAAACTGATGATTCTAGCATTTGCAGAATCACACTCAGGGGCAAACTCAATCTAGACTAGATATGTTTAATTTTTTTTACACTTAAAAATAGTAATAATATAGTACAAAGCATAATAGAAAGCTAAATAGTGGCCACTATGTAACCACTGGTATTAAAATTTAATTGAATTGAATCTAAAACAAAGAGTAGAGGTGCTACAAAGTGTGGACTCAGACTATAGGTTTCATGAAGAAAAAAAAAACAAAAACTATTGTTTGGACTCAATGATTTAAAGTCTAAAATACATATGAACTTTATATCCTAGAATAAATTATTTATTGAATGTGTGAATCAACAAATAAGGGTTCTGGGTAGTAAATAGCAATTTTGCTTTCATCTTCTTTCTTAGAGCTCTATCCACAGGAAAGAACTTCCCAGGGAAGCTTAGCTGTATTGACTAAAGTGGTACATAGGAGATTCACTCCTACAGGGCACAGCTAATTGTTCCTTTGGGAAATTAAGGGGTAAAAGGACAAGAGAGCAGTTTCCCAAATTTCCAATTATTCACAAAAGTCAGCTAGCCAGAATTAAATTTCTGAAGGCTATATTGAGATCGTAGTAGACATGAAGGCTAAGGATCTCCAAAGGGAGGAAATAGGCTGCAAGTGTCACTTTTTTTTTTTAATCTCTCTCTTAAGTGGTAGGAAGAAACAAATAGTGTCAGACTTTTTTTTCCTTCTCTATGCAAAATTAAAAGGAGGTTTCTTTTAAAATTCTGTGTTGCCATGTGGACACCTGGGTCCACCTGAACTTAACTTTTCTCAAACCTTGAGCTAACCATTGTGTTTTTCTTATAGAAGTGGTTTCTTCAGTTCAGTTCAATTCAGTCGCTCAGTCATGTCCAACTCTTTGTGATCTCATGGACTGCAGCACATCAGGCCTCCCTGTCCATCACCAACTCTCAGAGCTTACTCAAACTCATGTCCATCGCGTCAGTGATGCCATCCAACCATCTCTTCTTCTGTTGTCCCCTTCTCCTCCTGCCTTCAATCTTCCCCAGCATCAGTGTCTTTTCCAGTGAGTCGATTCTTTGTATCAGGGGCCAAAGTATTGGAGTTTCAGCTTCAACATCAGTTCCTCTAATGAATATTCAGGACTGATTTCCTTTAGGATGGATTGGTTGGATCCCTTTGACGTCCAAAGGACTCTCGAGAGTCTTCTCCAACACCACAGTTCGAAAGCATCAATTCTTCAGTGCTAGCTTTCTTTATTTATAGTCCAACTCTCACATCCATACATGACTACTGGAAAAGCCATAGCTTTGACTAGATGGACCTTTGATCAGTAAAGTAATGCCTCTGCTTTTTAATATTCTGTTTATGTTGGTCATAGCTTTTCTTCCAAGGAGCAAGTGTCTTTTAATTTCATGTCTGCAGTCACCATCTGCAGTGATTTTGGTGGCCCCCAAAATAGTCTCTTAGTGTTTCCATTGTTTCCTCATCTAGTTGCCATGAAGTGATGGGATCGGATGCCATGATCTTAGTTTTTTGAATGTTGAGTTTTAAGCCAACTTTTTCTACTCTCCTTTGTACTTTCATGAAAAGGTTCTTTATTTCTTCTTCACTTTCTGCCATAAGGGTGGTGTCATCTGTGTATCTGAGGTTATTGATATTTCTACTAGCAATTTTGATTCCATCTTGTGCTCCATCCAGCCCTGCATTTTGCATGATGTACTCTGGATGGCATCCCTGACTCGATGGATGTGAATCTGAGTGAACTCTGGGAGTTGGTGATGGACAGGGAGCCCTGGCATGCTGCGATTCATGAGGTCGCAAAGAGTTGGACACGACTGAGTGACTGAACGGAACTGAACTCTGCATATAAGTTATATGAGCAGGGTAACAATATGCAGCTTTGATGTACTCCTTTCTCAAGCTATTTTAATGAACTATGTATTTACCTTTGACCCCGTCTTTCTTCAAGTCAGTTCTGCCTAAGACTCAAAACCAATAATGGCTCAACAAACCAGTATGTTTTACTCATGGAAATGTTCTCTTAAGCTATATTAATGAGACTCTGTATTTGCTTGGAAATCTGCCTTTCTTCAAGATTCATGTCATTTTTTTATGCTCCAGGATGACTCACCTTGTGCCAATGTTATCTCAAAATGCATGTTGTGGGTCAGGGGTTTGGTGTCACTGTCTGAGTTTTGAGATATTTCTTTTCTTCTTGTTAAAAACTAGCGAGGAGGTACTATTTCTGCCCCTGTCCGATGTCTATGTCAGAAGCCTTCTCTATCTCTTTTATACTTCAATAAAACTTTTATTACACAAAAGTTCTGAATAATCAAGTCTGTTACTGATCCCAGATCAAATTCCTCTCCTCTAGAGGCCAAGAATCCCTGAGTCTTTCACAGCATGGTGACAACCTTTCAATATAATATGTTTGATACTGTAGAAAGATAACCTATGGCTGAGCCAAAAGGATCTGGTGAGAAGACAAAGGCTTTGTGAAAGAAATAATTTTCAGTGCATGTTGCCTGTCCCATACATTCAGTAGAGGTTCAGATTACTGCTGTCCGAGCAGCTAGGTATCACCTCTGATAAGGGAAGTTGCCACTGGCACCCAGAAATGGTATTATGTTCTTGCTATCTTAGGATTCCACATGTATACTTGCTTTGTTTAAACTGGGAAATAAATATTAACAAGGAGACATATATTACATTGCTTGGATAACAAAACATAGAAATCAATATAATTGCATTTAATATTAATAGATCCTTAATAATGGGGTTGATTTCTTCTTTTATATTTTCTTGTTACAATTGTGTATAGGTTCAAATTTCTACAGTTTCTATATCAGGATTATCATCCCTTTCCACTGGGCTTCAATTTGAAGTTACATAATAAAAGTAAATATTGCACTATGTTACCTAAAGAATGTTACAATAAATATTTGTTATACCATACAGATTAACAATATTACTGGAATTGAGAGAATGGTACATAATAAAAATGGGCAAGAATTATAAATAAAGTTTTATAGGCTCTTTTTACTATTAGTGAAAAGATGAAGGAATTTCCACTCATTAACATATTATGACATTGATATTCTTTGATTTATATTTCAAAACTGTATTTAATTCTATCAACCAAATGTAGACTTCAAAGTTGGGATTTCTCTACAAATAAGCTTCTTACTGAAATTAATCATCCCACTTCTTTAATTATAAAGGTTAGATGAAAATTTACACATGTTATCACAGCAGGCTTTGCAGATATGCAAGTGTTAATGCACATGTACTTCTTGATCCACTAGTTAATTCAGCACCATTGATTTGGCCTGTCTGAGGTCACAGTCTGAACATGACACCAGTAAAATTGTCTGAAACACTCCATGTGAGGTGTCATAAACCTGGGATACCCACTCACATCATTAATTTTCAGATTATTTGTTTCACATAAAAACATTACTAACAGTTTCCAAAATGCATCTTATACTTTCAAATGCATTCATTTTTTTGTATTAAATGGCCCTGACAAATTCTATAGTTAAATCTTTATTAAATAAATATCATTTTTTTTACCAGGAGAGTGACATTGTACTTAAATATTGTCATATTTTTTAAAATATCTCTTTAAATTATTGACATACACAGAAGTCGGAGTCTTTTAGCTATTTGTAAATTTTCGTTGATGTTCCAAATAAGAAGCAATGGGAACAAAAACTCTTCAGAGAAATTTTTGAACAGAAACTGGCAGTCTATCAGGAAACAAATTATCAACCACATGTAAGTCTCAAAATTTAGGATCGCTAGGCAATAAAAATAGAGGCATCAAATTTTATCAAATGAGTTGGAGTGATGCATTCAACAAGTGACCTGATTAACTTCACAGACCATTTTGATTTCAAATTTTATTTTTTAAATAGCTAGGTACAGATAAAAAATTATACTTTGAGATTGGTGTTTATTTCTTCTTGTTTTTTTTTCATATTTAACAAAATTTTACCTTTATTTGTATAAATCTCCTTTTTCTAGTTTCCTCTGGTTTTATTGTTTTTTTTTTTTTTTTNACCTTGCTTATAGTTTCCTTTGTTGTGCAGAAGCTTTTAAGTTTAATTAGATCCCATTTGTTTATTTTTGCTTTTATTTCCAGTATTCTAGGAGGTGGGTCATAGAGGATCCTGCTGTGATTTATGTCAGAGAGTGTTTTGCCTATGTTCTCCTCTAGGAGTTTTATAGTTTCTGGTCTTACATTTAGATCTTTAATCCATTTTGAGTTTATTTTTGTGTGTGGTTAGAAAGTCTTCTAGTTTCATTCTTTTACAAGTGGTTGACCAGTTTTCCTAGCACAACTTATTAAAGAGATTGTCTTTAATCCATTGTGTATTCTTGCCTCCTTTGTTGAAGATAAGGTGTCCGTAGGTGTGTGGATTTATCTCTGGGCTTTCTATTTTTTTCCATTGATCTATATTTCTGTCTTTGTGCCAGTACCATACTGTCTTGATGACTGTAGCTTTGTAGTATAGCCTGAAGTGTTTATTTCTTCTTGTTTTTTAAGAAATGGTTTGGATATCATCAGGTAAATGTCATTGAGTTCTTTTAGATAAAACTGCAATTTGACAAGAAAAAGCATGGTAGTTCCATTATATTTGAATGTGCTCTCCGTCTATGTAGTCACACCTTCAAACATGTTAGTCAGTTGTTTCCTTGTGTTCTCTTAACACTTAAGTGAGGTTGATACAAGCAGAATAGAAAATTTTATTTTGTGCAGACACTTTTGCTTAACATTTAATGCATAGGTAATTTAATTTAAGATATCCTTACATGGAAAATGTACTGAATGTCCTGTGTTGTAAACATTTATAAGTTTCAGTGATTTATTTTGAGCTGACATTAGAAATTCAATGCATAAATTTATGAGAATGAAACATGGACTGTGAATATAAGGCTTGAAAATTACAGTAATTTTGGAGAAGAGAAATAGTGTCCTCAATAGCCTGAGGTCTCCTGCTAAGCTAGTTAAACCTTTTCCTAGCAAGGGCTTTCAATCCTGACTACATATCAGACTCACTTAGAATTGTAAGATACCTAAGGCCTACTCCAAAGGCTCTAAATCAGAGCAATTCCACAAAAATCTATTGAGGTCATTCCTCAGTATCACTTTTAGCTAGGACCTCAGCTGTAACCAGGATGGCTAACCGTTCACCTAAGCAGTGAACTGAAGTGACAGCCTCCTCTCCATCTTTCTTCACCCAGAGCAGTCATTTTCAACTGAGGATGATTGTGGCCTTCAAGGGACAGTTGGCAAAGTCTGAAAAGATTTTTGGTTGCCATAGTTTCAGGGTATGGTTGACATCTGGAGGGGAGAGGGCAAAATAATGTGGCTGAACATCCACAGTAAGAGTCCAAATAAGGAAGTTACAGTGCAATTAAGGAAGTTACAGTCCAACTAAGGAAGTTACAGTCCATCAAAGAAAGAATTGACTTGGACCCAAACATCAATAGGATAAAGGCTGAAAAAGCCTGAGTCAGAGTCACTAGTTTCTCATGACCTGGGTGACTGCAGACCAAATCTATTTACCTATAATCATTTTTAAAGTATCTGCTGTTTATCTTCTCATTCTAAAAACTCTAAGAAACAATAAGAGACTTGTCCCTTCCCTTCTGACTTTAATTTACTGTTTCTACTGCTCCTTATCTTTCCTGGTGAAAGCAGTTCTTTTGCTCTTTTCCTATTTGCCCATTTCTGTCGAACTTCTAAGCTTAAAAACCTACCCATAGAAATGAGATCACCAAACAATTGAAACCAACTCTTGACTTAGGCTTCCTGAATGCACACCATGCTTTGTTTAGCCTATCTATTCTTTTTCTGGAATAATAGAGGTTAGAATGAAGAAGTAAGCAGTTGAAGAATGGCTTTCTCTCCAACTCCAACTGTCCTCCTGGCAATCCTGCAGGCAGACCACTCAGACAGGATAACATCTGCAGAGAGAGTCAGCCAGCCTACAACCATGGAGGAAGATGCAGAACCCACCCTCCTGCCTCCGTGATTCACTGAGATTCTCCCTCACTTTTCTCTTGAAAACCTATCACGATTGAGCAGAATCTTCAGCTTCTCAGGACTCGAGTCAAATTCTCCCCCAGAGTGCTGGCTTTTCTGATTACAGGACCTTTCCTTTCCATTCACACTTGCCTCTCAAATTATTGGTTTTTGAACAGTGAACATTCAAACCTGAGTTCATTAACAAGGAGACCAGCCACTTCAAAATGGATGATAAGACAAAGGGCTCAGGCAACTCCTTCTCTTCCTCCTTTGCTTCCCTTCTTTCTTCATTTTCTTTCTTCCTTAGTTGTTTTTGCATATTCAACCATTACTTGCTTTGTGAATGCTAAGTCGCTTCAGTGTTCCACTCTGTGCAACCCTATGAGAACTAAAGCCCTCCAGGTCATAGGATTTCCCAGGCAAGAATACTGGAGTAATTTGCCATGCCCTCTTCCAAGGGGTCTTCTCCACCCAGAAATTGGACCCTTTTCTCTTAGGTCTCCTAATTGGTGGGCAAGTTCTTTATCACTAGCACCACCTGGGAAGCCCATCATTTATACTTGCCAAAGCAATTGCATTATTAGGTTAAATAACAAATACAAAATTGTAAAGTAATTAACCTCCAAGTAAAATAAATAAATTTATATTAAAAAAAGAAACCAATCAAACTGAGCACCTATTATTGAGAGCTGGATTCAGACTATGTTATTGGTTTTCTGCTCCATATATTCCTCCCGTGATTTCATGCAGGTAGCCAAGGAAAGCATATATTTTCACAGGAAGGAACTTCTATAAAATGTCTAATTATGAAAAAGTACAAATTTTTTTTTTTTACATCATAAGCTTGTCTAAAAACAGATAAATTATAAGTTGCCATTGTGAGTCCACTTGAGGTAGGAGATAACAAAAGCTGGTTAGACGTGAAATAATTGTAGCTTGAAAGTGAGGTCAAGGTCAGAGAAATGTTGATGCTGTTTGCTTGGTGGGAAATAAGTGTCTCAGTGAACAGGGTAGGGAACAGCAGAAAAGCTGATAATAGAACTTTAGTTACGGGACTGTGTTTATACTAAAAAATGAACAGCAAATCTATACACAACAAAGTACTAATCAAAAATTGTACAAGTATTTGATATTTTAGTCAGCATTCAACATTTTAGGTGGCATTCAAGCCAGATGAGTGCATTTCCTCCATCATCAGATATTTTATTCCAGGAAGAAAAGAGATGGTTTAAATTACCTAATATTTATTTTACCCCTATTATATTAATGCTGCATTGCTAAAGCCTCAATGGTATTTTGCTTGTTTAAGATACTATGACTACAGTTTCCTTTAGTAAAGGGCATGTAGACTTGACTACCAGTTATTAATTAAAAATTCTAATAACCTACGGTCTCAGAGCTTCCATGAGGACACATGGAGTAGCCATGTTCAGGGCTGGTGCTAGGGTTGCCGGGCATTCAGCTGTCCATAAGCTCACAGTCCATTAGGGGTCAAATGTTAATTGGTCCAAATCTGTGTTGCTCATATACTTAGGCAAAAAATTTTTCTTAAAGATCTCTATTTCTATAAAAATTGCACAGTTCCGAGGACTGTTCTTTTGCCTTGGTTTTCTGGTTTGAACTCTTTGCTGAGGCTGCAGACCTGTCCTGATCCCCAACGCCCAAACAACTCTTGTCAATACCTGGGTGGGAAAGAGCCCCTGGAGAAGGAAATGGCAACCCACTCCATTACTCTTGCCTGCTGCTGCTGCTGCTAAGTCGCTTCAGTCATGTCCGACTCTGTGCGACTCTATAGACAGCAGCCCACCAGGCTCCCCCGTCCCTGGGATTCTCCAGACAAGAACACTGGAGTGGGTTGCTATTTCCTTCTCCAGTGTGTGAAAGTGAAGTTGCTCAGTCATGTCCAACTCTTCGCGACCCTATGGACTGCAGCCTACCAGGCTCCTCCGTCCATGGGATTTTCCAGGCAACTCTTGCCTGAGGAATTCCATGAACAGAAAAACACATGGGGTCACAAAGTTGGACATGACTGAAGGACTGAGCACACACTCATGTTCTCCAAAGGGGCCAGTGGAGAAGAGTGAGGTATCTGCAGTGAGTGACAGTAGTGAATTCAAGTGCTCCAAAGGAGAGAGTGAGTGAAAACACAACATAGAAAAAGAAAAAAAAAAATTGGTAAATTTATCCCTGAGTCTTGGCCCCAAACATTCTTTTCTAGATCATAAGAGAACAAGGCAGCTTTCATCATTTTGATCCTGCATATAAAAAACAGACAAGAAATATTCACAGTGATGCAAGCTGGCTTTGAAATCAGCAAGTCCTGGCTGACACCAGCCACCAAATTGGCACATTCATTGGAAATGATGTTCAAAGCAGCTCACAGGAGGAATGGGAAAAGCAGGTTTGGCTTCTCTGATAGAATACAGAGCAGCATTTCCTTTGGAATCCACATCCATGCTTGATGCTCTAAGCATGGATGAAGATATGCATAAAGATGAAAGTGTCCTACATTGAAATTCAGTTAATGTATTTATTTTTAGAAGCTGATTGATCTAATAACAAGTTTACTTCAGATTTTAAAATAACCCGTGGACTGTCCCATTTCACTCTGTGATTACTTTTGGAGAGAGATTCAACTAAAGCTAAATTAAATCCATGCACTTTATGGTCTGAGGGTGGCTCACTAATAAGATGCTGATAGAATAGATATGGACCAAAAGGAAGATGAGTCTGGGTTTTGGCTCAGGGCCTCCCCCAGTGGCTTTTCACTCTCTCTAGTGGTAACAATCCTGATGGGTATTGACACCTGCAATATGGAACAAATAAATAACATGTGGGCCTTAGAACAGTGAAATTCTGGAGATCCTCCCCATCTCTAGTCACACTCAATGACATATATATTTAAAGATGAGAATTTATGGACTTCCTTGGTGGTCCAGTGGTTAAAATTCTGCATTCCCAATGCAAGAGGCCTGGTTCAATCCCTGGCCAGGGAACTAGATCCCATATGCCATAACCGAATAAAAAACAAAAATGAGAATCCTAAGTTAAAATTATGGGGGGATAAATATCAGGGGAAGAAGAAAAGAAAGGCAATTGAGACCTCTGATTATTGATTGATTAATAGGATCAGTTTGATGCTGGATGAGATTACCTAATTTCCATCTTCTGTGTTTTATCAGAGACATTAGTTATTTGGAGAACTAAGTCTTTTCTTATTTTATAGAGTGGATTTAAAAAATATTTCTGGGTTTTCTGATTCTCAGCATCTTTGTTCACAGTACCTCCAAATTCCTTATGTATGTTGTAGTCAATGTTTGAAAGAGAATACTATATACTTTATTGTAATCATTGAACTATAATTAATGGGAAAATTAAGTGATTAGAAATTAAAAACTATGCTTATGTGGAAACATGCTTAATATTAAAAATCCTATTATATAATATCATATTTAGACTACTTTTTTTTAATAAAAGTAGTCCATTTATCTTGGGTTCCTTTCATTTAACAATGTCACTTACCAGTTAATCTCTTGCACAATATTATTTGTCCTGAATATGTTTGGTAAACAATCTTTAAATAGCCATTTGATGTCATAAGAGTTGTAATTATTTGGCCCAACATATCTACATGAATACACATTAGAGACAGGAACCTGTATAAACATGATGAAGTCCAAGGGAAATCACATGGAAAAAAATATAAACCACAAATACCAGGTGGGACAAGTTTGCTTCTGTGCAAATATTTTAGGACAAATTTAGAAATGGTCACACTTGC
Organism: Aepyceros melampus; assembly: GCA_006408695.1. Lineage (NCBI taxonomy): Eukaryota > Metazoa > Chordata > Mammalia > Artiodactyla > Bovidae > Aepyceros > Aepyceros melampus. Next base: position 157,235 of record SJXQ01007052.1, read on the forward strand.
CCACAGGTTAAGCGTGAATCCTCAGAATGGGACTGCAGCTAATAGAACAAGTCTGACACAATGACACATCAACAAAAAAATACAGACCTCTCGCCCTTTCTGATAAACCTACAGTCACCAGAAGTAATGAGTTCCACTCTGTGGGCAAAGGAAATGTGATATAATCAGTATTCTACAATTTCAGAGTCAATTTATGCTTTATAGAAAGTTCTGAATGTTAACCTCTATAGCTAAAAATAAGAATTATACAAACAGTTGAATGAAAGTAAACATTATATTGATACTTAAATCATCTTAAAACCCATGTACCAAATCTCTCTCTGACTTCGTTGTTGAAGTGGATATATGCCTATCAATTGAAGCTTGATGAAATAAAAACAGAGCTTAAAGGGTGTATCTTTAAGATTTTTTAAATCTTTGAAAAATGATAAGGACCTGTTAAGTAAACATAATAAGAAAATACTTGCCTCTTTCCCAGAGGGATGGTGTGGAGGTGGGTGGGAGGGGGGTTTGGGATTGGAAACATGTGTACACCCGTAATGGATTCATGTTGATGTGTGGCAAAACCAATAAAATATTGTAAAGTAAAAATAATAATAATAATAAATTTAAGAAAAAATAAATAAATAAAAAGAAACGG
>SJXQ01007053.1:0-71832 GCA_006408695.1 Aepyceros melampus
TGATCATTTTACTATCACCAAAGTATCATAAGATCCCAAAGGAGATAGACTTGTTAAAGTAACCTAACTTTGCATAAAATAAAGTTAGCCAAAATAAATCTAACAAAAATAAGTGGAATCAAAATTGTTGTGTGGTGCATTCCACACTGCTTAGGTTCTAATAAATTATTTACTGATTTTATTTGTACTTTATTTTTCATCTCTATGTTCATGTATCTCTTAATCCTATTAAAAGCTTTCTAACTTTTCTGACATTCTCAATACTTTTACTTCTTATGTCTTTCTATAAAATATAAGTCATGCATTTTAGACTGTAAAGCCCAAAGCCTGCATTTGATCTTGAGTAATAGCTGGGCACAAAATAGCTAGATCATATGGTAGATATTAGCACTTTGGCAAGAATAGAGTGGAATGAAATATTTGAGTATTCTAAGGAAAAAAACAGTCTAAATTTCTACATGTAGTGACATTATCTTTCAAAAGTGAAAGAGAAATATTTTCTCAGGTGTGCAGAAACAGAATCAATTAGTAATAAACTGACACTGCAAGAATTACTTTAAAAAGTTTCTCAGAGTAATGAAAAATGATATTGTCAGAATTTAGATCCATATTAAAAAAGCATCAGAAATGGAATAATGAAGCTAATAGATACTTTATTTTTATTTTTAATTGATAGATGACCACTTATTCAAAGAAATAGTTGTAAGAATTTATTTTATGATTATATGAGTAAGTGAATGATTAACAGCAATGTTATAAAACATGGGAAAGAGAAATTGGGAGTTGGGAATATTCTAATGTAAGTTACCTTCGGTACTCATAAAGTGGCATGTTGTTGAGTTGCTAAGTCATGTCTGACTCTTTTTCAACCCCATAGACTATAGCCTGCCAGGTTCCCTCATCCATGGGATTTCCTAGGCTAGAATACTGGAGTGAGTTGCCATTTCCTTCTCCAGGGAATCTTCCAGACCCGGGGACTGAAACTGCATCTCCTGCATAGCAGGCAGATTCTCTACTGCTGTGCAACCAAGGAAGCACATAAAGTAATATATTATTGTTTAAAAGTGAACTTGGATTAGGCACTCACTGTAAAAAATGAAAACTAGGTAAAATTGATATGCAAGCAAATAAAAAGGAATCACCTAATGTGCTCAATTAAAACTAGGGAAGGGGAAAAAAGAGAGGAAGAAGGGAACAAAAATAAGAAAGAAAAGTAGAACAAGTATAACTTATAGAAAACAATATCAAACATGGCTGATTTTAATCCAATTAAATCAAAGATCACTTTAGGTGTGAAACATCTGAATATCAAAAGTAATAGGGATAACTTGTCAGAGCGGATTTTAAGAACATATAATTATATATTGTCTATATGATACCACTTTAAAGGCACAGGTTAAAAAAAAAAACTTATAGAAAACAATATCAAACATGGCTGATTTTAATCCAATTAAATCAAAGATCACTTTAGGTGTGAAACATCTGAATATCAAAAGTAATAGGGATAACTTGTCAGAGCGGATTTTAAGAACATATAATTATATATTGTCTATATGATACCACTTTAAAGGCACAGGTTAAAAAAAACATTGCATGAACACTGATAAAAATAATTCTGAATTAAATACATTGTTTTCAGACAAAACTGATTTCAGAACAATGAAAACTATCATGATGAGGTAGAACATGACATAGTAAAAAGAAAGAGGGGGCAATTTTTACCCAAAATTAGTATTCAGAGATTTTGCGGTTATTTGTGGAGATACTCAGAGAGGGAGAGAATTGAGTCTCCTGATGTAAAACTCTCCTTTCTTGGTTCAGCCCTCATACTGTAAATAATCTTCTTCATGATCTATTTTATGCCATCATTTAAACATTTTTGTACTTTTAATGATAAATTTGCTGCTTGAAATGCCTCCAAACATAGTGCTGTCTAGTGTAACAGCAAGAAGGCTGGGATGTGCCTTACAGAGAAAATGTGTGTGTTACACAATCTTTCTTCAAGTGTGATTCATACTGCTGTTGTGAGTTCAAAGTCAATGAATCCACAATAGACTACATCCAGGAAAAAAAAAAAACTGCATCCATATATGAGGGCCCTCCAGAAACTGCTATAATAACATCTGTAGCGCATCATGTGGAGAAGGCAATGGCAACCCACTCCAGTACTCTTGCCTGGAACATCCCAAGGGCAGAAGAGCCTGGTAGGCTGCAGCACATGGGGTGGCGAAGAGTCGACACGACTGAGTGACTTCACTTTCCCTTTTCACTTTCATACATTGGAAAAGGAAATGGCATCCCACTCCAGTGTTCTTGCCTGGAAGTCCCAGGGACGGCAGAGCCTGGTGGGCTGCCGTCTATGGGGTTGCACAGAGTCAGACATGGCTGAAGGACTTAGCAGCAGCAGCAGTGTATCATGAAGCTTGAAGAAAATGGGATAACAGCTATTGTGGATTCATGAGACGACAGCTGACAAAAAAAATTCATAGTGGACATCATTGTTGAGTGATTGAAAGCCAAAGAAATTAATGGTCAAGATTTCAGGCTTTGAAAAATGTTATACCTTTTCAGATAAAGATAGCTGAGTGTTTCAAATGGCCTTTTGGCATGGCAATTATTAAATGTTAGGGTAGTTTTTATATATGAGGAAGCTGAGGAAGATTTTTTAAATTAATTTATTATTTACTAAAGGATAATTGCTTTACATAATTTTGCTGTTTTTGGTCAAACCTCAACATGAATCAGCCATGGATAAACATGTATCCTCTAGCTTTTGAACCTTCCTCCCATCTCCCTCCTCATCCCACACCTCTAGGTTGATACAGAGCCCATGTTTGAGTTTCCTGAGCCATACAGCAAATTCCTTTTGGTTATCTATTTTACATATGGTAATGTAAGTTTCCATACATCTCACCCTCTCCTCCCTTCTCCCCAGGTCCATAAATCTCTTTTCTATGTCTGTTTCTCCATTGCTGCCTGTAAATAAATTCTTCAATACCATTTTTCTAGATTCTGTATATATGCATTAGAATATGATATTTATCTTTCACTTTCTGACTTCACTTTGTTTAATAGGTTCTATGTTCATCTGAGGCTTCCCTGGTGGCTCAGAGGTTAAAGCATCTGCCTGCAATGTGGGAGACCTGGGTTCGATCCTGGGGTCAGGAAGATCCCCTGGAGAAGGAAATGGCAGCCCACTCCAGTATTCTTGCCTGGAGAATCCCATGGACGGAGAAGCCTGATGGGCTACAGTCCACGGGGTTGGAAAGAGTTGGACATGACTGAGCGACTTCACTTCACTTCACTTCACATTCATCCGCCCTATTTGAACTGACTCAGATGTGTCCATTTTATGGCTGAGTAATATTCCACTGTGTATATGTACCACACTTCTTTATCCATTCATCTGTTGATGGACATCTAGGTTGCTTCCATGTTCTAGCTATTGTAAATGGTACTGCAATGAACAATGGGATACACATGTCTTTTTCAATTTTGGTTTCTTCAGGGTGTATGCCTAAGAGTGGGATTGCTGGGTCATATGGTACTTTTATTCCAAGTTTTTAAAGGAATCTCCATACTGTCTTTCATAGTGACTGTATTGATTTACATTCCCACCAACAGTACAAGAGCCTTCCCTTTTCTCCACACCATCTCCAGCATTTATTGTTTGTAGACTTTTTGATGATGACCATTCTGGCCAGTGTGAGGTGATATCTCATTGTAGTTTTGATTTGCATTTCTCTAATAATGAGGGATGTTGAGCATCTTTTCATATGTTTGTTGGGCATCTATAGGTCTTCTTTGGAGAAATGTCTATTTAGATCTTATTCCCACTTTTTGATGGGCTTGTTTGTTTTTCTGATATTGAGTTGTATGAGCTGCTTGTATATTTTGGAAATTAATCCTTTGTCAGTTGTTTCATTTGATATTATTTTCTCCCATTCTGAGGGTTGTCTTTTCACCTTGCATATTATATATATATATATATATATATATATATACACACAATATATTACATTGTTGTGTAAAAGCTTTTAAGTATAATCAGGTTCCACTTGTTTACTTCTGTTTGTATTTTCATTACTCTAGGAGGTGAGTCATAGAGGATCTTGCTTTGATTTATATAACTGAGTGTTATGCTTATGTTTTCCTCTAAGAGTTTTATAGTTTCTGGTCTTACATTTAGGTCTTTAATATATTTTTAGTTTATTTTTGGGTATGGTGTTAGGAAGTGTTCTGATTCATTCTTTTACATGTAGCTGTCCAATTTTCCCAGCACTATTTATTGAAGAGGCTTTCTTTGTCCCATTGTATATTCTTGGCTCCTTTGTCAAAAATAAGGTACCCATAAATACCTGGGTTTTTTCTGTGCTTTCTATCTTGCTCCATTGGTCTATATTTCTGTTTTTGTGCCAGTACCATATAGTCTTGACGTCTGTAGCTTGTAGCATAATCTGAAGTCAGGAAGGTTGATTCCTCCAGCTCCATTCTTGTTTCTCAAAACTGTTTTGGCTATTCAGGGTCTTTTGTGTTTACATATAAATTGTGAATTTTTTTGCTCTAGTTCTGTGAAAAATACCATTGGTAGTTTGATAGGGATCACACTGAATCTGTAGATTGCATTTAGTAGTATAGTCATTTTCACAATATTGATTCTTCTTACTCAGGAACATGGAATAGCTCTCCATCTGTTTATGTCATCTTTGATTTCTTTCATTAGTGTCTTATAATTTTCTATGTGCAGTTCTTTTGTCTCCTTAGGTAAGTTTATTCCTAGATATTTAATTCTTTATGTTGTAATGGTGAATGAGATTGATTCCATAATTTCTTTCTGATTTTTCATTGTTAGTATATAGAAATGCAAGCGATTTCTGTGTATTGATTTTGTATCCTGCAACTTTGCTAAATTCACTGGTTAGCTCTTGTAAGTTTCTGATACTATCTTTAGGATTTTGTATGTACAGTATCATGTCATCTACAAACAGTGAGAGCTGAATTTCTTCCTTTCTGATCTGGATTCATTTTATTTATTTATTTATTTTCTTCTCTGATTGCTGTAGCTAAGACTTCCAGAACTATGTTGAATGATAGTTGTGAAAGTGGACCCTGTTGTCTTGTTCCTGATCTTAGGGGGAATGCTTTCAGTTTTTCGCCATTAACAATAAAGTTTGCTGTAGGCTAATGATATATGGCCTTTACTATGTTGAAGTATGTTCCTTCTATGCCCATTTTTTGGAAGAGTTTTAACCATAAATGGGTGCTGAATTTTGTCAAATGCTTTTTTTGCATCTATTGAGATTATCATATGGTTTTTATCTTTCCATTTGTTAATATGATGTATCACATTGATTGATTTGAAGTAGCCTTGCACTCCTGAAATAAACTAACTTGATCATGGTGTATGAGCTTTTTGATGTGTTGCTGAATTCTGTTTGCTAAAATTTTGTTGAAGATTTTTGCATCTATGTTCATCAGTGATATTGGCCTATAGTTGTCTTTTTTGTGTGTTTTTTTTTTTTTTTTTTTTAGCTTTTGGTATCAGGATGATGGTCACTTCATAGAATGAGTTTGGAAGTGTTCCTTTCTCTGCAATTTTTTGAAAGAGTTTTAGAAGGATAGGCATTAGCTCTTCTCTAAATGTTTGACAGAATTCTCCTGTGAAGCCATTTGGTCTTGGGCTTTTTGGTGGGGGGGATTTTTGATCACAGCTTCAATTTCAGTGCTTGTAATTGGGTTGATCATAATTTATATTTCTTCTTGGTTTAGTCTTGGAAGATTGAATTTTTCTAAAAATCTGTCCATTTCTTCCAGGTTATCTATATTTATTGCCGTATAGTTGTTCACAATAGTCTCTAATCCTCCTTTGTATTTCTGTATTATCTCTTGTAACCTCTCCTTTTTCACTTCTAATTTTGTTGATTTGATTTTTCTCTCTTTTTTCCTTGATGAGTCTGGCTAAAGGTTTGCCAATTTTGTTTATCTTCTCAAAGAACCAGCTTTAAGTTTTATTTACCTTTACTATTGTTTCTTTTATTTCTTTTTCACTTATTTCTGCTCAGATCTTTATGATCTTTCCTTCTACTAATTTTGGGGTTTTTAAGTTCTTTTTCCAGTTGTTTTAGGTGTAAAGTTAGGTTGTCTATTTGATGCTTTTCTTGTTTCTTGAGGCAGGATTGTATTGCTACAAACTTCTCTCTTAGAACTGCTTTTGCTTTATCCCATAGGTTTTGAGTTGTGTTTTCATTTTCATTTGTTTCTAGAAATTTTTTGATTTCTCTTTTGATTTCTTCAGTAACCTGTTGATTATTTAGAAACCTATTGTTTAATATCCATGTGTTGGTGTTTCTTACAGCTTTTTTCTTGTAATTAATATCTAGTCTCTTAGTGTTATCATTGGAGAAGATGCTGATACAATTTCCATTTTCTTAAATTCACTGAGGCTTGATTTATGATCGAAGATGTGGTCTATCCTGGAGAATGTTCCATGTGCACTTGAGAAGAAGGTGTGTTCTTCTGCATTTGAATGGAATGTCCTGAAGATATAAAAGAGACCCATCTCATCTAATGGGTCATTTAAGATTTGTGTTTCCTTATTAATTTTCTGTTTTGATGATCTGTCCATTGATATGAGTAGGATGTTAAAGTCTCCTACTGTTATTGTGTTACTGTCAATTTCTCCTTTTATGTCTGTTAGTGTTTGTCTTACGATTGCTATGTCTTCCTCTTGGATTGATTCCCTGATCATTATATAGTGTCCAAAGGCAATGGCACCCCACTCCAGTACTCTTGACTAGAAAATCCCATGGACAGAGGAGCCTGGTGGGCTGCAGTCCATGGGGTCACTAAGAGTCGGACATGACTGAGCAACTTCACTTTCACTTTTCACTCTCATGCACAGGAGAAGGAAATGGCAACCCACTCCAATGTTCTTGCCTGGAGAATCCCAGGGACAGGGGAGCCTGGTGGGCTGCCGTCTATGGGGTTGCACAGAGTCGGACACGACTGAAGTGACTTAACAGTAACAGTAATCCTTATCTCTAGTAATATTCTTTAAGTTCTATTTTGTCTGTTATGAAGATTACTACTCCAGTTTTCTTTTGCTTCCCATTTGCATGGAATATATTTTTCCATCCTCTCACTTTCTATCTATATGTGTCTCTAGGCCTGGAATTGGAGAAGGAAATGGCAATCCACTTCAATATTCTTGCCTGGAGAATCCCAGGGATGGGGGAACCTGGTGGGCTGCCACTCTGGGGTTGCACAGAGTCAGACACGACTGAAGCGACTTAGCAGCAGGCCTGAACTGGGTTTCTTGTATACAGCATATATATGGGTTTTGTTTGTATTTCCATTTAGCCAGTCTGTGTCTTTTGGTTGAAGCATTTAATCCATTTACGTTTAAAGTAATTATTGATATATGTGTCCCTATGCCATTTTCTTAATTATTTGGGGTTGATTTTGTAGATCTTTTTTTCTTCTCTTGTATTTCTTGACTATATAAGTCTCTTTAACATTTGCTATAAAGCTGGTTTGGTGGTACTGAATTTTCTTAATTTTTGCTTATCTGAAATGTTTTTGTTTTTTAATTTCTCCATCAATTTTGAATGAGATCCTTGCTGGGAATAGTAATTTTGGTTGTAGATTTTTCCCTTTCAGTTCTTAAAATATATCCTGCAATTCCTTCTGGCCCACAGAGTTTCTGTTGAAAGATCAGCTGTTAAGCATATGGAGTTTCCCTTATATTTTACTTTTTGCTTCTCCCTTACTATTTTTAATATTCTTTCTTTCTGTTTGGTCTTTGTTAGTTTGATTAGTATGTGTCTCAGTGTGTTTCTCCTTGGATTTATCCTGTATGGGACTCTTTGTACCTCTTGGACTTGATTGGCTATTTCCTTTTCCATGTTGGGGAAATTTTCAACTATAATTGCTTCAAAAAATTTCCCATACCCTTTCTTTCTCTCTTCCTCTTCTGGGATCCCTATAATTAGAATGTTGGTGCATTTGATATTGTCTCACAGGTCTCTGAGACTGTCCTCAGTTCTTTTAATTCTTTTTACTTTATAGTGCTCTTTAGAAATGATTTCCACCATTTTATCTTCCAGCTCACTGATTGTTCTTCTGCTTCAAATATTTTGCTATTGACTCCTTCTAGAGTATTTTTAATTTAAGTAAATGTGTTGTTAGTCTCTGTATGTTTATTTTTAAATTCTTCTAGTTTTGTATTAATTGATTCTTGCATTTTCTCCATTTTGTTTTCAAGGTTTATGATCATCTTTAATATCGTTATTCTGAATTCTTTTTCAGGTAGTTTGCCTATTTCCTCTTCATTTATTTGAACTTCTGTGTTTCTAGTTTGTTCCTTCATTTGTGTAGTATTTCTCTTCCTTGTCACTATTTTTTTAACATATTGTGTTTGTGGTCTTCTTTTCGCAGGCTTCAGGTTGAATTCTTCTTCCTTTGGTTTCTGCCCTCCTAAAGCTGGTCCAGTCATTTGTGTAAGCTTCGTATAGGGTGAAACTTGTGCTGAGTTTTTGTTTGTTTGTTTTTCCTCTGATGGGCAAGGCTGAGTGAGGTGGTATTCCTATCTGCTGATGCTTGGGTTTGTATTTGTGCTTTGTTTGTTGTTTCAATAAGGCCTCCTGCACAGGGTGCTACTGGTGGTTGGGTGATGCCAGGTCTTGTATTCAAGTAGTTTCCTTTGTGTGATTTCTTGCTATCTGATACTCCTAAACATTTGTTCTCTGGTAGTCTAGGGTCTTTGAGTCAGTGTTCCTACTCCAATGGTTCAGGGCTTAATCTTATGGATGTATGACGCAGGTAGTTCTTCAGGTCATAGATTCATAGAAAACAGATATGGGATTTGAATCTTATCCAGTTTCATAGAAAACCCAGTGCTTATCTTAGTAAAGCACAGTATAGAACTCTGGTGGAATCCTTGACCTCAAAGAGCTTCTCGGCATCCCTTACAGGCCACTCCTCAGAGCTCTCCCTGGAACTGCCAACATGGACTGGCCTCTTGCTCCAGTGCATTTTAAGTCCCATGACTGCTGGGCTCGAGACGTTTTTGCTCACATTGTGACCCAGGGTAGCATGGAGAGGAGGCCACTGGGCCTCTGAATGTTGAAAGTAAGCTTGGAGCCAAGATGTCGGTCATCATGGGGGACACAGGTCTCTGACACATGCTCCCTCAGGAGTCAGGAAGATATTTATAAAATATCTGCCAAGTGTTATATAGGGAAACAGTGTTGTGCATGAACTAGTTGTCAGTGCTTGTGAGACTGGCTTGTTTTATAGAGTCATGAGCAAGTGAATCTATATAACATAACAGTAGTTCTGTTATGCTATTATATGCACAAAGCTATCCAAAGCAAAACAATGCAAAGATGCTGTGACCAAGACTTGTAGGAACCCACCCTTGTATTTCCCCTAGAAACAATATTTCTGTGGTCCCCAGTTCAGTGTATGTGGCAACTTATAGAACACAACTACCCTGAAAAATGAGAATTAGCTATATAAAGGTGGAATCAAGGTTTTCAGTATAAGTAGGTAGATTTGATACCTAGATAATGCCCCTGAAAGAACCAATAGGAACATTGTTTATCCAAAAGAAATGACCTGTCTAGAATGCAAATCTCAGCTTCTGAATAGTGATCTGTATGAAAAAGAGCCATAACTTCTTGGGAAAGTAGATGATTCCAGGGCCAGGTTAGTGAAAGTACATTGAATACACTGTTGTACCAAAAACCAAAGAAGTGTTCCAAGAATAATGAACACAAGTCAAAAACATGCCAAAGCCAGATTATGGTGCCCACACTGCCCAAATCTGGAACATTAAATTGAACAATAAAAATGATACTGAATATTATCTTCATCAAAATACTTCTAAATGCCAAAAGAAAATATGTAACTTTATAGGGACAAACCCTGGCTGACCTCACCTAACAAGATAATCATCCACAATGGGGCAAATTCATAACAGGAATAACCTGAAACAGATGCATGGAAAGAAAAGAGACTGACAACCATGGCATTCCTGCATAATTGAAGTCTAACCATGAGGATCCATCAAGCAAACCCCACTGAGGGACATTCTACAAAGTGCATGACCTGTGATGTTCAAGTTTGTGTCATATAAAACAAGACAGGTTGAGGAAGTATCAGAGAACAGACTAGACTAACAGAACTATTAATACTGACACATATAATTCTGGACCAGAATTTTTTTTTAATATAAATTACGTTAAAGGTACAATTGGAGAAAGTTATATTCAGTTTAGTCAGTTCAGTTCAGTCACTCAGTCATGTCTGACTCTTTCCGACCTCATGAATCACAGCACACCAGGCCTCCCTGTCCATCGCCAAATCCTGGAATTCACTCAAACTGATGTCCATCAAGTCAGTGATGACATCCAGCCGTCTCATTCTCTGCCATCCCCTTCTCCTCCTGCCCCCAATCCCTCCCAGCATCAGAGTCTTTTCCAATGAGTCAACTCTTACGTTCACGTATTGCTGAAGCTTGACTTGGAGAATTTTGAGCATTACTTTACTAGTGTGTGAGATGAGTGCAATTGTATGGTAGTTTGAACATTCTTTGGCAATTCCTTTCTTTGGGATTCAAATGAAAACTGACCTTTTCCTCTCCTGTGGCCACTGCTGAGCTTCCAAACTTGCTGACATAATGAGTGCAGCACTTTCACAGCATCATCTTTCAGGATTTGAAATAGCTCAACTGGAATTCCATCACCTCCACTATCTTTGTTAGTAATGATGCTTTCTAAGGCCCACTTGACTGCACATTCCAGATGTCTGGCTCTAGATAAGTGATCACACCATCGTAATTATTTGGGTCATGAAGATCCTTTTTGTACAGTTCTTGCCACCTCTTCTTAATATCTTCTGCTTCTGTTAGGTCCAGATCATTTCTGTCCTTTATTGAGCCCATATTTGCATGAAATATTCCCTTGGTATCTCTAATTTTCTTGAAGAGATTTCCAGTCTTTCCCTTTCTGTTCTTTTCCTCTATTTCTTTGCATTGATCGCTAAGGAAGGCTTTCTTATCTCTTCTTGCTATTCTTTGGAACTCTGCATTCAGATGCTTATATCTTTCCTTTCCTCCTTTGCTTTTTTGCTTTTCTTCTTTTCACAGCTATTTGTAAGGCCTCCCCAGACAGCCATTTTGCTTTTTTATATTTCTTTTCCATGGAGATGGTCTTGATCCCTGTCTCCTGTACAATGTCACAAACCCCATTCCATAGTTCATCAGGCACTCTATCTATCAGATCTAGGCCCTTAAATCTATTTTTCACTTCCACTGTATAATCATAAGGGATTTGATTGAGGTCATACCTGAATGGTCTAGTGGTTTTCCCTGTTTTCTTCAATTTCAGTCTGAATTTGGTAATAAGGAGTTCATGATCTGAGTCACAGTCAGCTCCTGGTCTTGTTTTTGTTGACTGTATAGAGCTTCTCCATCTTTGGCTGCAGAGAATATAATCAACCTGATTTTGGTGTTGACCATCTGGTGATGTCCATGTGTAGAGTCTTCTCTTGTGTTGTTGGAAGAGGGTGTTTGCTATGACCAGTGCATTTTCTTGGCAAAACTCTATTAGTCTTTGCCTTGCTTCATTCCACATTCCAAGGCCAAATTTGCCTGTTACTCCAGGTGTTTCTTGACTTCCTACTTTTGCATTCCAGTCCCCTATAATAAAAAAGGACATCTTTGGATGCAAATCAAAACCACCAGGAGGTATCATTTCACACCAGTCAGAATGGCAGTGATCCAAAAGTCTACAAGCAGCAAATTTGGAGATGATGTGGAAACAAGGGAACCCTCTTACATTGTTGGTGGGAATGCAAACTAGTACAGCCACTATGGAGAACAGTGTGGAGATTTCTCAAAAAACTGGAAATAGAACTGCCTTATGACCCACTGCTGGGCATACACACTGAGGAAACCAGAATTGAAAGAGACACATGTACCCCAGTGTTCATCGCAGCACCATTTATAATAGCCAGGACATGGAAGCAACCTGGATGTCCATCAGCAGTGAATGGATAAGAAAGCTCTGGTACATATACACAGTGGAGTATTACTCAGCCATTAAAAAGAATACATTTGAATCAGCTCTAATGAGGTGGATGAAACTGGAGCCAATTATACAGAGTGAAGTAAGCCAGAAAGAAAAACATCAATATAGTATACTAACACATATATATGGAATTTAGAAAGAGGGTAATGATAACTCTGTATGTGAGACAGCAAAAGAGACACAGATGTATAGAACAGACTTTTGGACTCTGTGGGAGAGGGAAAGGGAGGGATGATTTGGGAGAATGGCATTGAAACATGTATAGTATCATATAAGAAATGAATCTCCAGTCTATGTTCAATGCAAGATACAGAATGCTTGGGACTGGTGCATGGGGATGATCCAGAGAGATGATATGGGGTGGGAGGTGGGGTGGGCGGGGGATTAGGATTGAGAACTCATGTACACCCTTGGCTGATTCATGTCAATGTATGGCAAAACCAATACAGTATTGTAAAGCAAAATAAAGTAAAAATAAAAATTAAAAAAATAAATTAAAAAATAAAATAAAATAAAATTGCCTTTCTATTTGTTTTAAAATTGTAAAGATAGAATAAAATATCAGACAAGATAAAATGCCACATTTTTACAAAATATATACTTATCTATTTAATGTCATTGCTTCAAATGAGGTAAACAGATTTTAAATTTTTTCATAGCTATAGCTAATTTTGTTAGATCAAAATCAAATTAAAAAAAATCTTTATGGAAATTGTGTTTAAAGACATTACACCAGACACAAGAACTTCCTCCCTTCTCTCTTGAAATTTATGAAAACAAAATGCATATATATATATACACACACACACACACATATATATATATATATAAAGGAATAGAAATATATATAAACAACAATATCAGAATCAGGACAGGGTGAACAGTGGACAAAGAATTTCCAGATTTGGGGAAGGTAGAAGTTATAAAACTGTGTTGGCAAATGAAAGCAGAGGGAACCAAAGCCTGTCCTGGAAAGGTTTGATTGAATTGGAGAAAACAATGGAGGAAGCCAGGGAGGGAGAGTGAAAGCAGAGAATATTATAGCTGAAAATGAATGGAGTCATAGAAAGTTGCTTCATTTTAACATACAATCGACCCTCCAGCTTCCATCTATTGTGCAGGCAACCACAGTTTACCCCTTAAGGGAACAAATGTTTTTTGCAGAAAGAAATGGAAAAAGGAGTACCAGGACTTGGAGAAGGCAGTGGCAACCCACTCCAGTACTCTTGCCTGGAAAATCCCGTGGATGGAGGAGCCTGGTAGGCTGCAGTCCATGCAGTTGTGAAGAGTCAGACATGACTGAGCGACTTCACTTTCACTTTTAACTTTCATGCATTGGAGAAGGAAATGGCAACCTCCTCTTGTTCTTGCCTGGAGAATCCCAGGGACGGGGGAGCCTGGTGGACTGCCATCTATGGGGTTCCACAGAGTTGGACACGACTGAAGCGACTTAGCAACAGAAGTAGCAGCAGCAGGAGAAGCTTAGTGGGTTGGGGCATTCCAAAGGAGAACTCTCACCATCCCACTTTGATCTCATTGTAATAACAAGTTATCTCTGAATGCTTACTCTAAAAAGAATCATGTCCATTAGAAAGGTCTTCATATTCTAATTTTAAAAAATTATTTATTTAAGCTGCAGTGCATCACATTGCATGTGGGACCTTATGTCCCCAGCCAGGGATGAAAGCTGTGGCCCTTGCAGTGGACATGCAGAGTCTTAACTACCAGACCAACAGGAGAGCACCCATGTTATCATTTTAAAAGTTACAGATTGCAAATAATCAGTATACATGTTCTAAAAAGATCTTTATCAGTATAAACAATACAGAATACAAAGAAACAGTAAATCATTTAAGATAAAAGATATTCATGAAGAACATATTTTCAACATGTTGTTCAATACTATGTTCAAAAGGTAGGAAAGGTATGGAAAATTCAAAACAAGAAAAATCAAATAAAGTGTTCTTAGAAGCAAAATAAATAAATAAATAAATAAATGGCTGCACCTTATGGCACCTTCTGCCATAAGGGTGGTGTCATCTCTATACATAAGGTTATTGATATCTCTCTCAGAAACCTTGCTTCCAGCTTGTGCTTCATCCAGACTGGCATTTTGCATGATCTACTCTGCATAGAAGAAAAGCAGGGTCACAATGTAGAGCCTTGACATATTCCTTTCCCAATTTGAGACCAGTCCATTGTTCCATGTTCAGTTCTAACTGTTGCTTCCTGACCTGCATACAGATATCTCAGGAGGCAGGTAAGGTGGTCTAGTATTCCTATCTCTTGAAGAATTTACCACAGTTTGCTTTGATCTACACAGTCAAAGGATTTGGCATAGCCAATAAAGCAGAAATAGATGTTTTTCTGGAACTTTCTTGCTTTTTCTATGATTGATCCAATGTACATTGGCAATTTGATCTCTGATTTCTCTGCCTTTCCTAAATCCAGCTTGAACATCTGGAAGTTCTCGGTTCACATACTGCGGAAACCTGGCTTGGAGAATTTTGAATATTACTTTACTAGCATGTGAGAATTGGGCAATTGTGCAGTAGTTTGAACATTCTTTGCCATTGTCTTTCTTTGAGATTGGAATGAAAACTGACCTTTTCCAGTCCTGTGGCCACTGCTGAGTTTTCCAAATTTTCTGGCATATTGAGTGAAGCACTTTCACAGCATCATCTTTTAGGATTTGAAATAGCTAAGCTGTAATTCCATCACCTCCACTAGCTTTGTTTGTAGTGATACTTCCTAAGACCCATTTGACTTTACACTGCAGGATGTCTGGCTCTAGGTGAGTAATCACACCATCGTGATTATCTGGGTCATGAAGATTTTTTGTATATTTCTTCTGTGTATTCTTGCCATCTCTTCTTAATATCTTCTGCTTCTGTTGGGTCCATAACATTTCTGTCCTTTATCGAGCCCATATTTGCATGAAATATTCCCTTGGTATCTCTAATTTTCTTGAAGAGATCTCTAGTCTTTCTCATTCTATTGTTTTCCTCTATTTCTTTGCATTGACACTGAGGAAGGCTTTCTTATTCTCTTTGCTATTTTTGGAACTCTGCATTCAGATTTATGTATCTTTCCTTTTCTCCTTTGCCTTTCACTTCTCATCTTTTCTCAGCTATTTGTAAGGCCTCCTCAGACAGCCATTACTGTTTGAATTTCTTTTTCTTGGGGGTGGCTTTGATCACTGCCTCCTGTACAATATTACCAACATCTGACCATAGTTCTTCAGGCACTCTGACTATCAGATCTAATCCCTTGAATCTGTTTGTCACTTCCACCGTATAATCATAAGGAATTTGATTTAGGTTGTACATGAATGGTCTAGTGGTTTTCCCTATTTTCAATGTAAGCCTGAATTTTTCAATAAGGAGTTCATTACCTGAGCCACAGTCAGCTCTTTGTCTTGTTTTTGCTGACTGTATAGAGCTTCTCTTTCTTTGGCTACAAAGAATATAATCAATCAATCAAAATAAAGTAATAATAACAATAATAAATTGAGTTTGTAAGACAAGGTCATAGAAATATAAAAAGTAAGCTTACCTTCACTTGTATATAAAAATTCTCTAGTTTTGCCTCTCCCCCATCCATATTATGGGCTTCTCAAGTGCTTGGTGGTAAAGAATCCAACTGCCAATGTAGGACACTTGGATTTGATCCCTGGATTGGGAAGCTCCCCTGTAGTAGGAAATAGCAACCCACTCCAGTATTCCTCCCTAGAAAATCCCATGGACAGAGGTGCCTGATGGGTTACAGCCCATGGAGTTGCAAAGAGTCAGATACAACTGAACACACACGCACTCATTTTATCTGCTATTGATACTATAATTTACATCCATTTGTATTGCTTATCCATTAACAAATTATTGTAGCTGTATTTATTTTTAATACTTTTGTCCTTTAATAGCATTCAATTTATTAACAGGAAAATGTACCTGATAAAATGTGCTTGCTCTTAGAAAATATACCTTGAATATTTAAGGACAAAAGGGGCTTTATATCTGCAACTTGTCAAATGGTTCTGAAAATAAATATAAAATAAAATAAAATGGCAAAATGTTAACAGTTAGGAGCCCTGAGAGAAAGGTATATTGGGGCTCTTTGTTAACTTTTCTTGCAATTTCTATACATTTGAAAATATTTTAAAACAAAATTTACCAAAAGCAAAGGGAAAAAAGGAAGTGCTTGATAAAATATCATGTATATAAAACAAAACAAAAAACAAATAAAAACAAAAACTATGGGTTGCTCACAACATTAATGTAATTAGTGTATTCTATGTCCCTGAGAGTTTCTAGAATGTAATAGTTAAAACTCAACCTGTGAAAACATAAACAATTCCTGTTTATCTACTACTATGTCTTCAACTTTTTACTCTTTTTACCCTTTATGCTAGAAACACTGCAATTTTCCAGGCCAGAATATTGGAGTGGGTGGCCTTTCCCTTCTCCAGGGGATGTTCCCAACCCAGGGATCCAGCCCGGATCTCCAGTGTTTCAGGCAGATTCTTTACCAGCTGAGCCACAAAGGAAGCCCAGGATTACTGGAGTTGATAGCCTATCCCTTCTCCAGCAGATCTTCCTGACCCAGGAATCAAACAGGGGTCCTTTGCATTGCAAGTGGATTCTTTACCAAACTGAGCTGAAGCCCAGAAACACTGCCAGGTGTCTAAAATGGTGGGAGAGATCACCTCCATCCAATTCCTCTGTGCTATTTGTAGCAAAGAACACCTTTCTCCTCTAGAGAAAATAATCTCTGTGTGCTATGCTTGGAAAGTGGATACTGCAGTCAAGTCCCGTTATACTTCAATGACCGTGCATTTTAACATGACATCTTGCTCCAGAGGTAGAAGTTATTCCAAAACTGATGGACTCTTTCTCTACTATTGTGCTGAGTCCTAACACTCCAAGTCAGACTGGTCAGGACCAGTCTGACTTAAAGGCCTTTTCACAATCATTTGCCTGAAATTTTCTACAATGCAGATGCTGGCAGAGATTTATGCCACAGAGAAGTGAGTTCTCACTGCTATAGCCAAAGAGTCTCTCTATAAGGAGTAAGAAACCAGGGGGTGAAGGAAATAGAGCAAATCTTTTTTAAATAATTTTTTTACATAGATCATTTTTCAAATTCTTTATTGAATTTGTTACAATATTGCTTCTGTTTCTTTTTTTTTTTTTTTTTTTTGCCACCAAGATTATGGGATCTTGGCTTCCCTACAAGGGACTGAACCCATACAATCTGCACTGGAAGGTGAAGTCTCAACCACTAGACCATTAGGGAAGTTCCCATAGAGCTAATTTTTATCAGAAGACCATATCCAGTGGGGAGCATCAGAGGCAAGCATTCTCTGTCTAGTTGTCAAAAATGAGGCTTCAGTAGAGAGGCTTCCAGCTACAAAGTATCTTGAATAATCAAATTTTAAATAAGGATTTTTAGCATTAGATGTGTATGTCAATTAATCAGCTGCTCTCTCTGTGTAGGTAATCAAGAACCAGGCAAGGGTTGACAAAACCATTATAAGCAGAGGAACAGCAGTGGTTTCCATTCAAGAACCATCCAAAGTCAAGCATGGAGAAATGTGTAATTGATCGTGAATGATATGGAGGAGCTAAAGAGATAGCAAATACCACAAAAGGCAGTATAGCATTAGTATGAAGTACAGGTAGCAAAACAAAGGAAATGCACGCCTAAACCTTGGAAATAAAACCCCTTGTAAAAAGAAGCTGGCCATCTGAATATATACGATGGGCCTACACTGGACCACTCTGAGGATGCCGAGGTGATGTTCTGTGGACTGTCCTTGGTCAGGCTTAGATAAGGGCAAATTAAGCTATTCTGAGATTATTGCCTGACTTTGATTAATTTTTTTATCCACACCCCACCCCAGACTGAAGAAGACTATTGCAGTTGATGATCACTAAACTCTAAAATAAGGGATTTCCCTGGTGGCTCAGATGGTAAAGCGTCTGTCTACAATGCAGGAGACCCGGGTTCAAACCCTGAGTTGGGAAGATCCCCTGGAGAAGGAAATGGCAATCCAGTCCAGAACTATTACCTGGAAAATCCCATGGACAGAGGGCTTGGTAGGCTACAATCTATGGGGTCGCAAAGAGTTGGACACGACTGAGTGACTTAACTGCACTTCACAAACTTTAAAATAAGAGTAGTGGTGTTTTTGGTAATTGTAATGCATCACCATATGAAACTATGAAAGACTTGGGAAAAGAAGCTAGTCTGTCAGATGAGATCTACAAAAAATGATGAAGGAGACATCAAGGGATGATAATTTAGGTGCTAATTTTTGAGGACAATTGAGACAAGTCATATTTTAAAAAACTGATTTAGCTTTACCTAAACTGAGTTATGGATGTGATAGAAATTAGGTAACTGGGTTTATTAAATCTTCTTGTTTCTATTGTATAGAGATAAATTCATTTCAATAAGAAGTCATGTGAATAACTTAACTTTATAAATAAAATATCATTAAGTTTTTGATAGGTAAGAAGTGGATTTATTAAAAAACAACAACAGCAACAACAAACTCCACAGATAGTGTGAGCCACTGCAGAGGGTGGGTGCCTGTAAATAAAATTTTTTAAAGCAAGAGTGAGATGTCTCTAAGGTAAGTCCCCCATGGAATGATGTAATCAGACTTTATACTAAGGTAAAAATTTCAAACTAATTGGAAGCCAAGCCCCAGGATCATCAGGATTTGATCATCGAGAAATAAGTACATGATGGAAGAAGGAAAACTGAATAGTCCGATTGAAAACAAGTAACTTCATTTAGAAAAAGAGACCATAACAAATAAAGAATATTTACTTTGGCAGTTTGTGATTAATATTTTACTTACAGTGTATCTTGTATTTACATCTCCCCCATTACTTACACTTATTAGCTTTCTTTTTACTGTCATCAATTTTCAACTTCTCATCATTGCTAAGAAATATATGACTGAGGTAACTGCACCATATCCCACAAATGCTCTGCTCTATTTAACCGAGACAGCAATATTCGATAGTGCACTGATGCTGACATAGATTTTAGTAAGAACAATTTCACCTGGGAATAACTAGCCTTGCCTAACTATCAAAGCCAACTTCCTGAAATATAGGTAGGAACAAAACAATTATTAAGAATTGAGCCATAACTCCCAGTCAGGGTCCCATAGGAAAAAACTGGGGTGTTTGAAGGGCATTTTAAAGAGCTTCAATTTACCTATGACAGGTAAGTCACAGTTAAGAAGGAAGTAACATATACCTGTGACATATGGGTGATGGATTAGTCACCCACAATGCTTCCTCTTCTGCTAGTGGCTCATTTTTATTATGTAAGAAAAGCATCACAATCTAATGATTATCAGCTTACATACCTCAGCGTATTCACAGCCATACATACCATCGATCACATTCGATATTCTGCTTGACTGTTCTAGAATCATTCAAAATAAAGCAAATGTAATTGTAAGAATTATTAAGATTTATACGAGGAGACTTTTCAAAATCTTCTAAATCTCAACTCAATTTCCTACTGTACCAGTAAGGAGACCACTCAATAATCTATTTTCAATTATTCAATAGCAAAATAATAATTATATTATATCCAGACATCAGATAAATAGCAATGGACTCGAATCTACAATCACATACTGATCACAATACTATTAATAGTCATATGTGATGTTAAAGAGTGCAATATTTGGCCTCTTTTGTAACTCCTACTTATCCTTTCTCTCCTCAATCCTATGATCTGAGAAAACAAAGCACCTGAAAGAATTAGTTTCAGATAATTATGTTTTTTCACCCTGGTAAAAACTAATTGCAAGATCTCCACCTTATATAAACTCATATTTACTATTAGCTTATTATTCTATGAAAGAAGAAAAATGTGGTTTAAATTCCAATTAAATGAAGCTTAGATAAAACAAATCTAAATATGATTTAAAATACTTTTACATGTACTTAGATTTTCATTGATTTTTTTTGTAGTAAAGTTTTCATTTAAATTAAAGAAATGTAATTTATCCAAGAATTGTAGTGTCTGTGGAATTGTTTCTAGAGAAGGTAATTTTCTACAAGTATTTTAAATCAAAAAGTTACAATGACAGCCTCTGACATTATTTCATGAAATTGAAAAGTATTTAAAATCAACCATATGCAAGTTACTATGCCAGACAGTGGGAGATTTCAATTCAAGCCAACAAAAAATACTATCTGTGTGTTCCTTATGTTGCAGGGATTGTGGAAGCTAGAAACAAAGGATGAATAATATCTAAGAACTTTACTCAAGAAGTTAACAACTTCATCAGAGATATAAACAATTGACAAAGTAATAGAAATTCAGTCTGGTAACTGTGATAGTAGAAGGATGCTCTACTTAGTTTGAGTTACTAATAAAATTTGCCCAGAATATTGGATAGACTGATTGTGGGCATAACAGTGGATTTCTATCAGACACCTGTCTTTCCTACTCTTCTCCCTGAAAATCTTTACTTTCATCAATGTGTAACTTTTGGAATTTTCTTTGCTTTGTAGATTTTAATAAAGCTGCAGAATCAAATTTCATTTGCTGTGCCTGAAATAAGATTCAGAACTCATATTGTCTGTTATCTAAATGATTCAAATAAAATTTAAACATCATAATTTATAAATAAATATTGTGCATTTTTAATATATTCTAAAGAATTAATTTCCAACTATATTAAAATATTTTAATATTTTATAAAACAAGAACCTATACAGTGAGATTTGAGAAATTATAGCAAACTAAGCATTTTGTGATAGGAAATGACATCATGATGATATTCAATATTTACAAGAGTCAACTTCATCCAAAAAGGGGAAAAGAAAAGAGATTAGGAAAAAAGTGTAAATTCATATAGAAATGGAAGAGTAAATCTGTATTTTGTCTTTGACATATTAGAGTCAGATATAAACTATAATCTGAACTTGCATCTGTTTTACTCATCTTGCATAGTGAAGCACACACTCTAACTTAAGGAAAGAAAACTTTTAAAGACTCTCAGGACTGTCAGACAGGGTTCAGATAGTGTTTTAAATTTCAATAGACAGGAAATACATAAAATCTTTTAAATATATCAAATATAAAATAGAGAGCTTATTGATGCTTATCCTTCAGCAGTTTACTACAGAGACAGACCTTTAGCCAATAAGGAAAAAAAAGGGGGGGGGGGGAGCAGTGAAGATATTCATGCTAATGCATTTCACTGTTAAATAGTCCATATTTGCCAAATACAACAGATGTTAGAGATAATAAAATGTTTCTGGAATAAAATCAACAAATGCAACAGAATTTTACCCAAGACTGTGTTCTTGTAATTATCTGGGGCCAATTGGTGGCTGCAGTAGGTAAAATTACTGCCATGTGCAAGCCAGAACCGCTGCTACAAATTCTGAGATCTTGAAACTTTCCATAATCTCTCTAGTTCCTAAACTTGTGATTCTTTAGTGAAAAGTGTGTGTTATTCTCTCAGTCGAGTCCAACTCTTTGCAACTCCATGGGCTGTAGCAATTCCACGGGGTTCTCCAGACAAGAATACTGGAGAGGGTGGTCACGGCCGCCTCCAGGGGATCTTCCCAACCCAGGGATCAAATCTGGGCCTCCTGCATTGCAGACAGTTCCTTTACTGCCTGAGCCATCAGTGAAGCCTTTTGACTCTTTAACTATACCATAAATCCCAATCTCAGTCTGGTTGTGGTAATACTCTTATTCTGAATGTCCATGAGAGAGAAGAAAAATTAAAAAAATTAAAGTGCCAGTTACTTGCTTTTATCCTTCAGATTTTGTACTATACTATAACCACTTTAAAAAAATGATGAAAGACAGTAGCAATAAGGCAATCAGTTAATGCTTGAAAATGGAAGAAGAGAAATATACGTATATGTGTGTGTGTATATATAATATATCTTATTATCTATTTTACATGATGAGTCCCTTTGAAAAATTTGGTCAGATTAAATACAGAATCAAAAATATCTTTGGTGGAAATCATCTCTCATTTTCACTAATATGGCAATGATATTGTCACAGGGTTCTTTATTTTCTTGTATGATGGTATAACAAAGAATTTTGGTTGCACATGAGCAAAGACTTGGAGAAATGGGTCCTGGGCTCTGATCACCCATTTAGGGAGACACGCTTTCTTACTGTCACTGATTTAGGAAAAACAAATCTATTTATTCATAGACAATTTGGAGTGCTAAAATAGATTAATCATTATTCTAAGCAAGCAAAGAAAGCAGACAAGTTTTCTCTTCTCAGGCACTTATACATTTAGTGGAAGAGAAAAATAATAACATGTAAAAACATGAAGTAATTACCTTTTGTGATGCCTACTACCAAGGAAACTCAAGAATGAGGTAGATGGTAACAGGGATCCTCTGCTTACACAGCACAATCAGAGCAGGAGACTCACTTGCTGAGGAGCTGACAGACAAAGAAGGTCAAGGTACAAGGGGGAGGAAGCACCTGGGCAGCCAGGCTACAGCCTTAGAAAGAACTGGGACAACGACTTGGCAGAATGAAAGCCCAAAGTGCTGGTTATAGCAATAATAATTATTTTTTGATTATTATGTGCCAGGCATCAGGTGAAGTCTGAATTCTCATAAGAACTCTCCAGGGAAGGTTTTATTACTAACCCCATGCTACAAAAGTGAACATGAAAGCACAAGGAAATGAAGTTTCTCAAGGTTACACAATTAATCAGCAGGGGACCCAAGTTTTATCCTCAACCAGCACTCACACACCAGAGCTCACTAAGTTATATTATCACCTCATAATTAGCTTTTACTGAGCACTTGCTTAATGACAAGGATCAGGTTAAACCCTTTGGAATATATAATCTTTAAAAAATCTTTACAGCAATTACATTGGGGGAGGAAAGGAGCAGGCTGAGCTGACTCCATCTTGAAAAAGAAGGAAACTCCATCTTGCACTTTCAGTGAGCTTTGGACTACGTGCCTGGTAGTCATCAGTTCAGTTCAGTTCAGTCACGCAGTCGTGTCCGACTTTTTGCGACCCCATGAATCGCAGCACGCCAGGCCTCCCTGTCCATCACCAACTCCCGGAGTTCACTCAGACTCACATCCATTGAGTCAGTGATGCCATCCAGCCATCTCATCCTCGGTCGTCCCCTTCTCCTCCTGCCCCCAATCCCTCCCAGCATCAGGGTCTTTTCCAATGAGTCAACTCTTCGCATGAGGTGGCCAAAGTACTGGAGCTTCAGTTTTAGCATCATTCCTTCCAAAGAAATCCCAGGGTTGATCTCCTGGTAGTCATAGGGATGATATAACATATGGCCGAACTGGCCTCCCGGACTGATAAACACCAGATTCCAGACTATGTTTTCCCATTGCCCAAAAGAATGCAATAATCCGCTATGTAGTCAGTCACCTTTGTAATCTTCATGGCAGCCTTTGGTGTAGGCTACAGTGAATAACCAGCTGACCCTTCTGATTATGAATCAGAAGGGTTTAAGGAATTTGGGGATGTGGGCTTGAGCAGTATACTTGAGGTATATAAGGTTTCCGTAAAAGTCGGTTGGGGTCTTTGGTTAAGAGGAGACTCTGCCGTGGGCCCGCTGGTGTAGCAAACTGTATTCCACTATCTGCATTGTCCTTCGAGTGAGTTTGTTTCCTGGAATGCGTGGCTACAACAATATAAGATAAACACTTTTTAAAAATTCCATTTTGAAGATTAGGCAACTAGGTATTAGAAAGTTTAGATAAGTTTTTCAGTTACCCAGACAATGACAAGAAGGGCCAGGATCTGAATTAAGGCACATTCTGGGGATTCCTATACAGACACACAAAGAAGGACTGTGTTTTATGTCTTTATCTAACAAATTAGCTTTTTGAGTGGAGAGGACAAGGGCCTGGGACAACATAGAGGATCCAGAAAACCCATTTCCAATCCATTTCCCTCTTCTCTTTGAGATGAGCGCCCATTCTCATTTTTTATCTTTACTAAGGCCTCTTTTCCTTTGGTGGTAATCAACATGGCAGAAGGTGACCATTTCTATCAATTCCCACACTAACAAAACCCTTTACAAGAGAACACTAAGACAAAAGCTGAAACACTATGTTTCAGGGATTTTGTCAACACCAAGGAATTATAATACAGGGCATGGCTTCTCTGGTGGCTCATCAGTAAGGAATTCGCCTGCCAAAGCAGGAGATGTTGGTTTGATCCTTGGTTTGGGAATATCCCCTGGAGGATGGCATGGCAATCCACTCTAGTACTCCTGCCTAGAAAATCTTGTGACAGTCCATCGCATTGCCAAGAGTCAGACAACTGAAGTGACTGAGCACACAGAGGGTCACAGTGCATGAAGATGATTTTTCCTGAAACCACCATGGAGATTGAAAGGGAGGACAACTCCTTACAAAGGAAAATTATTAAGAGAGTACTGCAACATTAGAAAAGTGTTTAAGATTCTTCCTATGCTTAACTTTCTTTGCCACACACACACACACACACACACACACACCAATTGTAAAACTAAAACACTGGGAAAATATCAATATATTTTAAATATATTTCCAGTTTTAGGAAAAATATTTGACATTTAATGTAGAATTTATATATTATTTCCCACGTGTTTTAGATAAGGGTATTTAGCATTAATTTATATATTCAGGTATACAGGTCTCCTTAAGTATCAAGAAGAATATCATTACCATTCTACTCTGAATTATTTCAAGATACTCTTAAACTTTGAACACAAGACACTCTTTTTCCTTGTTTTATGTATATATATGTATATATATATATATATAATTCATAGTATATGTATGTGTACAAGGATTGAGCACATCATAGTAATTGTCTCTCCCTATTTACCTACATCTCCATTTATCTGCATGATAAAAGGACAGTAAAACTTAAAGATCACTTGACTAATGAACTATCCCACTTTCTTACATTACATATGAATGTCCTGAATCAGAAACAAGACTTGCCCAAGGTCATACATCTAATATTATTAGCTAATATTAAATTAGCTGTTTAACCTTGGGCAAGTCATGTTTCTGAGTTTCCCACTATTCTGAAGGATAGTGGGAGTTGGAAATCCAGTATCACTAGACAGGGTAATCTTCTCTTAGAGCAACAATTTTCAATTTGGAGTGATTTGCCTTTTAAGAGACTTTTTTGTTTTTGGTCTCAAAAGGAGGGTTGAATGGATGGGCGTGTTTAGTGGATAAAGGCCAGAGATGCTGCTAAACATCCTAGAGTGCACAGCACAAATCCCCCAAAAATAAGCACCCAGCCCTCAATGTCAGTGCTGCCAAGGTGAAGAAGCTTAGAGCAATACCATTTTTATTTTATACATTGAAGTTCTTCAAGAAGTGGCTTCACTTAAAATAATTAAATGCATTAACCCAGTTAAAAGCAAAGGTGAAATAAATTCAATTTGTCATTATATGTTACTTTTCCAGTTGGCATATATCTAAAAATTGAAATCATCTCACAAAATATAGCAATTGTATATATGAAATACACTTGATTGAATTGATATTTTAGAATAGAGTGTAAAAAATAATTTTATGCTGTATTTCATATATATTAGTGTGTATATATATATACTTTTACATCAGATTTGTCTTAAAAAGCATAGACAAAATGTACACCAAAATCATCATAGGGGCTCATTAAAGATGCATGAATTTGTGATTCCCTGTGCCCATTTCAATATAAATCCTGAGAATTATATAGTTGAAAATCAGCCCAATTGATTCATACACAATCTGACCATTTAAAATATCTCATCTAGAGAACAATTAAAATTGAAAAGATAAACACAATTCTAACACATTGATAAGGCAACTTTCATCCACTGGCAATTTTAGTAGCAACTAATTTTAGTGAAAATGGTCATAAAATACAAAGCTGCGAATAGCACTAGGATGATAATACAGTGAATTACGAGATAATGAAGTAAAGTAGATTCATTTCCAAGGATGAACTGTGGTCAGTTAAGGCCTTCCTTTCTAAAGAAATGCCATTTAAACTGAGACCTGAAGACTTTAAGATTTTGAAGTATTGATGAAAAAAACATTTTACTCAGAATTAGCAAAACATACAAAAGCCATTTGGTATGTTTTTGATACAGAGATCCTGGCCAAAAGGGCATTGTGGCTAGATACTGGGAATAAGGGGAGAAAGTTGGCACCCCACTCCAGTACTCCTGCCTGGAAAATCCCATGGACGGAGGAGCCTGGTAGGCTGCAGTCCATGGGGTCGCTGAAAGTCGGACACGACTGAGCGACTTCACTCACTTTTCACTTTCATGCATTGGAGAAGGAAATGGCAACCCATTCCAGTGTTTTTGCCTGGAGAATCCCAGGGAAGGGGGAGCCAGGTGGGCTGCCATCTATGGGCTCGCACAGAGTCAGACACGACTGAAGTGACTTAGCAGCACAGTGGTACAAGAACTATTTGGGTGGAGGGGTGGGAGAAAAAAAAATATTTTTCATAGTTTTAGGTATTGTGATGTGACCTTATTTGTTTGAAAAGGGTGTTCTGAATAGTCTGTAGACAATGGATTATAAATCGGTAAGTACTCTTGCCTGGAAAACCCCAGGGATGGAGGAGCCTGGTGTGCTGCAGTCCATGGGGTCGCTAAGAGTCGAGCACGACTGAGTGACTTCACTTTCGCTTTTCAGTTTCATACATTGGAGAAGGAAAGGCAACCCACTCCAGTGTTCTTGCCTGGAGAATCCCAGGGACAGGGAGCCTGGTGGGCTGCCCTCTATGAGTTCTCACAGAGTCAGACGCAACTGAAGTGACTTAGCAGCAGCAGCATACTAGTGGAAAGATTAATTTAGAGACCATTCATTGACTACCTAGGGGTGTGGTGTGCAATGGTGGCTGAAACTGGACTGATGATAGTAGAGAAGAAGGAAAGAAAGTGGGCTGAAATTCATAGGTGGCAAAAGCCATAGTATTTGGCAAGATGACTTTGATATGCAAGATAAGGAAGAAGATAATTACTTGGTTTCTAGAAAAGAAGTGAATAGATGTAGTCAATATTTTGTCAATCTAGTAGGATAGTGGATGTTGCAACCTGAGGCAGAGTGAGTTGTTGGAATAATTTTTAGTTTTCTTACTTGACCAAGAGTTGGACAGAAGAATCTTGGAGAAACGTTGGAGGAAGAGTATATCTACAGGATATAGCAGTTCGGTTTTGCTAATGTTGTATTTTCAGTGTCCATGGTACATTCAATCAAAGGCTATCAAATATCTATGTCTGAAGCTCAGAGAATTGATCATGGCAAGACATATTGTCCTTTCTATAGAGGCAATATTTAAATCTCTGGCCGAGTTTCCATACCAAGAAGGAAAGGAGGCCTGGAGACACTCCCTGGACAACTTCAACATTTAAAGAAAGGTAGAGAAGGGAAAGCAAGTAAACAAATGTTGAAGGAAACAGAGGTGTATGAAGAAAATCAAAGGAATGTGTTGTAATGGAAGAGGAAATAAGAAAGAGCAAGTTAGCAATGTATTAAGATTATTAACATTACCAGGGGAGGAAGGAAGCCAGATCCAAGTGTGAGGAGTAAATAGAACATGAAAAAGTAGAGAAAGTAAATAGAATAACTTTTCCATGAAGTTTGCACCTGAAAGGCAATAGAGAGATAGGATATTAAGTGAAAAGTTATAGTTTTAAACTTTATGGATGCAGAAAACATTATACTAGGAGAAATAAATAAATGAAGGTGCAACATAAAAATAAATGAGGAAAATATTCCATAGAATTCTCTTAATGATTGAATCAGTTCCCTTTGCTTGTCACTTTGTGGTTCAGTCTTATTTTGTGTATTTGAAGAGAACTGTGAGTCCTTTGAGGAGTAATTTTCAGCAGCAGATATGTGTCTCCCAGAAATAAACATTAAATCATGGCTCTATCTTACTTGTGAAATATGAAAGGAGTAGCTTAAAATGGCGTAATGACGTGAAATATGTTTCTATCATGTAGGCTCTTTTATAGAAAGAAATAAAAATTGACAGTTGAGTTTGTGTGCTTTTCCTTTTTTGTGAACGTTCTGCTTATTTTTCCCATGTCTGTAATATGCTAATAACTCATTTATTGTTGACACTTTAACCACAGAAGAGTTAAGAGAGAGGAATGCAAGTGAGACATTTCTAACATAGTCTTGTGAGGACCTAATAAGAAGTATCACATATGTCTTTACTATCTGAAGTTACTTTAAAATGCAAAGGGATTAAACATGAGGTGGGTGGATGATCTGTTTATAATTAGGTGATTTGTGAACAAATTGGATATGTGTTAACCCTAAGGCATAATTTGTGTTTAGTTACCCATTCGAATAATTACCACTGAAAAGACTGACACATAAAAGTGATACATAATATTCTTTTCCCCCATAGCGATAACTTTCCTAGTAAACAGAAAAAATAAGTTTCAAATGAAAATTTCTCTGAGCAACAGTACAAAGAATGTATAGTTCAGATTATATTATTATACACAATTACTAATTTACTAATTACTCTATTTACAGATTAAACTTGATGTCTTTTTCAAAAGCTTATATGTATATGATAGTATACATGTGGTGGTTTCATGTTGGTGTATGGCAAAACCAATACAATATTATGAAGTAATTAACTTCCAATTAAAATAAATAAATTTATATTTTAAAAAAGGTCATATGTAGGTCATTCAGAATCTAAAGCTAAAGTCTATATAGAAAACAGAAAAAAATAATCTGGAAGGTACAAATTTTGAGAAGAAAACAAAAGTAAAGCTGTCAAACACTCTACTTATTTCAGTTTCCTGCTTGTTTCAAGTAAGGTATGCTGCTGCTACTGCTGCTGCTGCTAAGTTGCTTCACCTACCAGGCTCCCCCATCCCTGGGATTCTCCAGGCAAGAACACTGGAGTGGGCTGCCATTTCCTTCTCCAGTGCATGAAAGTGAAAAGTGAAAGTGAAGTCGCTCAGTTGTGCCCGACTCTTAGCGACCCCATGGACTGCAGCCTACCAGACTCCTCCATCCATGGCATTTTCCAGGCAAGAGTACTGGAGTGGGGTGTCATTGCCTTCTCCATCAGGTAAGATATACAGCACCATAAATAAAAAAGTTTGCTTCAGTTTTTAGTTGCCTTGACATCATGGCTTCATCATAAAAGTATACTGAATTCTATAGCAAATGAACATTGTAGTCAGAGAAGCATACTTACTTTAAAAAAATTTATTTTAATTGGAGGTTAATTACTTTACAATATTGTATTGGTTTTGCCATACATCAACATGAATATGCCACAGGTATACACATGTTCCCCATCCTGAACAACCCTCCTACCTCCCTCCCCATACCATCCCTCTGGGTCATCCCAGTGCACCAGCCCCAAACATCCTGTATCATGCTTCGAACCTGGACTGGTGATTCGTTTCACATATGATATTATACATGTTTAAATGCCATTCTCCCAAATCAACTCACCCTTTCCCTCCCCCAGAGTCCAAAAGACTGTTCTACACATCTGTGTCTCTTTTGCTATCTCGCATACAGGGTTATCATTACCATCTTTCTAAATTCCATATATATATATGTTGGTATACTGTATTGGTGTTTTTCTTTCTGGCTTACTTCACTCTGTATAATTGGCTCCAGTTTCATTCATCTCATTAGAACTGACTCAAATGTATTCTTTTTAATGGCTGAGTAATATTCCATTGTGTACATGTACCAGAGCTTTCTTATACATTCATCTGCTGATGGACATCTAGGTTGCTTCCATGTCCTGGCTATTATAAACAGTGTAATGAACATTGGGGTATACGTGTCTCTTTCAATTCTGGTTTCCTTGGTGTGTATGCCCAGCAGTGGGATTGCTGGGTCATAAGGCAGTTCTATTTCCAGTTTTTAAAGGAATCTCCACACTGTTCTCCATAGTGCCTGTACTAGTTTGCATTCCCACTAACAGTGTAAGAGGGTTCCTTTTTCTCCACAACCTCTCCAGCATTTACTGCTTTTGGATAGCAGCCATTTTGACTGGCGTGAAATGTTACCTCATTGTGGTTTTGATTTGCATTTCTCTGATAATGATAATACTTACTTTTGAAAGACAAAATAAAAAAAATTTCATCTCTTGTCACCTAAATTAAAAAAAAAAAAAGCAAAACAGAAAAATTAGATCATTTAATTCTCACATGCATGAATGATACTAAATCACTTTAGTTCTGTCCAACAGAGAAGGCACTGGCACCCCACTCCAGTACTCTTGCCTGGAAAATCCCATGGACGGAGGAGCCTGGTAGGCTGCAGTCCATGGGGTCGCTAAGATTCAGGCACTACTGAGTGACTTCACTTTCACTTTTGACAATACGCATTGGAGAAGGAAATGGCAACCCACTCCAGTGTTCTTTCCTAGAGTATCCCAGGGGCAGGGAGCCTGGTGGGCTGCCGTCTATGGTCTTGCACAGAGTCGGACATGACTGAAGTGACTTAGCAGCAGCAGCAGCTCTTTGTGACTCTATGGACTGTAGCCCTCCAGGCTGCTCTGTCAATGGGATTCTCTAGGCAGGAATACTGGAGTGGGTGGTAGGAGAAAGTAAATCATAAATAAAGAAAAATAATATTTTGCTGATGTTTCATTTTTTACCAATATTTTTAAGATTTTCAAGACAATGTAAATGCAGGTTTCAAAAAGTGAAGTTGGCAAACTAGTTATTCTGTTCAATAAGTCACTGTAAAAGTTCAATTAAGCAGGTAGTAATAAAATGTAAATTCCCTGCACCATTCAAAAGAACGTAAAATTATATTAGTCAGAGATTGGAATAGAATCTCTTAGGAAACAAACTCAATAAAAAACATTCACACCTTATCTTCAGGATACTATTCAATCATAATTATTTTTCTACTTTGACTTTACTCATTATTTGGCATAAGGCCTAAACAAAAATTAAATTTTATTAACTTTAAAAGTTCAAGATAAATATCTATAGAGAAAATTATCTGATCATATTCCATCCCTTAATGAAAATGACAGCCATTTAATAAATGGGTTTTCCCAATAATTTCTCTATATTTTAAACTCTTCTATAAATTACCAGTTATAATTACAATATGAAATGACACTAAAATGTAATATTTTGTAAAAATATGAATATCACACAGATTTAAGATATTTATGTTAAAAATTCCAGAAAAAAGCTAAGTTGAGTTTATAAAATGCATAAGTATTTATAAAATATCAACTATGTCTATTATCATGTGCAAACATCCATATATGCTTATGATTGGAAATCTTTTAGCAGTAATCATCAACTAAGTGATCTGTAATATGTCCTTAAAGTATGACAAATAACAATGTCAAGAGAGATTCTGAATACATAGAGAGTAAGTTCACTTCAGTTCAGTCACTCAGTCATGTCCCACTCTTTGCAACCCCATGGACTTGCAGCACACCACTTCCTTGTTCATCACCAACACTTGGGGCTTGGTCAAACTCATTTCCATCCAACCATCTCATCCTCTGTTGTCCCCTTCTCCTGCTATCAATCTTTCCCAGCATCAGGGTCTTTTCCAATGAGTCAATTCTTCTCATCAGGTGGCCAAAGTATTGCAGCTTTAGCCTCTGCACCAGTCCTTCCAGTGAATATTCAGGATTGATTTCTTTTAGGATTGAGTGATTTGATCTTCTTGCAGTCCAAGGGACTCTCAAGAGTCTTCTCCAACATCACAGTTAAAAGCATAGAAAGTAAAGTGAAAACTTAATTATATTCATTTGAATGAGATTAAGAAGTTTGTCATTTTGATTTCATAAGTATTTTAAGTTAATTTTTAGATTATATAAGTCAAGAGAGTTCATCAATTTGATTGTAGTGGATATAATATTAAACTGAGGATTAAAACAAGTTAGCATTGATGATTCAATTTCTACCTGAATTTTTACAGCTACAAAATGTTAACTTTGATCAGCTCTTTTTTTTTTTCCTCACTTGATTCCACAGATCATATCTTTAAATTTGGAGCACTTTTTAAGTGATTTGTGTTCACTTAGAGCAAGATTTTTTTTTGTCTCTATGTTATTCACTCTATACATATATATTCTGATAATTCAAGCATCTGATTTTATTGTAAGGCCCCACCTAAAGAAACTATGTATCAATACTTGTAGGATGTAATTGTCTGTGCAATATTATTAAATGTGGCGTTGTTATCATTTTAAGGTATTTGGCGCTGACCTCTCTGATTTTAACACTTTCAAAATGTTATGACTCTCCTTTAAATATGAATTGCTTTCTGTTTTCATTTTTCAGTTCACACATAGTGTCTTTTATTTTAATCAATCTAGGGAACAAGTTAATTACTTAAAGATTTGGTGTAAATACTGATGATGGTATCTGTTTGGTATCGGGACGGTTATTACTTACAGACAGACTCAAAAATGGGTTATTGTTTTATAGATCTTCCTTTGGTGTCCAAATTTATAAAACATTTTTTAAAGTTGTTCACATGAATTTGTAAAGCAATTCTTCATTTCTATGGCTTCACTTATTTTATATATTTTACTTTACAGATCCAATTAATTACATATCTTTCAGGTTTATGCCAGCATTGAAGAATCTTCATAGTCTTTGTTACTTGCTTTAGTTGAACAATACAGAATCAATCTCTTAAGTTCTTATTGTTCTAAACCACTGCTTGATTTGAAAAATCATCAGTGTCCACCAGTGCAAAATCGTCTAGGCTTATATATACAATATAACATGTCAGATGTCTATGAATTCCAAACCAATATTTTAGCTGTTATAAAGAACTGAGATAGCCCAAGTGTGGGTTCTAACTTCATGAAGTCTTCAGTCAGAAAATTGGTACATGCCAATTGACTATAAAGCTAAAACAGAAGTTAGAAAACAATTGGTATCTTCGTAGAGATTTCAAAGAACTGCCAGAAAAATACAGTTGAGGAAGAGTCTACACTGAAGTGTAGAGAAGCAAGTGGATAGTTATAAACTCAGTACTTGAAAGAAAGATTGTATTTGAAAATGTGGAGAAAGAAGAGAGATGGAGTTCATGAGAAGCCTTACACTACAAATATAAGGATAATAGAAATCTGGGCAAATTATGGGAAATAGAAAATAGTTTATTTGTCTGTTTTAGGGTAGATTTGTTGGTGGAAGAGAGTGATAAATGGAGTTGGAGTGCTTGACAGGATATTTGGACTGTGGAAATCTTATTAATAATTGATAGGAATAATTTCAAATATTTTTTAGCTTACAAGCAGCCCCGCTGGTATAGCCATGTTTCTAAAAGTTCCTTGTGAAATTATCTTACAGCAGAGTTCTGGACACATGGTAGTCTTTGATAAATATTTATATTTATTTTCGTTTTTATTGAGTTTTACATTGTATTCAACTGTAAAACGTTTCCAGAGTTTACTCTTACTTCATCATCTCTTTGTTGCTATTGTCTTTATCAATTCCTTCATCAATAAGTAAAGAACAGATTAGAGCATTTTCTCAAAAATTTGACATTAACCTTTTAAAATTTTATTATTATTCTCTGTGACATTAGTTTAAATTTTGAGTGGTACAGCACATTGAAGTTGAAAATATTCTCATTAATTTCAGTACTATTTAAACAAAACTATTCACTTTCACTTTTCACTTTCATGCATCAGAGAAGGAAATGGCAACCCACTCCAGTGTTCTTGCCTAGAGAATCCCAGGGATGGGGGAGCCTGGTGGGCTGCCATCTATGGGGTCACACAGAGTTGGACACGACTAAGTGACTTAGCAGCAGCAGCAGAATTCAAAATTTAAACTTCAGCAAGTTAGTCCTAATCATAACCAAACTGGCACGAGAATAAAGAAATAAACAGAAATAATCAAAATATTTGTGTTTAACCTGTAGAGGATATAAAAATCTATTTAAATGCTAATATTGAAATATTTTATATGCCAGTCATGATTTACTGCATATAAAGTCTTTTCAAAATATTATAAAGATATATTAACTAAAGCATTGAAGCTGTTGTAACTTCTGGTGCACTGTTATAGAATTTTAAAATAAAATTATTCATTATAAAATATCATTTGTTAAAATTAGGATTATTGAGTGATGGACTACTTTGCATACACTTTGGGAAACATTCACTAAAAAGCATAGCTCTCCATTTCAACATTTTCATATTTATGTATTACATAATCTTAGTGAATTATAGACTGCTTTCACAATGATTACAGCATTGCAAACCATTTTCATGTAGGTGCTTCAATTATTACCTAATACTCTGGAAGAGTTTCCAAAGCAGCTATGATGCTAGCCACATATTTAGAGTAGTCTTATTAAAAAAAAAATATTTATTTTTTATTTGAAGGGTAATTGCTTTACAGAATTTTATTTTTATCTGTCAAACTTCAACATGAATAATCCACAGAAAGTCTTAATATCAAGTATGGTGGGGGGCTTCTAAGATCTTAGTGTATGTAATCTCTTCCCCTTGAGTGTGGGTAGAATTTACTGACTCAAATACAACAGAAGTGATAGAGTATTAATCCTGCGGTTAGAATTTTAGAGTTAGTGGCTGTTGAGATCTCTGTCTCTCTCATTGCTCACCCAGGGAGAGCAGAAGCCAGGTTAATCAGGAAGCAGCCCTGTAAAAATGCATCTGATTAGGGACTAACTACAAATGAAGTTACTTTGTTTGTGAGACATTACTTTGCCAACAAACCTTCACATAGTCAAAGCTATGGGTTTTCCACTAGTCATTATGGATGTGAGAGTTGGACCATAAAACAGGCTGAGGCTGAAGAGCTGGTACCTTTGAACTGTAGTGTTGAAGACTCTTGAGTCCCTTGAACTGCAAGGAGATCAAACCTGTCAATCCTAAAGGAAATCAACCCTGAATATTTGTTGGAAGGACTGATGCTTAAGCTGAAACTCCAGTACTTTGGCCACCTGATGCCAAGAGCCAACTCAGAGAAGATGCTGATGCTGGAAAAGATTGAAGGCAGGAGGAGAAGGGGACGACAGAGGATGAGATGGCTGGATGGCATCACGGACTCGATGGACGTGAGTTTGAGCAAGCCCCAGGAGATGGTGAAGGACAAGGAAGCCTGGCATATTGCAGCCCATAGGGTCACAAAGAATTAGAGGAGACTGAGTGACTGAACAACAATAACAACATAAGTGAGAGCAGGGGCTTCCCAGGTGCTTAAGTGGTAAAGAATTCACCTGCCAATGCAAAAGGTGCAGGAGACACGGGTTCCATCCCTGGATTGGGAAGATCCCCTGGAGGAGAAAATGGCAACCCACTTCAGGATTCTTGCCTGGAAAATCTCATAGACAGAGGAGCTTGACAGTCTAAAGTCCATGGGATCTCAAAGAGTAGGGTGTGACTGAGTGACTGAGCATATATGCTTAAGTGAGATTAAGTGAGTTTAGAGCCATGTTCCCGCATGCCCAGCCTCAGTGGAGCACTGGTGAGACAGCTTTACTGCAACATCAAAAACAAACAAACAAAAAAAAGGCGTGGAGCCAGAGTCACCCAACAAAGCCACAAT
The DNA here is from genome assembly GCA_006408695.1 of Aepyceros melampus. NCBI lineage: Eukaryota > Metazoa > Chordata > Mammalia > Artiodactyla > Bovidae > Aepyceros > Aepyceros melampus. The sequence continues at coordinate 35,659 of SJXQ01007053.1, forward strand.
TGATTTCCTGAACCCTAGAAACTGTGAGATAACAAGTGCTTTTTCTTTTAAGGATGTAAATTGTCCTGTAGGGTTAAATGGCATGGACAAAATAACAGTTCCCTGCAGGCAAAATGGGTAGCTGAAATATGTGTGATAAATTTGTATCTACAATCCACAAAATTTAAAATTGTTAAAAGTAGATTTAAGTTACTCTTAAATTTATATATATATATATATATATATATATAGTTGTTGTTGTTTGACCAGTGGGATATTTCCTATAGAATCAGCCAAAGAAAAACAAAAGTTTCTTGTTCTTGTCTCCTTATGGTATGCTATTAATATCACCCATTATCTCCCATTATTTAACTTTTCAAACTCTGCTTAATATGTGGGGGAAAAAAAACTTCACTGGATTCTTCAGCTATACAATTCCCAAGCTTCTGGAGGCTTGTCATCAACTTGGAGGATTAGAACTCCATCCTTTGTTTAGTTCATTGCACTGATTCAAAAGTGTGATGCAACTTTCTCTTTTCTCAAGGCCAGGGTCAGCTCTGACAGCCTGGTATGTATCCCTAAGTTAAACATCTGGGTATTGGGAAAAATAGATAATTAGCCATTAATATCTTCTTAAGTATTTACTGTGTGGATCACAATAAACTGTGGAAAATTCTGAAAGAGATGGGAATACCAGGCCACCTGACCTGCCTCTTGAGAAACTTGTATGCAGGTCAGGAAGCAACAGTTAGAACTGGACATGGAACAACAGACTGATTCCAAATAGGAAAAGGAGTGTGTCAAGGCTGTATATTGTCACCCTGCTTATTTAGCTTATATGCAGAGTACATCATAAGAAATGTTGGGCTGGAGAAAACACGGCTGGAATCAAGATTGCTGGGAGAAATATCATTAACTTCAGATATGCAGACACCACCACCCTTATGGCAAAAAATGAAGCAGAACTAGAGTCTCTTGATGAAAGTGAAAGAGGAGAGTGAAAAAGTTGGCTTAAAGCTCACCATTCGGAAAACGAAGATCATGGCATCTGGTCCCATCACTTCATGGGAAATAGATGGGGAAACAGTGGAAACAGTGTCAGACTTTATTTTGGGGGGCTCCAAAATCACTGCAGATGGTAACTGCAGCTGTGAAATTGAAAGACACATACTCCTTAGAAGGAAAGTTATACAGCATATTAAAAAGCAAAGACATTACTTTGTCAACAAATGTCTGTCTAGTCAAGGCTATGGTTTTTCCAGTGGTCATGTATGGATGTGAGAGTTGGACTATAAAGAAAGCTGAGCCCGAAGAATTAATGATTTTGAACTGTGGTATTGGAGAAGACTCTTGAGTCCAGTATAAGGAGATCCAACCAGTCCATCCTAAAAGAGATCAGTTCACACTGGTAGGACTGATGTTGAAGCTGAAACTCCAGTACTTTGGCCACCTGATGCAAAGAGCTGACTGATTTTAAAAGACCCTGATGCTGGGAAGGATTGAGGGCAGAAGGAGAAGGGGATGACAGAGGATAAAATGGTTGGATGGCATCACTGACTCAATGAACATGGGTTTGGGTGGACTTGGGGAATTGGTAATAGACAAGGAGGCCTGGCGTGCTGTGATTCATGTGGTCGCAAAGAGTCGGACACGACTAAGCGACTGAACTGAACTGAAGTATTTACATGTCAGAATTGCTACTGGATCTGGAGAGAGAGGGTCAGAGGATCCTCCTTTGTAGGCCTCCATTCTTGGTAAGAGCACAAAGAACAATATGAGGTCTTACCTATGGCAAAAACAAGTTTATTAAGGTAAGAACAGAAAGAATAACTCAAGGGAAATGTGAGCCAAGAGAACAGGCACTGGCACCAGAATGACGAAGCAAGGACTTGAAAAGACAAGTGTGTGTGCTCAGTTGCTCAGTCAGACTCTTTGTAACCCCATGGACTGTAGCCTGTCAGGCTCCTCTACCCATGGAATTTTCCAGGCAAGAATACTAGAGTGGGCTGCTGTTTCCTTCTCCAGGGGATCTCCCCAACTAGGGATCAAATCCACATCTCTTGTATCTCCTGATTGGTAGGCAAAGGCAAATTCTTTACTGTTGAGCCACTTGGGAAGTCCTATAAATGCATAGTGGTTTAGAAAAATGTAGCCTAATAATATGCACTTAATATTAGTCATTAACAGTAGAATTATGATATTATACACTCTCTGAAACTCCCTATATACTGATGACCAACACTTATTGCTTATGCCTAACTTCCTGTCTAACAGAATCAACAGAGTCAGAATTTGGAGAAAACTCCAGGTTTTAAGGGCTGAAGCAGGGACTTACCTGAGTCATGGAGAGATTTTATTCAACTGCCAAAACGTCTGGATTTATGATTCAGAAACTACTTTTCCTATGAGGCCCTTTTAGGATAGGAGAGAACAAATTTCTTAATTATGCTTTATAATCAGAGAAAAATCATTTTTTCCATTCCATTCCATCTTTGCCATTCACCTATAGACTGTCCAGTTCACTGTATAGGAAAAACAAAACAAAACAAAATAAAAACCTCCTATCATCTTTCATCTCATTGCTCCAGGGACAAGCTCTAGGAAAATGAGATGCTGACACATTGTTATTTATTGTGAGAAATTTAATAAAACATGTGTTTCTGACCTGGAAAACCTCTTGTGTTCATTTAGGGTCAAATTAATAAAAGAAAAATTCTTAAAAACAAAACAGTGGCACTGTTGAAATTCTAAACATGTTCTGTCACATTCTTTCTAGGATGGATGTGTTTGAAAATACTGGTCTTAAAAGATTATTTGGTTAAAGTAGGTTAGATGTTTGAGTCAAAGTCTTAGGATCCATTTATTTTAGCATATACTCTGACATTCCCCTTTGTTAAAAAAGTTTACCTTTGAATATTGTTTTTTCTCAAACTTGTTTGGTCAGATGATTACTTTCGTGTGTGTTGTCCTCTCTCTCTTATATATCACCTAGTACAATTTAATTTGGAGTATATTTCATGAATTCAATGTAACATAAACCTTACCATTATGCTACCTAAACAATTTCTTCAAAAATTGATATAGATAATGATAACATTTGGTTTCCAAGGTACCAGACACTTTTCTAAGATTTTTGCATATATTACCTCATGACCCATGTATTACAATGACCCAAAGATGAAAGAGGTATATTTAAAGATGAAATTGTGCTCAGATTTCTTTATATCTTTAAGACCGTAAAGGTATAAAATAGAATATGGATACATGCAACCTGACCCTAGCATTTGTAATAATAATAATATTATATTGCTTAGGTTTATTACTAAAATTCTCTATTTTGAGGAGCACAGGATTTTCTTTGGCTTTGGCTGTTATTTAGTCTGTTAATGTGCAAGAAGAAGTTCTGAAGGGATCATGTGCTGGGCTACACTTATTCATATCGAACTCTTTCTGACTCCATGGATGGTAACCTTTCAGGCACCTCTGTCCATGGGGATTCTGGCGAGAATACTAGAGTGTGTTGCCATGACCTCCTCCAGGGGATCTTCCTGACCCAGGGATTGAACCAAGGCCTCCCACATTGCAGGTAATTCTTTACTGTCTGAGCCACCAGGCAAGCCTGGTAATCAGGACTATTAGCATAGGGATCATGCCTATCAGCATAAAATGTAGTCAGGTTGCCTTTATATACTTAAGAAATAATATTTCTTCATTCAACAAGTTAGATACCAGGCATTTTGCTACCTATTGAGATACGTGGAACCCACTGTCTGGGAAATTGAATAAACATAACAACTTAAAAGAAAAAAAAATCAGTAAGGTTTTAAAATAAGTTTTTATCATAAACAGAATATAAAATTACCAGGAATTTTAGGACTAATGCAGAGGACTGCAAAAATGTTTAGAAGCTATGAGTGCAAAGTTTGCTATCCTCTAAGATGAAACTGTGATCTTCAGTCTATTCCCTATTTATCTGTATTTGAATGATAATATTTTGGGAAATCTACCACAGTACATAGTGGTAGATCAGACCTTAGTGATTCTTGCTTTGAAATTCTTCAAAAAATAGAATAGAAATTAGTGTTGTATCCATAAACTTATTTTACCAGTGTTTCTACAAGCATGTGCATTTCCTAAATGTAAGCATCTTGAATGAGATTTGCAAAAATGATTGTTATTTGAAGCAATGTAAATCTATTTTCTCAACAGTTGGAATAGCAATTTGAAAACTTGAATCATAAGATGATGTTAGCAATATTGATACTGATTTTTTTCTCCTATTTTCAATTGTAGGGTAAACTAATCTGGCTCTTTCACATATTTTTGTATCACTGACATATGCTGTATTATGTTTATATATTTTTTTGTTTGTGAGGATACTTGCCTTAAAATGTTGGGTTAGTTTCTGCTGTACAACAATGTGAACCAGCTACATGTACACATACATGCCCTCCCCCTTGAGCACCCTGCTCTCTCCCCATCCCACCCCTCTAGGTCATCACAGAGCACTGAGCTGAGCTGCCTGTAAAGGTTTCCCACTAGCCATGTATTTTACACGTGGTAATGTCTATATGTCAATCCTAATCTCCCAATTTGTCTTACCCTCTATTTTATGTTAGTATTGCTTATATGACATATTCATATTGCCATACTTCCGACTGTCACCAATATTTATATACAAAAGGAAAAAAAAGTAAAATTGATCACTGATTTGGTACAAGTAAGAGACTTACCACGGAGTCAATCAGGCTGATGGACTCAAATGATCAATGGTTGACATAAGCCTGATCAATAGGTAACAGAAAGGAGGTAAAATTATAATTATTAAAACAAAGATCTACTTCAAGAATTTTTTAAGCCTATTACAAAAGACTAGAAAATTATTATGAGAAAAAGTACATGTATAAGGATGTCAGAAATTCAGAAAGGAGAATCAGGAAACTTCTGACCTTCCTACAGGCTAATTTATGTTGGGGTGAAACAAGAAAGAAGAGGTGAAGAGAATGATGGCTAGATAGATCGATAGAGAGAGAGATAGACTGATAATAGAAAAATAGAGATAGGTATAAGGGACTTTCCAAATGCCACTAGTGGTAAAGAACCTGCCTGCCAATGCAGAAGACATAAGAGATGTAGGTTCGATCCCTGGGTCAGGAAGATCCCCTGGAGGATGGCATGGCAACTCACTGCAATACTCTTGCCTGGAGAATCTCATGGACAAGAGAGTCTAGTGGGCTATAGACGATGGGGACACAAAGAGTTGGACACAACTGCCGACTTAGCACACAGCATAGACAGGATAAATATAGATAGTCTTTGATTAAATTAATGAATACTGGATTCAACTAATGATACAAACAAAATATTTAAGAAGGCGGGGAAATTGCTAGAAAATCAACATTAAAAAAATACTGTCATGACAAAATAAATGATTTTTGGTTATGATTAGCTTTTGTTATATTTTTATTGCTTGGTAATTATAGTGCCACAAAATAAATTCAGAAATGTTTTATTTTGCTATTCTCTGAATTGTTTTAAAAATTAAATTATTATCAATTTTTCATATAATTCATATATAGCATTTTTATAGTTTTGCATTTGTGCCTATGCTTGTTTTGATTTTTCATCACTGATTTAGCATCAAAAATGATTTTAAAAGTCTGTTCACTACAGTATTTCATTTTGTGTCAGTTTTGGGGATATATCTTTTACAAGGAAATTGTGCACATTATGTGAACATACATAAGTGTGTTCATAATGGTTTCACATAATTTTTGATGTATTTCTATGCTTATCAAGTACTTATTTTTATCTGTGCATCTTTCACAAATCTTTCTCACTCTTAACAGAAATTTCTTTCTTTCATTATTCTTTGCATAAAACTTTAGGTTTTATAATACCATTTTTTATATATTCCATTATTTTTTAGCTTCATTGTTCATTATTTTTCTAGCCCTTTCTTTGTTATTGCTTTCCCTCTAATTTTTTTGACTTTTTCAATTTCTAATTTGTTAAATTTTTTATTTTAAATTAATTAGTTTTCTTCAGTATCTAATACTAAAATTATAAGCATTATAAGCAATAGTAAAAAATTAAGTGCAAACGCCAAGTTGTTGTCTGTGCAGTGATTTCATTTTTAAGTTCTGAGTCCTGATTTCTATAATAATTTCATCATTTATCTGCAAGATTTTTTTTCCAGTGTGCTGTTATTTTCCAAATGTATTTTATATTTTGTTCTTAGTTATTTCTTGCTGGTTGAATTCTAACTCATTTTTACTAGTGTCAGAAGCGTTTGTATGACACTCATACTTTGATTAAATTCCAGAACCACTTAAATTTTTTGTTTATCTTTTCAAAAATCAGGTAGGTAGTAGAAATTTGATTTGAAGACAGGCTTGATGATAGAAATTCTTCAGAATATATTTTCCTTCCTCTGTGAACCCAGCCTGTAACCATGAAGTTCTTTGTGATCTCCAGACATTGCAAGGATGGAGGGGGTTTCTCCGTGTGTTGAACCTGCTCTGAGTTACTCATTTAAGTTTTGTCTTTTCTTCCCTCCTCTGTTTTAAGCCTTTTCGTTGATATCTTTAAAACGTCCCTGTCTGCTTATCACACTTGTGTAAATTTTCCCTTCTTATCTTGGCTCTGATGGCATCCACTATCTCCTGAACTCAGCTATTTATATAAAAAGCGATTTTATGTTTGAACCGTGACCTCTAACTAGTTTGCATCACAAACGTTTTCTTTTCTAATGTGTGCTCTATCATTCATAATTTTGAATGGGATGTAAAAGTCTTCCAATAATTAGAATGAAACTTAGGGAGAATGGAAATCCCACAGCAGCTTTTTATTAGCTTTGGTTTGAAGATATGTCTACCTTGTGAGGAGACTGCTCAATTGATTCTTGAGGATCTGATCTGGAGCGTGCTTGCATGTTAAGCCACTTCAGCTGTGTCCTACACTGTGCGACCCTATGGACTGTAGCCCTCCAGGGTTTTCCATCCATGGGATTCTCCGGCGTGGCTGCCATGCCTTCCTCCAGGGGTGAAACCCATGCCTGTTATGTTGCCTGCATTAGCAGGCAGGTTCTTTACACTAGCACCGTCTGGGAAGCCCCTGATTTAGAAACCACATCTCAGATACTGTAGCCTCCTTTGTTGGTACCAACAGAAAACCTTTAATTTTCTTATGACCGGGAGCTCTGGAAATTGAGCACAACTGAACAGTTTCAAGTGGTCCTTTAAGTAGACTAAAAGTGGTAGAAGAGCAGTTAAAGGGTGCTTTAAAGAGATGAGTCACTGGGACTTCCCTAGTGGCCCGATGGCTAAGATTCCACACTCTCAATGCAGGGGGCTCAGGTTAAATCCATGGTCCAGACACTAAAATCCTGAAAGCTGCACAGTGGCCCCACCCCGCAAAAAGAAAAACAATTGAAGAGAAATGAGATAAATGCATCCTTAGAAGCGACTATTTTGGCAACATATTGTTAAATGATATTCTCCTGGCAAGTCTGACTTATGTTGAAAGCTTAACTGAATCACAACTCTTTAGACTTTCATTGTGTACTATCCTTTCCCTATGACTTTTAAGACATATTGGATATGTTTCCTCAGTAGAAACATAATTAACTCACAACTCTCCACATGGCTGTGAAAAGGAATATATTAAAATAATTTCATTTTCACAGGATCAACTGATAAATCTCCTATGCAAAAAAGATCTCTTCCTTTTTCAAACTGGAAACATTAAAATTTATTACATAGTGTATTAAAGCTAAAATTTATATGATGTGACATAAAATGAGCCAAAAATTAATTTTTTAACCCAAAGATACACAAACAAATGTCGTAGTTTACCTAATTAGCTCTGAGGTTACCTAGATTTGAGAGCATATATTCTCTTACGTACTGGAAAACGTAAAACTGAGTGGTATTGTATTGAATACAGTCTTGATCCAAACGAGAGTGTATAATCCTTGATTGCCTGCTCAGCTTTCCTGTTATGGCTCTTCTAACCTTCTGTGCTTATAAATTTTTTGGTTTGAGAGTTTTTAATTTACATTTGAAATATAAATCTCAAAAGGTAATGCCATCCATACTTGGCCTCTACAGAAATGTTCATACACTTTTGTAATTAATGGGTTTAATCCTCTTTTAATAGAGTTTACTGTTTTATGCATATCTCTTGAATTTTATAATAACTTAGCAAGATGCTAATCCTTTCTTTATTGTCTCTATTGTAAGATAAACTGTGTAACTGTTACAAATGAAATCTATATCATCATTCTTGCAAATAACACAGTAAATAAGGATGTTGGGATGAAGAAGATTAATACTAACTTACAATATTTTAAATCAAGGAGAGAGCATCAGCTGACATAAACTTTGGAGTTATTAGGTCTAATACTTTTCATAAAAAATAAGACATTTATTAAGAGTCTCAATTTTGGTAACCTTTATGATAAAATTTTTTAAAATAAATGTACTTTATTACATTTTAAAATTTTATAATAAAATAATTTAAAAAGAAGTTTAAAATACAGAAATGCATGAGAATAATAAAACCATAATCTTTGAGATTATCTTATGGTACTTTCTGCAATTTTTAAAAATTTTTTTCCATGTATTATTTTAGGTAAGTAAGTAAGTAAAGTCGTTCAGTGTGTCCGACTCTGTGACCCCATGGACTGTAGCCTACCAGGCTCCTCCCTTCATGGGATTCTACAGGCAAGAGTACTGGAGTGGGTTGCCATTGCCTTCTCCAGGGGATCTTCCCGACCCAGAGATCGAACCCAGGTCTCCTGAATTCTAGGCAGACGCTTTAACCTCTGAGCCACCAGGGAAGCCCATGTATTATTTTATTCTATTCTGCTGGGAAAATCCTACATTATTATTATTATTATTTTTTAAATGTTGCTAATCCATTTGACATAAAGATGATAAGAGTTAGTTAAAATAATTCAGTTAAATAATAATGTATTATTTTAACTAACTCTTATATTCTTTATGTCAAATGGAATAGCAACCTTTAAAAAAAATAATGTAGGATTTTCCCAGCAGAATAGAATAAGACTTTAATTTAATTGCCATTTAGTATTGCAGATACATATTTGTTCAAAAATACATTTGTTCTCACCCAGGGCCATGCTGCTAAATGTTATACAACAAGCCCTTCAAGGGACAGAACTGCAGTGTAGTATCATTGAAGGTGAACTCAAGAAAGAGTTGCTGTCCAGAATCTCAAGCCAGCTTTTGCTACTCCCCAATCACAGCCCAAAGACCCAGAAGTTGTGTTCATGTTGTCACTATAAGAAATACATTTCCTAATGCATATCTTTATGAAAGTACTTTAATTGATGGGATTTCTCTGTAGAAAAAATTCAAAACAAAATGATTCCTCTTTGAAAGCCATTTGCTTTCTGCAAGTTTGGGCCAATAATAACAAGGAAATATAAAATTATACTAATAAATAGCTGTTAAAGTTCAGGTAATGGGTACTACCTTGGTGTTACAGTGGTTAAGACTGTGCTTCCAATGCAGGGGGCATGTGTTCTATACCTGGTTAGGGAACTAAGATCCCACATGCCCCATGGCATATGCCTCCCTCCCCCAAAATAAATTGATTATATGTAATATATGTCATTTTCTTCATTTTTTTTTTGTTCTGGAAATAGTACTGCAATTGGTGTAATTGGCAAATGACATATTACTTCAGGAACTGTTACCATTATCCTAAATTCTAATGACATAGATTTATTTTGTATTTATTTATTTAGTTAGTTTTGTAATTAAATTAATAAGATATGAAAGTGAAAGTGTTAGTCACTTATCATGTCTGACTCTTTGTGACCCCATGGACTATAGCCTGCCAGCCTCCTCTGTTCATGGAATTCTCCAGGCAAGAATCCTGGGGTGGGCAGCCATCTCCTTTGCCAGGGGCCATTCCTGATGCAGGGATCAAACTCAGGCCTCCTGTATTGCAGGCATATTCTTTACTGTCTGAGCCACCAGGGAAGCTCTAAATATAGATAGATAGATAGATATTTAATAGTGCACATCCTCCAGGTTTGTTCTTCAATTTTTTTTTTTTGTCTGTTCTAAGTGCTTTATATTTTCACATGTATTCTAGAATCAGCTTAACAAACTCTGGAAAATTAACCTCATTAGAGTATTAAAATATTGAATGTTTTAATCCATACTTATGATACATCTCTCCATTTATATTGGTCTAATTTCACTTATACAATACTCTTTACTGTTTTCAATGCAGAGGTCTTAGATTTGTTCCTATGATGCTATTGAAAATTGTGTTAATAAAAATCTTATTTCTATTTGTTTTTCATACATACAATTATTATTGATTTTTGCATATATACTTGCATAAATGATTTTGTATTTTGTCAACAATGACCTTTATAAATTCATTTTGTCTCAGCTTTCTTATACCCCAGAGCCTGACATTGAGTGTTTAATTAAAATTTGTTTATTTAAATTTATAAGTCAGTGTACTATCTTCCAACATATGTGTTCATGTGGTGAAGGGTCTCAAAGTATCTTAGAACCTCATTGATAATGATGAATATTATGAGTAGGATGAAATTTTGGCTCTCATGTTGCCCACTGGAATGAAGGGAAGTGTTTTAACGTGGTTAATGCCTTTGTTGTATTACCTCTGCAGAGCTCCAGGATGTCATTTATTCAGAAAAACAACGAGGTCACATTATCCCAGAAGTTACAATAAGCTGCTTGGCAGATATCTAGCTTTCCCAATCTGTTCTTGCTGAGCCCTGACCAAGTCCTTAATTTTGTTAGCTCCACATCCCTAAATGCTTGCCTCTGATGGAGTACTAGGACTCAACATCAATTTATTCCAACTCGGTTTCAGCCCATTGTATTTAGCAACCAGCAAACATACAAGGCCTTTTCATGAGAATAAGCCAACATCGCTCATGTACTAGTTGTATTTCTTGGCCTGCTCACAAGTCCATTAACATACAAAATAAGCCATTTATTTATATTCCACGCACTTACTCTTATAAAATAAGACATTTCACAAAGGAAATGTACATTTCATAATAAAAGTGAGATTTTTAATTGTGTAAAAAGCTTGGGCAATTGTGATGTGAGTTAGATGAAAATGATTACATTGTTTCTTGAAAGGTACTTCTATAAAATCTTGAGGACCTCATAAGGAAGAGATTATGGATCCCTTGTTAACAAAATAAGATATAATTAAATGTAAGTCATTATGACTTTCTGAGGAAAAGGAACACATAAAGTGATGGGTTATAATTGTTTACCACTTTCAAGTGCCTAAGTATCTAAGTTTCCTATAATCAGCTTCACTTTTAACCAAAAATCCTTGTCCAAATATAATTACTTTGAATTTGAAATCACATTCAATATGGGAAGAAAGGGGAATTAATGAAACTCTAATCCTACACTTCCCTACTTCTGTTGATACTTAATTATTCTCTGCTGGTGGAACAAGGACAGATTAAATTCCATTCTTTGTGAGTATTAAGCCTTAGAATGTACTGTGTAGTTTCCTAGGGCACAACACCAGAATCCAGGTCTTCTATTTATATATGAAAAGATTAAGCTTTAAAATTTTGAATGCATTATGATGAAAACATAAAATGCAGTCATTTCAGTCAGTTCTGAGTACATGTTCAAAGAAATTTTCATTATAAACTTACAGAAAAATAATAATTTTATTTTTAACACCCTTCACTCAGATCAAAAAATGTATTTTGAAACTTAATTTAGTTTGTCTTCTTTTTGTCCTAATGTGGTTTTCTGCTATATATGCTCATGTGCCATATGGTAAAAGTGAACATCTTTCACTTTCATCAGCCTCACTCAACACACACACACACACACACACACACACACACACCCAGTGTTGTTGTCATCATTTTTTATCCTTTTTATACCTTTTGGAGACATAGAGATTTGCAAGCTTTGGTTTTCATTTTCAAGAGCAAAACTCTTTGGAGGGAAAAGGGTTTTGTACTTTAGAAATCTTGACTTAAAATATCAAGAACAAAAGTCTGAAGGAGATAATCATGAATCCATAAACATAAGTTTAAAGAAAAACAGAAAGCTACAGTTTTCCTATAAGATAAAGCCATTTTAGGGATGGGAAAGAGAAGATTCATATCTAGGCAAGAAAGATAGACAAGATTGATGCTTTAATATCTTTTTAAGAGCAATTTTATGTTTACTGAAAAATTAAGAGGACAATATAGATTTCCCTTATGTCTTTGCCCCCTACATGCATAGCCTCCCTCCTTATCAACATCCCCTTCCTGAGTGATACATTTGTTACAAGTGATGAACCTACATTGACATATCATAATCACCCAAAGCTGATAGTTTACAATAAGCTCACTCTTGTACATTCTCTAGGTTTGGACAAATATTTAAGGACATGCATTCACCAGTATGGTATCATAAGGAATATTTTCTCCTCTGTGCTCCACCTTCTCATCCCTCTTCTTTCTCCCTCCAACCTCAGACTCCATTGATCTTTTTCTTTTCTCCATAGTTTGTCTTTTCCAGAATGTTTTATGATTTAAAGAATACAGATGACTTTTCAAATTGGCATCTTGGTAATTTGCATTTAAAATTCTTCCATGTTTTTCTTTCCTGGCTTGATAGCTCATTTATTTTAAACATTAACTAATATTTCATTGTCTGATGTTCCATAGTTTATTTATCCATTCACTTACTGAAGAACAGTTTGGTTGCTCCAAGTTTGGGCAGTTATGAATAAAGAAGCTATAAGCTTCTATATGGGCTTCCATGGTGTAGACAGTAAAGACTTTGCCTGCAATACAGGAGACCCAGATCTGAACCTTGGGTTGGGAAGATCCCCTAAAAAAGGGAATGTCTACTCACTCCAGTATTCTTACCCGGATAATTCCATAGACAAAGGACCTTGGCTGGCTATAGTCCATAAGATGGACACAACTGAGGAACACACCACAAGCTTCTATGTGCAGATATTTTTGTGGACATAAGCATTCAACTCCTTTGGATAAATGTAAACACCTTTATTTTCAAATCCTGGATTTTGGGCTGGAACTTGGTGCAAATATAAATAGGATATTAAGGAAAGGCTTCACTCTGAAATTAGCATTTGAGAAAAGACAAAGATGTAAATGATATGAGGCCATGAGTCATAAGAACACCTGAGAGAGACTGTTATTGATAAGGAAGAAAGGATACAAAATCCTCAAAGCTGAAGGCTCTCTGGGCTGCCAAAGAAACCTCAAGGAAGCCAGTATAATTTGAATGAGTGAAGAGAAGTAATAGGAGAAAAAAGTCAGAAAGATAACTAGAGACTAAGTCATAGTGGACTTTGTAGGACTTTTAAGGACTCTGGTTTTTATTTTGAATGAGACTAACATCTATCAGAAGGTCTTGATCAGAGGAGTGATGCGATTTAATGCATAGCTTTAAAGGAACTTTCTGGCTGCTGGCTTCAGGCATTAGAAGGAGGCAAAAGTGTACATGCTGTGATCAGTTGGAGGCAACTTCTGTAACCCAGTCAAATACCATGCTGTCAGAACAGGGACCCAGAAAGTGTGAGAAGCTTAGATTCTGTGTATATTTTGAAAATAGGCTATGTCAGTACTTACACCAACCATAGCCTAATGCATTTTCTGGAGCATGGCTAAGAACCATGTAACTGCATTGTCAGTCAGATTACAATAAACAACATTTTGCCAATACATACATCCTTATAAGATTTGAAAGGCAGAAAAAAGAAGGGATGAATTATTATTTTTCTGCCACACCAACTAGCGCATTTATGAGTAAATGTCATCTATGAGGTTTGGAAGTTCTCTGGTAAAGACTTGGCAATCACTGGTTTTAATGCTCCAGGCAGCTGAGACCATTGTAACTGACTTTTCTTCAGCTCATGTGTTCCTGGATCTCATAACCTCTTACAGCATATTTTTATTATTGATAGTGGTGGCACCTTATTTTTTTTTTTTGGTTTATTCTGCTTTGTGTCATTTTATTTCCCAGCATGCTCAGCAGACAAGTAGTTCAATGTGCTGTCCACATACAATTAATGATTGCTAGCAGAGATATATGGATGACTCTGGGAAGTTACTACCGGCCACACAGTGAAGAATATTTGGACATCATGATAAAAATTTGAAATGTATTTCTAAATCACTGACAAATTACAAGCAATGGCACAGCAAGATCATATTTGCATTTTGGAATATTAAATCTAGCAGCATAACAGAGGATAGATTGAAGAGAAACAACAGTTCAAAAGTGACTATAATAATCTGATGAGATTATTACAGGTGAGAAATGAGAACCAGACTAAGAAAGATATTAACATTGCTGTTTGATAACACAGAGAAGCTAGGAAGAATAATAAACTGAGTGCAGCAGCCCAAGAGTTTTTTTTTTTTTTTTCTCCACACTGTTGAGTCCGTGTGCAAGACACCTGGTGGGGGTAGTGATCAGTAGCACAAACTGATAAATCAGAGAATAAATCTCACTCTTATTTCTTGACTATAAACCCTTGTGTGAGCTCCTTCATCTCTGTTCACTCCAGTAGATGCTTGTGAGTGCACTGAGAGGATTCAGTGAAATGATGAAATGATGTATAAAAGTTATCTGTACACTGTCTGGAACATGAGGAGCATTTTATACTTAGCTATTGTGATGGAGATGGTGAGAATGAATCTGATACTGATGGTTGTAATTCAAGCTAGAAAATAAGTTATGATATTGTATATATAACATTGAATTAGGATGTAGCTTCAAGTTAGAGGTTGAAAAACGCATGTGACACACACACAGTCAGGATCTTGAAGGTAAACCAGGTGAGCAAACTGTCTCCTCCTGGTATAATCAAGAACACTTAATGCCGAGTAAAGAAGATAAGTTGGTTCTTGAACTGAACTGTGGGGATATAGCATCCCAGTGGTAAAAAAAACTGCCTGCCTGTGCAGGAGACATAAGAACCATGTGTTCAATCCCTCTCTCTCCTAGAGAAGGAAATGGCACCCATTCCAGTATTCTTTCTTGGAGAATCCCTTGTACAGAGGAGCCTGACAGGTCACAGTCCATAGCGTCTCAAAGAGTTGGACACAATTGTTGTGACCTAGTACACACACACAGCATCAAGTCATCACTTTTAGTCATCTGGCTTTGGCTTACCAGCTCAGTACATTAACTGAGCTCCTGAAATAATGAATTTAATAAAAGATCATTTTAAAATAAATTTTAATCAACATCCACAAACTACATTCCACCCACCCACCTATTACATTACATTTTGCTATATTTACAGGGTGTGGCTATCATTCCTTAATGTAGCATTGGTGAATGTCATGGTTCTTACATTTATCAAAGCAAAATAATTATGTGATCATGCAGAGATTTTAATTTATTGATCCTGTTTTCAATATGCTGTTTCTGTAAAAACCATATTTGTGCAAATTATGCAGGTAGAGTTGAAATCATTATTGGGGGAAAGAACTGTATATATCATTTTCTCATAGTTCTTTTTGGGTTTTTGATCACTGAAGTATCCTGATCAAACAACATAGGAACTGTGGAAGAGTGTTTTTTAATTATCGTCTTTGTATGACCTTTTCCAAATTTCCCTAAGGTAGAGTGCTCATCTATTTCTAAATTAAGTTTTCCTATGTTGCATCCTTAATTATGAGTGGAATTTGAATTTTTTTAATTTCGTATAATACTTTTCTCCATTTTAATCTGATACATCACACTTTGAGGTGGGTGATGACCCAGAGCTACTTAAAAACAAAGCAAGATAGTAATACAGGTATAATAATGAGAGCTTACAGTAGCTTAAAATAGATTTAGTAGTCAGTTGCAAAAATCAAATTAATAGTGTATCTATGTGTGTTTATTTGGAAAAGAGAAAGTAAAGTAGAATTTATTGTCTGATAGAGTGAATCTGTTTCTTTTATGGAACTTATTTTCACATAGGCCCAGTTTACTATAGTCACGTCCAGCTCTTAGCTACCCCATGACTATAGTCCACGAGTCTCCTCTGTCCATGGAATTCTCCAGGTAAGAATACTGGAGCAGACTGCCATTTCCTACTGCAGGAGATCTTCCCAACCCTAGGATCGAAACTGCATCTCCTGTTTTTCCTACATTGCAGGCAGATTCTTTAACTGCTGGTTCATAGGGAAAGCTCCACTTTCACATAATACCATGTTAAATGTCTCCAGTACAAGAAATAATGGAGAAAGTTAGACCAATAACTTCATCAGATAAGAAAAATTCTATTAAATCAGTAATTCAGGTTAACCAAATAAAGGAAAGGTGGTCTTTATGTGACTTCACAGAATCATTTGATTGTTTGAACAAGATTACTCATCTCTTTGGCAATCTAGTCGTTGTTATCTGGGGGCAGAAAACTTCTGGGATAAATTATGTGATCTAAGTCAGAATGAAGCTTAATTAAATAATTGCAGTTTGAAAAAAGAAATGTGATAAGGGTTAAATTCAAAGGAAAACAGTTTCATCATATACTAACAAGGTAGCATCACACAGCTTTTCTTTCTCACGTTTAGATCCTACATTTAGATTACCACTACTCTCTCAATGCTTATTATTACACAGCAAGAGATTGGTTTCTGGACCCCTACAACTGACACCAAAATCTAAGGATGCACATGTCTCTCATATGAAAGGCCGTAGTATTTGCATATAACCTATGCAAATCACCCCATGTATTTCAAATAGTCTCTAGTTTACTTACAATACTTGTCTATGTAGTGCTCAGTCACATTCAGCTTGGTTACCCTATGACTGCAGCTCACCAGGCTCCTCTGTCCATGGAATTCTCAAGGTAAAACAATGGTGCAGGTTGCCATTTCCTACTCCAGAAGATCCTCCCACGTCTCTTGCATCTCTGTCTCCTGCACTGGCAGAAGGAATTTTTAGCACTACATTACCTGGAAAGTCCACTTCTAAAGCTTAATAATATTTAATACAGTGTACTAATGTAAATGTTACAAATACAATGCAAATAGTTGCCAGCATGCAACATCCTAATGTTTGGAACATCCTAGAAGTTTTTTTTTTTTTTTTTACAAATACTTGTGTTCCATAGTTGTTTAAACCTGCAGATGCTAAGCATGTAGAAATAAAGGGCTGATTGTACCTTTTTTTTTTACTTTCACCAGAAATAGCTCACTACACATAGATAAGTCATATATATAATTGTTTTCAATGAATATCATTTCAAGAAAAATAATGTATGTATTAATGAAATCCTATTTGTTCAGCAAAAAAAGATACTTGATAAAGAATTTACCTTCAAGGATCTTTATATGTCAGAGTTCTCTAGAGAAGCAGAACAAAAAGAATGTGGTTTGTGTTGCAGTTTGAACCCAAAGGCAGTCTGGTGCCAAAATTCCTTTTTCTTTGTTTGTGTGTTGGTGGGGGCCTTGGTCAGACTTTGTTATATTAAGGTTTTCCGCTGATTGCTTGAGACTCACTCACATTGCTGACAGTAATCTCCAATTTAAATGTTGATTTCACCCTCACAGTTTCACAAGACTACCTAAGACAATTTCTGACTAAATACCTAGCCACTTTGGCTCAGGAAGTTTGACATAAAGCTTGTGAAACTTTCATCATATTAAATAGGATGGAAATAAAATATCATGCTTTATGTAAGCTATGTGCTTTGTTGCAAAGAAAAGATGCACCATTATTCATGGGTAGGAAAGTATTTTGTGGTAGTCTTCTCTGATTACTTTGGCGGTGGTGATTTAGTCACTAAGTTGTGTCCAACTCTTACAACCCCATGGACTATAGCCTGCCAGGTTCCTCTGTCCATGGAATTCTCTGGGCAAGGATATTGGAGCAGGTTGCCATTTCCTTCTCCCGGGGATCTTCCCAACCCAGGGATCAAATACGCGTCTCCCATGTTGCAGGCAATCCCTTTATCTCTGAGCCACCAGCTTTATTTATTTTTATCAATTATCTTTCAAAGATTAAAAAAAAAACTTTGCATATTTTCTCAACTTTAAATAAAATATAATTGTCCAAAAAATATACAAAATTTATGTAAAGTTTATATAACATTTAAAGAAAAATTGTGCAACCAAAATAATCTAAGGGTTTTATAAAGATATTGTTGAAGCTTAAAAAATAAAAATATACATAGGATAGCTAAGCGGGTAAAGAATCTATCTGTAATGCAGAAGACTCTGGTTTAATTCCTGGGTTAAAAAGTTCCCCTGAAGAAGGGATAGGCTACCCACTCCAGTATTCTTGGGTTTCCCTGGTGGTTCAACTGGTAAAGAATCTGCCTGCAAATGTGGGAGATCTGGGTTCGATCCCTGGTTTGGAAAGATCTCCTGGAGGAAGGCATGGCAACTCACTCCAGTATTTTAGCTTGGAGAATCCACATGGACAAAGGAGCCTGGCGGGCTATAGTCCATGGGATCGCAAAGTGTCAGACACAACTGAGCAACTAAACACAGCATGAAGAGATAAAAAGAAAAGTAAAAGTCAAGAGCAAAATCAAATCAATAAAACAGCTATATTCACTAGCTTTTGTATTGATCGTGAATGACAGAAATTACCAACCAATTATGAAGTCACAGAGAGCAAAATATAAATAAGGAAGAGATAACTGCTTGTACTGCAGCGAATACATAGAAACCTAGAAAATGCCAAATGTACAGGAAATAAAAATATGCTCTTAGTAGGACAGAATATAATGTAGAAATTAAAATGCCAGATATAAAACTAAAACACTAAGTAGAACCAATGCTATACATTTAGAAAGATGATAAGCAAGGATTTACCTAAGTTAACAGACAAATGAATAATATATCACATTTGCTTACGGTTTGAATAAAATATTATGTTTCCCCAGAAGAGGAAAAGTGTTATGCTTTGATCTCTTAAACAGCTAGCATGACATCTGGAATGTAGCAGCATACTGAAGAAAGTATGTTTATTTGAATTGAATAAACCACAACAAAACAAATATTTCAGGAAAGTACCATGGAAGGTAGATGTATGGCTGAACTTAAGTTAGTTATTTTAATGAAAAGAAGATACCATCTTGCAGTAAACAGAATTAGATAAATGCCAGAAGACACGAATAGAAATGTTTAACATGGTAAAAATCCAAAGCTTAATTTGTACCTTATGGAGCAATTTACACATAGGAGCATTCAAGAAAAATAATTTTGAGTTGAAGCCATTCACAACGGATTTCAAGTAAAATGTATCATTGACTTGTTTGAAAGGACATTTCCTGTATTGTCCAAAATAAAAACAGTACTGTCAAAATCATTGTAAAAACTTGATGAAATAATTACGTAAAATATTTATAAAAGAGTAATAACAGGAAAATAGAATTCATATTCCCCCAAAATCAAAATACTGAAGAAAACCAAAAACCATACCTACTATTAAAAAAAAAAAAGAAAAGAAGCATTAGCTTGGATATGGAGAAATTGGAACCTTTGTGTACTGTTTGGAATTTAAATGTTGCAATTGCTACAGAAAATAGTATAAAAATTTTTCAAAAATTCAAAACAGAATTGCCATATGATTCAGCAATTCTACTTGCATATATATATACCCCCAAAAGTTGAAATTAGGGTCTCAATGGGGTATTTGTACACCCATGTTGAATGCCATCACCGACTCAGTTGACTTGGGTTGGGCAGACTCTGGAAGTTGGTGATGGACACGGAGGCCTGGCTGCCGCGGTTCATGGGGTAGCAAAGAGTCGGACACGACTGAGCAACTGAACTGAACTGAACTGTTCATGGCAGCATTATTTACAAAAAAAAATTGTGTACCAATTTTGATGTTGAAATTCAACAATTATGCTTTTTTTTCTATATTCCTATTTTTTAGCCACTTTTGTGTTTATGTCACCCTGCAGTCTGAAGCCCTGCTCCTTTTGTGAAGTGTTTCCATCATGCCAAAGGCATATCAAGAGGCCACCATGGACAGCTGCATGGACATCTCTAGCACATCTGAGCTGGCAACATTTGCCCCTAGCCACGTAAAGCTTTCCAGGTGGTGCTAATAGTAAAGAATTCAACTGCCAATGCGGGGGTTGCATGAGATGTAGGTTTGATCTCTGGGTCAGGAAGATCCCCTAGGGGATGAAATGATACCCTACTCCAGAATTCTTGCATGGAAAATTCCACGGGCAAAAGAGTCTGTTGGTTACAGTCTACAGGGCTGCAAAAAGTTGGACATAACTGAGAATTTATGTTCAAGTATAATTTGTTCTATCACATGCATTATATCCATGAAGTAAGGACATTGCCTCTAGAAAGAGTTTTGGAAATAGATATAGGTTATTGATGGTTATCTTTTACCTCTAAGCATGTGTTCAAGGGAGAACTCTGTTCACTGAACATGCATGCTACGTACTGTTAGGATCCACTAAGGCATAAATTGTTTTTGTTCAGTTGCTAAGACATGTCTGACTATTTGCAACCCCATGGATTGCAGCATGCCAGGTTTCCTTGTCCTTCTCTATCTCCTTGAGTTTACTCAAACTCATGTCTATCAGTGATGCCACCCTACCATCTCATCTTCTACTGCTCCCTTCTCCTCCTGCCTTCAATCTTTCCCAGCATCATGGTCTTTTCTAATGAGTCAGCTCTTTGCGTCAGGTGGCCAAATTGTTGGAGCTTCAGCTTAAGCATCAGTCCTTGCAATGATATTCAGGATTGATTTCTTTTAGGATTTACTGGTTCGATCTCCTTGCGTTCAAGGGACTCTCGAGAGTTTTCTCCAACACCACAATTTTGTGATCAGCCTTCTTTATGGTCCACCTCTCACATCTGTACATGATTACTGGAAAAACTACAGTTTTGACTATATGAAACTGTTGGCAAAGTGATGACTCTGCTTTTTTATACACTGTCTAGGTTTGTCATAGCTTTTCTTCCAAGAAGCAAGTGTCTTTATTTCATGGCTGAAATCACAGTCCATAGTGATTTTGGAGCCCTAGAAAATATCTGTCACTGCTTCCACTTTTTCCACATCTATTTGCCATGGGACTAGATGCCATCATCTTAGTTTTCTGAATGTTGAGTTTTAAAGTAAAAGTAGGATGTATAAAAACTAGTTTTGTCAGACTCAGTCCAGTTTACATATTGCAGTTAATGATAAGTAGGTCAAATAATGTACTATTTGGAACAGAGAATATAAAGAATGGGATTAGCAGAAATAAACCAGCTCTATTTCAGGCAAACCATGACTTTTCACTGTGAACTAGGACATCTAATCCTCTAATTAATACATTGAAAATGGTGTGTGTGTGTTGGGGGGTGTAGCTACAAGAGAAGGCTAGTTAGACAAGACTTTTATGAGCAGGTTACATTTGATAAGCAGCCAAATTTTGCATGCATGGACAGATACAATCAGAGGCCACACAAGAGTACAACAGATTTATTTATTAAATCCAGGAGTAAAATAAGTATGTCTGAAAACAGAACGCTGATTGGAGACAGAACCAAACGAGGGCATGAGCGATACACAGTGAGGCTCTAGAGGCAAACAGATCAGGTCATATGCAAATACAATTAATTCCTGTTTTGGTTTTAAAAATAATTGGAAGAGAGCCACATTCATTTGTCATGTGTTCTCTATTGGTGACACAAGAACACTACTGAGCAGTAGAGACAGATATCCTATGACCTGCCATGCACAAAATATTTACTATGAAGCTTTTTATGGAAGATTTAACCAACCTGCAATATAGAGCATGAATATAGCTGCATGTCACTTAAATGGAATAATACACAAGTGAAAATGAATATCTCAATAAAATCTCATACCTAATCTCTAAATTATATTTCCTTCAATGATTACAGAGATTTTAATACTCTAAGGAAAATAACTGAATGGCTATATTTGGCAATGCAATTATGGTGTTTGTTAACTAGATGATAAATATAAGACAAAAATTCCAATGAATATGTTTGATGATAATCATACATTCTACGTATGGGAATTTTAGTTATGATAATTTTTGAGTACATGAATAAAAAACAATTTAATATACTCCTTACCTGACTGTAAAGAAGCAAAAACATAAGTATACAACACTTCTAGAAGATTTGTTAAAGCTTAGTATGTCATTTTTTCCACTATGTCTACTTACTTAAAATGTATACATAAGAAATAATATTATTAATAGGTGGTAGGTGGGATTTTTAAATTTTGTGCTATGAACAGAAAAATACTTAAGAAATAAAGTTGAAACATATATTTTAAATAAATTATTGTTTCATTTTAATAATTTTACAGTGAACATTTTTTCATAGAGAATCATTAAACATAAAAGGGCGCATTTTAAGCTCTGGAAATGTAATACTATTTCAATTAAATATCTCAATCAGATAAAAATAAATTTTGCTTTAAAACCTCAAACATGACATTCTTCCTCTGATAATTTTAGCCAATTCAGTAGCATTAGCATTTTTCCATTCAACTGAAAATAATGCAAGACAAAGCAAAGCAGAAATCCCTGCCAAGTTTCAATTGGCTTTACACTTAGAACACAGATAAGCTTGTCTACTCAAAATGAAATATTTTTCCTTGTGCAGATTACATTTCAATGCATCAATGCATCTCTAGATAAGATAGCTCATTTTGTTTTCTGCCAATCTTCTGCTTAACGTCCATTTCTCAACTTCATTAATAACCACGCCAAACAAAAATTCACCTTTAAAAGATTTTGTAGAGATATGTATGATTTTCTTCTAGTGACAAGGATTCAAAAGTGGTAATAAAAATTTAAAGGACCACCATTGTTTGAAATACACATCTGGCATTTATTCTTTTCTTTTTATAACAGATCTATTTCTCAATTTGACAACTGGATACTCACTGATAGGATTTGTTCCTGGACACCAAGGGTCACTCACTGTGTGAGTTTGGGCAGGTTCTTTAATTTTTCTGTGTTCATCGACTTATCTCTGTTGCTGCTGCTGCTGCTAAGTCGCTTCAGTCATGTCCGATGTGACCCCACAGACAGCAGCCCACCAGGCTCCCCCGTCCCTGGGATTCTCCAGGCAAGAACACTGGAGTGAGTTGCCATTTCCTTCTCCAATGCATGAAAGTGAAAAGTGAAAGTGAAGCTGCTCAGTCATGTCTGACTCTTCATTACCCCATGGACCGCAGCCTACCAAGGTCCTTCGCCCATGGGATTTTCCAGGCAAGAGTACTGGAGTGGGTTGCCATTGCCTTCTCCAATTTATCTCTAAAATAGGGAAAATATTAATATCTCATTAGTTCGTGATGGTTATAAATAAGCCAAGGCATGTACCACATGTGCCACACTTCATTTTGTTAATAAAGATTGCTTTCTACCTCCTTACCCACTCTTGAACTACCTAATTTACTTTCTTTTCAATATTGCATTTATATACTCATTAAATATTTCTTTTTACATGTGATCTGGGCTCTCTACAGGTATAAAATCTGAAAATTTGTTGTGAGTGTAAATACATTTTTGAGATTGAGTATAGGGATGCGTATCGGGTATTGGCTGGCAATATATAAATATTCATAATACGTAGAAATGTGTATATTCAACTCTACTTAGAGAATAAGCCATGGTTTTAAAGGAACAACTATGTAAAGC
Organism: Aepyceros melampus; assembly: GCA_006408695.1. Lineage (NCBI taxonomy): Eukaryota > Metazoa > Chordata > Mammalia > Artiodactyla > Bovidae > Aepyceros > Aepyceros melampus. The sequence continues at coordinate 59,296 of SJXQ01007053.1, forward strand.
AAATTTATGCTAGCAATTTTGCCAGTGGGGTTTGCAATTATTCCATCTCTATTTGTGATCATTATGAAGCAAATTATACAAATTTATCTTTCATTTCATTATTTCTGTCTTCAGATTTCTACTGTCATTTGACTTTTCATTTCATCACCTGATGTGGTTTTTCATAGTTCTTCCATCTAAATAGTAACCAGGCCCGACCCTGCTTAGCTTCCAAGATCAAATGCAATTGGGCACCTGCATGGTGGTATGGCTATAGACTGATTTCTCACAGTTCTAATACATTTTTTGGCAAATTTTCCTAGTCAATTTTTATATTATCCTTTTTTTACTTTTATTTACTTTTATTTTTTCTCTTCTTTCTTTAATAATTACTTTAATAACTGATGTTTTATACCTGTCATAGTATTCTACTACTTTATCTGGGCTTCTCTGGTGGCTCAGATGGTAAAGAATCTGCTGCAATGCAGAAGACCTGGGTTTGATCCCTGGGTTGGGAAGATCTCCTGGAGAAGGAAATGGAAACCCACTCCAATTCCATGGACAGAGGAGCCTGAAGGGCTACAGTCCATGGTGTCACAAAGAGTCAGACATGACTGAATTTACTAAGACTTTCACTTTTTCACTTTAACTAGAGTTGCTAATTATTCCAATAACTGTCCTCACTATACAGAGATTGATTTCTTGGCATTTTCAGCTCTTAAAGATTTCAAATTTTTTTCCATAAAACTTCAACATGTTTTCTAACATTATGTGTTTTAATGTGGTTGCTGTTAGAGATAATTTTGCTATTTTTATGTGATCAAAATATAAGATGGCTCATTATATATTATTCTGATTGAAGCCTTATAAGAGTCTCTCTCTTCTCTCTTTCCATGCTTTTTCTACTACCTTGCCTCTCACAGCTTTCATTTTAAATGTAGGAAACTTAAAGCACATTTACTTGAATGTTGCCAATTTTAAGTATATTTTTGAAAGTTAGTTTTAAAATAAGTAATATATGGAAATATTCGCCAAAAGGTAATGTTTGTGTATTGCCGCTATATACAAGATTGAGATGCTCTGCTGAAAGGAACCACGGATATAAGCATGTTTATCTATTGACCTAAATCCTCCAACATCCCCATACTTACAGGAGAGTAGATTAAAATTTCATCTACAGAGTTTAAGCAAATAAAAATTCACAATTTTTAAAGATAGGAGCTGTCATCCCTGAAGAATTGAATGTATTGTTAAGTTTGGAAATTAGATAACCAAGCGTTGTGGAATGATACTTAAATATGGAGAAACAGTGTCCTCAGGTGTGTAATAGGATGCTTCGTCATGTGTGGAATTGCTTGGGATAGGGTCAGTGGGAGAAGAAAGATAAAAGCACAAGGAAGAGATATGGAGTGTATTTACATACAGCCTATGTTTACTTATTTTCCTTTGGAATTAAAACATATTGAAATAGTTTTTGAAGTAGTTTTTGAAATAGTTTTAGAGAAAAATACTCATAGAAGAGCAAATAAATAGGAAAGAATAATGAAATAATCTATAAAGAAATAGTTTTATGTTGTTGTTTAGTTGCTAAGCCATGGCAACCACATGAACTGTAACCTGCCAGACTCCTCTCTCCATGGGATTTTCCAGGCAAGAATACTAGAATGGATTTGCCATTTGCTTTTCCAGGGGGTCATTCTGACTCAGGAATTGAACCCATGTTTCCTGCATTGGCCGGCAGATTCTTTACTACCGAGCCACCTGAGACTTTAAAAATTTGGTTATACTTGTGTCCCATATAATTTAAATATTTTCCATTTTCTGTGGTACTGAAGTTACATCAGTAAACCTGTCATTCATATTGTCTATGTCCCTGTAATACTGAGTTGGCCAAAAAGTTTGTTCTGGTTTTCCATAAAGTCTTACAGAAAAATCCAAAGGAAATTTTGGACTAACTCAATATCTTGCCTCATAGTATCCATTTCATGACCTCTAAGTGTTGAAAAACCTCTTTAAGCCTGGAAATTCTGCAAGGATGTTTCTCATCCTATTTTTGTCCCACCACCATCTCATAGGTTTTCAGCTCATTCCCACTTTTTATTAATAGTTGAGAATGAATTTTTTGGTTGTCTTTTTTTCTAATGATCTAGTTCCTCACTTCTCAACTCCCATTCATATTAAAATATAGTCACCTGTATAGATGATTAATCTTTAAAAGATGGTATTTTAATTAGGTTGGCATATTGAGATTATAAATGAAAATAGCAAAAACTGAGCCCGAGTAGCAGCATGAGATTTAAACACAGGGATTAATGTTGACTCCATGGATAGAAGACATTTAAATGTACCTGCTATTCTCTATACCTCCAAAAATACAGCTCAACCCTTTTGTCAGGTAGGAGGCATTAAGAAAATTGGTAACCCTTTAAAATAATTGTGCAATTAATCATTGATGAAATCACTGTTGAAATCCCAAAGAACTAGTTATGACATGCACATTAATACCAAATGAGTTCATCATGATTAATATTGTGACAATAAATACCAGAAGAAATTAATAATGATGAGCTATTATTTTAAAGTCCTGCTACAGAATTCAAATATTTCATCTTGAAATTTAAACACTTCTAAGGTATAAGGTACATACATGTTTTTATTCAACTTTGTTTAAAGCTTTTGTCTGATAAATACTTATTACTAGATAATATATTTTTTTCTCATTTTGACCCAATGAGAAATTGATAGGATATTAAACAAACAATGCTATTTCATTTTAAGCAATAGAATTTTTGATTTTTAAAAATCATTAATTTAATTTTAATATAGAATTTCTTCACTACAAGCAGAGAATTGTATCATTTACTTATTTACCTTCAAAATGACATTCTTCTTCTCAAATTAAGTATATTTATGTCCCATCACTTCATGGGAAATAGATGGGGAAACAGTGGAAACAGTGTCAGACTTTATTTTTCTGGGCTCCAAAACCACTGCAGATGGTGACTGCAGCCATGAAATTAAAAGACACTTACTCCTTGGAAGAAAAGTTATGACCAACCTAGACAGCATATTCAAAAGCAGAGATATTACTTTGCCGACTAAGGTCCATCTAGTCAAAGCTATGGTTTTTCCTGTGGTCATGTATGGATGTGAGAGTTGGACTGTGAAGAAGGCTGAGTGCCAAAGAATTGATGCTTTTGAATTGTGGTGTTGAAGACTCTGAGAGTCCCTTGGACTGCAAGGAGATCCAACCAGTCCATCCTGAAGGAGATCAGCCCTGGGATTTCTTTGGAAGGAATGATCCTAAAGCTGAAACTCCAGTACTTTGGCCACTTCATGCGAAGAGTTGACTCATTGGAAAAGACTCTGATGCTGGGAGGGATTGGAGGCAGGAAAAGAAGGGGACCACCGAGGATGAGATGGCTGGATGGCATCACTGACTCGATGGACATGAGTCTGAGTGAACTCTGGGAGATGGTGATGTACAGGGAGGCCTGGCGTGCTGAGATTCATGGGGTCACAAAGAGTTGGACACGACTGAGAGACTGAACTGAACTAACCGATGTGACTAATAGCATTAAAATTACTCAAGGCAAAGTATATGGCTACTCTAAGTACATAATTTTTCTTGGGTAATGTTCCTCAATCAGTTTTAGCAGGGCATCATTACAAGTTGAATCTGTACAAATATTGGGAAGCTTTGATTAGTCAATGCTACTGTTAAACTGTTTTCATAGGTCAATGACAATTTTAAATTATTGCTTCTTTGTCGGCTTTAATTGTCACTCTTCCTGCAGAATCAAGGAAAATAAACCCTTATCCTTATCCTGCCAGTATAACAGATTACTTTCTCCTAAAATCTCCTTGATTTTCATTGATTTTTTTCTCCTAGTGGTCTTTTGTTATTGTGACCTGTCTTGAGAAATTCTCGGTCCTGCTTCATAGGAACTAGCCTGTCCCACTTGAAAGTGAAAAGTGAAAGTTTAGTTGCTCAGTCATGTCCAGCTCTTTGCAACTCCATGGACGGAGGAGCCTACCAGTGTCTGCCTACAATGTGGGAGACCCGGATTTAATCTCAGGTTTGGGAAGATTCCCTGGAGAAGGAAATGGCAACTCACTCCAGTATTCTTGCCTGGAGAATTCCATGGACAGAGGAGTCTATAGGGTCCAAAGAGTCAGAGACAGTTGAAGTCACTTAGTACAGCACAGCACAGCACATGCTATACATTTGTTTTGAACGTCTTTGAAACATAAATGTTAGATGCATGTTTAACTGTTTTTCTAGTTCTTTTGAGTGTTATATGTGTGAATTGTTTCAAAGTATTACTGGCATATTTTTGATGCATACACAAGAAAATGTGGGCTTCTTGTGTGGCTTAGAATTCACCTGCAGTGCATGAAATGTGGGTTTGATCTTTGGGTGGGGAAGACACCCTGAAGGAAGAAATGGCAACCTACCCTAGTATTCTTGTGGGGAAAATCCCACGGACAGAGGAATCTGGTGAGCTACAGACCATGGGGTCACAAAGAGTTGGATTTGACTACCCACACAGGCATGTACATATACATCACAAAGACATTAGACTATAATACAAATTGAAAACCCAAACAACACATTGCCCAATCCAAAAACTTAATGTCTATTTATCTATTTTTGAAAGCAAATCAATTTTAAAGATCTTTACTGGCTTTAGTAATTCATGAATCAGACAGTGTATAATCTAGCAGATAACAAGAAGCTTCAAAGAGCTATACAAAATGAAAGACACTTACAGGCAGAAGAAAGCAGAACAAGGAAGTCATATCAGGCCAGAGGGCAGGTTGGCTTTACAAGGCTGCTTTTTTAATAAGGAATGATGGCGGATTATCTGGCAGGTTATGTAACTAGTATCAATCTAGGGAGGCAGTTCCTGATCAGTCTATTTAAGCCTCCATTTCTGGAAAAACAAAACCATAATTAAGTCCTGGTTTGGTGAAATGGGTCTTAGATAACAAGTGTCTCCATTTGAGGCTTGTCTTCTTTCTAACAATAGAAATATATACTGAGGCTTGAATTCTAATTTTGCAGTTATTTTTTCTTAACACTATGACACTGTTATTTCATTGTGTTCTAGTTTCTGTTTTACAGAAAAAGACACTGCTGTCGGACCCATGCTGTTATTTACTAGAAGATTGCATTTTCCTCTGGTGACATTTTAGTCCTTTATGTAGAAGAACCAATTACCAATGAAGCTTAACAGCCCTGATTTTGAACTTTTTCCTAACTGATAAACAAAGCTTTTTTTTTTTTTTGGAGCAAGACAGAGTCTACTATGTAGGTTAAAACTTAGCTTATAACCTTTAAATTTTTTCTTTCCATTATATGGAGGAAACATTCTAATACTAGGCTTTTCAAACATTAATCTTAGGCCTATATCATTACAAAAAATCATCATCCAAGAAAACACCTAGCCTAGCAACATTTATCCATAGAAGCAACTATTACATAGTCTTTGTAACTTAATACTATTTTGTGAACAAGACTCAAAGAAACATGAACAAAACAAGACACATGAAAGGCAAAGATTAAACACAAACACATATGCATACACTCTGGATTTAAGAAAATAAAAACTTATTTTAAGAACTGAATAAAATTTTAATTAAAAATTTCATGAATTTCAACAGAATTATCCTCTATAAATTAAGAGCATAATGCTCTTTTTATATTTAGAGGGAATATTTGGAGAGAAAAATAAAAGCAGTGATGGAGATGAAGAATATGTTACTAAAGTAATATAAAGTTAAATTTGGCTTTCTGACTCCCAGTCTTAAGTGGACACAAATCACTGTTAAAGGAGTAAACAAAAGACTCACAGAAATAATATAAAAATATAATAACTCATCTCCTTGATAGTAGACTTCCTATTGTTTTCTTATATTTAAATTTGAAATAAAGCTATTTTCTTAATAAGCAGAACTACAATTTGATGGTGTGGTACTAAAACCATCTCTCTCGCTCTCTCTCTTTTTTTTTTTTTACTTTCAGTTCAGTTCAGTTCGATCAGTCATGTCAGACTCTTTGCGACCACATAGACTGCAGCACTCCAGGCATCTTGTCCATTACCAACTCCCAGAGCATAAGCAAACTCATTTCCATTGAGTTGGTGATGCCATGCAACCATCTCATCCTCTGTTGTCCCCTTCTCCTCCCACATACAATCTTTCCCAGCATCAGGGTCTTTTCAAATGAGGCAGTTCTTCGCATTAGGTGGCCAAAGTATTGGAGTTTCAGCATTAGTCCTTCAATGAATATTCAGGACTGATTTCCTTTAGGATGGACTGGTTGGATCTCCTGTTGTCCAAGAGACTCTCAAGAGTCTTCACCAACACCATAGTTCAAAACATCAATTCTTCGGTGCTCAGTTTTCTTTATAGTCCAACTCTCACATCCATACATGATCACTGGAAAAATCATAATTTTGACTAGACGGACCTTTGCTGGCAAAGTAATGTCTCTGCTTTTTATTATGCTGTCTAGATTGGTCATAACTTTTCTTCCAAGGAGCAAGTGTCTTTTTTTCCTTTAGTCAAGCTGAAACTTGAATTTAGAACACAATTCTAATTTTTATTAATATGATATGATTTACGTTGTTCTGTGTTCAACATAGCAGGTGAGAAAGACCTGAAAGGAGGGCGGGCGCATAATGAAAAGACAGACACATAGAATTTGGCAAATAGGGAGTCAGGGGCCTTGTTTCTTTCTATGGCAGGAAGACAAAATGGCTCCTTTCAGCCCCAAAATTTTTTAGCAAAAGTCACATGAGATCTTTAGGGAATAGCTATACTAAGAGTTTGATTAGCACACCATAAAGATGGAGTCAAGTTAAGGGTCTGCTGTTGATCAGGAACATCTTCTTTTATTTCCATGGGAACAGGCACAGGGGTAGGCAGTGAAGCAGAGCAGAGAGCAGGTCCGGCCCCAAGAATGTCCAGTTCCACATGCTTACTAGGACAGTCACGACGGTGCAGTTTGCAGCCCCCTCGAGTCATGGGGCAGGTTCTGGTCTCTGCTCCACCATGCTGCAACATTAACACAGTGAAATTCTGTGCAGATATGAATGGGGCCTTAAAAATATCAATTTATATATAATCAGAGTTTTTAATGGAGAAATGAAACATTGCAAAGTTCTTCAATCACAATGTCCTGTCAATTTATCCCTGGCTTCAGAACCAAATTTCTCATTCCCCTGAAGACCATTAAATGTTTAAGACTATAAAATGGATTCGTTGAAAAATTTATTTAGTCACAAAGTTGTGCCCATTTGTTTTCTACCCCATGAACTGGAGACCACTAGTCTCCCCTGTCCATGAGTTTTTCCATGCAAGAATACTAGAGTGGTTTGCCATTTCCTTCTCAAGGGGTTCTAATAAGGAGATAACACAACATTGTATTTTAATAACAGCATTAGCCTTTGTATTACAATATTATTGCCAGAATAATGAGAAATGCCAGGTTGGTTTTTATTTTCAGGAATTAATAAAGTATAGTTAAAATAGAAATAATCAAAATTAGAAGTGATGAATACTTCCTAACTGACTGGTAGGCAGTATGCTTAGCTTTTTATACACAACATACCTATTGGTGGTGTGCTGTGCTTAGTCACTCAGTGGTGTCTTATTCCTAGCAACCCCATGGACTGCAGCCAGCCAGGCCCTTCTGTCCATGTGGATTCTCCAGGCAAGGACACTAGAGTGGGTTCCATGCCCTCTCCCAGGGGATCTTCCCTATCCGGGAATTGAAGCCAGCTCTCCCCAGTTGCAGGTGGATTCTTTACTGATTGAACCATGAGGGAAGCCCATACCTATCAGTAGGCATTATTTATTTATTTTTTTGTAATCACAGATATTTTTTCTCTTTTTAATGTAACTGCACTGGGTCTTAGTTCTGTCTCAAGAGATCTTCCATCTTCATAGCGGCATGCAAATTCTTAATTGAGGCATGTGAAATCTAGTTCCATGACCAAGGATCAAACCCTGGTCCCCTGCAATGGCAGCATGGAGTCTCAGTCATTGGACCAAAAAGGAAGTCCCTCAATAGGCATTACTGTCCCCCATTTTACATATGAAAGTATTCAGACTCAGAGACAAAAAGTAACTTGCTCAACATCACAGAGCCAGGATTGGAGGCCAGGTCTGTAAGAATTCAAAGTGCATTCCCTTAACTATACTCTTATAAACCAAAGTGCCACAACAACATATACATACAAATATTTTAAATGTTGTTAGTATTATTTCCTTATCATTAATTTATCAAATTTTAAAATATACTTATATTAAATTCCTGTGAATACTTGACAATAATAATAACTATTTTCATTTTATTTTCATGAAAGTATATTTGATTAACAATATGATATTAGTTTCAGGTGTATAGCATAGTTATTTAATACTTCTGCAGATTATACTCCATTTAAAGTTATTACAAATATTGGCTCTACTCCCTGTGCTATAAAACATATCCTTTTAGCTCATTTATTTTATACACAGTAGTTTGTATCTCTTATCAACCCCTTCTTGTCCTTCCTCCTTTCCCTGTCTCTACTGGTAATCACTAAATCATATTTTGTTCTCCATATCAGTATGTTTCTTTTTGGCTATATGTATTCTTTTTTAATTTATTTTTTAGATTCTATATATAAGTGAATACATACAGTATTTGTCTTTCTCCATATAAGTTATTTCACTAAGCATAATAATACCTCTACGTCCAGGTAGTTAAGAGTTTGGGTTCTGGAGCTGAATCCAATTTCTGTTTTCAATATTTAATACTTATTTGCTATGGGAAAACTATATGGCTTCTCTATTTTTCTGCATATATAAAACAGATAAAAGTAATCCCATTTCATAGTACCATTTTGAGATCTAAATTAGTTAATGTTAATAAAGCACTTAAAATATGAATGGGAAAATATGCACTCTAAAATATTAACTAATATTATTAGAATTCATTCTTTATCTAGCTCTGCAAATTTAAAGTAAAATGATGGACTTCCCTGGTGATGCAATGGGTAAGAATTCATCTGCCAATGCAGGAGATATGGGTTCAATCCTTGGTCTGGGAAGATTCCCTACTCTCCAGAGTGATTCAGCCCTTGTGCCATAACTATTGAGTTCACACTCTAGGGCCTGCCAGTGAACACTAATAAGCCTGGTAAAGTGTCTGTCTACAATGCGGGAGACCCGGGTTCGGTCTCTGGGTTGGGAAGATCCCCTGGAGAAGGAAATGGCAACCCACTCCAGGACTATTGCCTGGAACATCCCATGGACAGAGGAGCCTGGTAGGCTACAGTCCACGGGGTTGCAAAGAGTCGACACGACTGAGCGACTTCACTTCACTTCACTTCCACAACTACTGAAGCCTGTGTGCCTGTGCTCCACAGTAAGAGAAGCCACCGCAATGAGAAGCCTATGCAGCACAATTATAAAATAGCCCTTGCTCACCGAAGCTAGACAAAACCTGCTTGCACAGCAACGAGGACCCAGACCCAGCACAGCCAAATAAATACAGAAATAAAAGTTTAAAAAAATACAGTGAAATGAGAAAGCACTTTAAGATAGCTATAATCTACTATCAGTATGTTGTTGTTATCAAACGAATGTCAAACTGAAAGTCGCTCGGTCGTGTCCAACTCTCTGAGACCCCATAGACTACACAGTCCATGGAATTCTCCAGGCCAGAATACTGGAGTGGGTAAGCCTTTCCCTTCTCCAGGGGATCTTCCCAACCCAGGGATTGAACCCTGGTGTCTCGCATTGCAGGTGGATTCTGTACCAACTGGGCCACTAGAGAAGCCCAAGAATACTGGAGTAGGTAGCCTATCCCTTCTCTAGCTCATCTTCCCAACCCAGGAATTGAACCGGGGTCTCCTGCCTTGCAGGCAGATTCTTTACCAGCTGAGCTACCAGGGAAGCCTATTACCAAACTAAGTATGGTTTTATTGCCATAATAATTATTATAACTATGTGTTTTTGAAATGAATAGATGCATGGAAGAAATTTGATGAATTTGTTTAAAAAACTAAGTTTCAGATGTGAGTTTCAATCATTTGTACCTAATTAGAAAAATTATACTCTGAGAAATTTATAAATAAGAAAGCAATGAGCTATAGTATCCCCAAAACCAGAATTTAGTTTGCTTTATGCTGTAGATTTTTATCCTACAATCATAATACTCTGCAGAAATTTAAATATGAGAATAAAGTGAAATCAGTAGGACCTACATATTTGCTAATAGAAGAATGATAATTAATAGCTTAGCATTTCACCTTTTTTTGTGAACCATAAATAAAGATGCTCAATATATTTGCCATAAGTAATTGAATAAATTTTAATACTGTATGTCATTTACATTTTAATTTTATATGCAAAAGAAACAATAGTATCACCAACTGGCTGAGAAAAAATAATCACTGGGGTTAATATAATGGTTATTGATAATTGATTTTGATTAACATTGGTTGAGTTTAGTCTTTTCTAATTTATAATAAATCAACCAAAATCACTATTGGTAAGGCAAATTCATATGGATGCTCTCCACACACAATATTGAACCACCAGCAGAGAAATTTCCAGATATGGCAAAAAATATCTTTTTTAGACAGTTTATTTTCATTGTCGTTTAAAAGAAAAATGCCAAAATAATTGTGGCTTAATATTTGAATCTAAAACTTGTGCTAAATAGCCCTTGAATATGTGTCATTATATCAAGGTTATTACCCAGAACTCATGAGAAATTATCCTCTGTAGATGCAAATGCTAATTTATACTTGTTTATTATTATCATTTAGAAAATTCCTTCTGGTTAGGGACTTTCTTAATTACGTATTCTGAACTGCTATTTTAAATGTGCTTTATTTTTCATCAGAACACTTAAATTTATTTTTATTTATTATATTCTACTTGCAGTCTTGGTGGATGAGAATATTCTCCTAAAATAAGCCTTTGAATTCATAATTTTTTTTTAAATTTGAAAACAGCCTCTGTTGCAAGAATAGATGCAAGTAATAAAAGTTATTAGAATGGAAACCTTGTTAAAGATCACCTCATTTTAGGTTTCATTAACATTACACTGGGGATATAACAGTGTTAGAAATCAATTTAGGCAGAGTCATTATTCTTCAAATACAAGGCTTTCTAGAAATGTTTATGACCATAATCACATTGTTTTCAGAGTAATGAATTTCATAGGTTTGAAAACACCATTTACAAATATTTAAATATTATGAAAGTGTTTAGCTCTTACAATGGACATCTAACAAGACAAGTCTTACTTTAAGATCATTTTAATGGAATGTTTATGTTTGACATACAAAAAAGTAACTCATTTTAATAGAAGTTTTCTTACTTTATATTTATCACATTGAGTTCATTAGATTATCAATTTTATTAATCATACAGTATGTTTAGGTTTATTGGAGAATATTTATCCTTTATACATAATTACATTATTATAATTATACATTATTATTATATTACGTATACATTAATATCATTATTATATATTACATATTAAATTAACTACCTCTTCTGGTAGTCAGTTAAATTTATTAACATAGAAAAATATTATCTCATTGCTACTGCTAAGTTGCTTCAGTCGTGTCCGACTCTGCAACCCCATAGACGGCAGCCCACCAGGCTCTGCCATCCCTGGGATTCTCCAAGCAAGAACACTGGAGTGGGTTGCCATTTCCTTCTCCAATGCATGAAAGTGAAAAGTGAAAGTGAAGTCACTGAGTTGTGTCCAATTCTCAGCGACCCCTTGGAGTGCAGCCTACTAGGCTCCTCTGCCCATGGGATTTTCCAGGCAAGAGTACTGGAGTGGGGTGCCATTGCCTTCTCCGATTATCTCATTGCAAATAAGAATATAAGCACAGCAGAGTTACATTTGATTTCTCTTTAAATATCATTCTTCCTAAATGGAAGTGGGAAATCAACAATTATTAAGCAGAGAATCAATGCCAGAATAAGCCAATAGAAAAGATGTGGGTAAAGCCTGGAAGATAAACTACAAATATCTACAGGAAATAAAAAATGTGCAATTAGCTTTAATAAAGACAAGGACACATTTCAGTAATATATATAAGAAATATCCAGATATGTATGGGAACTGTCACAGATTGTAATCTTGAAAAACATTTCAATGAAGCAACTGACAAACAACTAATCTCAAAAATATACAAGCAGCTTATGCAGCTCAACTCCAGAAAAATAAATGACCCAATCAAAAAATGGGCCAAAGAACTAAATAGACATTTCACCAAAGAAGACATTCGAATGGCTAACAAACACATGAAAAGATGCTCAACATCACTCATTATCAGAGAAATGCAAATCAAAACCACAATGAGGTACCATTTCACACCAGTCAGAATGGCTGTGATCCAAAAGTCAACAAGCAATAAATGCTGGAGAGGGTGTGGAGAAAAGGGAACCCTCTTACACTGTTGGTGGGAATGCAAATTAGTACAGCCACTATGGAGAACAGTGTGGAGATTCCTTAAAAAATTGCAAATAGAA
>SJXQ01007053.1:71873-109824 GCA_006408695.1 Aepyceros melampus
CACGTACACTTGTGGCTGATTCATGTCAAGGTATAGCAAAACGAATACAGTTTGTAAAGCAAAACAAACATTAAAAAAAAATTTTAAAAATGACAGTGTATTGTCACCATGCTTGTTTACCCCATATCCAGAGTACATCATGTGAAATGCTGGGCTGGATGAAACACAAGCTGGAGTCAAGATTGCCAGGAGAAATATCAATAACTCAGATATGCAAATGACACCACCCTTATGGCAGAAAGAGAAGAAGAACTAAAGAGCCTCTTGATGAAAGTGAAAGAGGAAGTGAAAAAGCTGCCTTAAACTCATCATTCAGAAAACTAAGATCATGGTATTTGGTCCCATCACTTCACGGCAAATAGATGGGGAAGCAATGGAAACAGTGACAGACTTTAATTTTGGAGGCTCCAAAATTACTGCAGATGGTGACGGCAGCCATGAAATTAAAAGACAATTGCTCCTTGGAAGAAAAGCTATGACCAACCTAGATAGCATATTAAAAAGAAGAGACATTACTTTGCCAGCAAAAGTCCATGTAATCAAAGCTATGGTTCTTCCAGTCATCATGTATGGATGTGAGAGTTGGATCATAAAGAAAGCTGAGCCCCGAAGAACTGATGTTTTTGAAATGTGGTGTTGAAGAAGACTATTGAGAGACCCTTGGACTGCAAGATCAAATCAGTCAATCCTAAAGGAAATCTCTATCAGTCCTGAATATTCATTTGAAGGTCTGACAGTGAAGCTAAAACTCCTATCTTTTGGCCACCTGATGCGAGGAACTGACTCATGGAAAATATTGAAGTTAAGAGGAGAAGGGGATGACAGAGGATGAGATGGTTGGATGACATCACTGACTCGATGGACATAGTTTGAGCAGGCTCCAGGAATTGGTGATGGACAGGGAAGCCTGGTGTGCTGAAGTCTATGGGGTTGCAAAGAGTTGGACATAACTGAGTGACTGAACTCAACTCAACTCTATAGATTTCTCATGTTAGCTTCATTACCTTTGGGATGACTATCCTTGCTTTATCAAATTTCCAAAATGTTCATGCTTCAGAAGAAATAGGTGCTATTATACTACCTATTAGTTATCTTATTAGATAACTAAGATATTCTTATTAAAGCTATATCTTATTCTTTTTTAAAAACAGTGAAGAAAAGATTACAACATTCATCTTAAAATTGTAACTGTCCATTGAAATCACAAAAAACTATAAGATTCAGCATAAAGCTTTAGCTATTCAACCAAAACCATATGTTATAAAAATACAAAATTTCAAATTATATTTAATAAAAAGGGGGAAGCAAGTCTTTAACATGCTAAAGGAATAGGAAAATGTAGAGATTTTTCTCAAAAAATAACAGACATGCAGTTAGTAAAAAAAAAAACTAAGGATAGAAGTAGTGCTCTTGACCTTCTTCTAAAAGAAAAAAAAAAATTCTAAAATCCACACAGTATGAATGTATATTTAGTCAGAGACCATTTCTGCAGCTTAATTTTAGACTTAGAAGAAAATAGACATGATTTTTGGCAGGGAATAAAAAAAAATGATACACTTGTTTATATGCAAAAGACTTAACGTTGTGCTTTATTAGAAAGACTAGAAAACTTAGAGTTCTTTATTATGGGCTGATGCCAAATGTTCTACCTCTGTGCACTACTGTTGAATTGAATCTCAGAGACAATGGTTAAAAACCTGCCTGCCAATGCAGGAGACATAACAGACTTGGATTGGATCCCTGGGACAGGAAGATTTCCTGGAGGAGGGCACGGCAACCCACTCCAGTATTCTTGCCTGGAAAATCCCATGGACAGAAGATCCTGGTGAGTTACAGTCACAAAGAATCAGATGCAACTTGAAATGACTTAGGACATTGTTTAGTTGCTCAGTCATGTCCAACACTTTAAGACCCCACGGACTGCAGCATGCCAGGTTTCCCTGTCCTTCACTATCTCATGCTCAAATTCATGTCCATTGAGCTGATGATACCATCCAACCATCCCATCCTCTGTCATCCCTTTCTCCTCTTGCCCTCAATCATTTCCAGCATCAGGGTCTTTTCCAGTGAGTTAACTCTTACTATCAGGTGGTCAAAGTATTGGAGCTTCAGCTTCAGCATCAGTCCTTCCAATGAATATTCAGGGTTAATTTCCTTTAGGATTGACTGATTTGATCCTTGCTATCCAAGGGACACTCAAGAGTCTTTTCCAACACCACAGTTTGAAAGTATCAGTTCTTCATTGCTCAGCCTTCTTTACAGTCCAACTCTCATATCTGTACGTGACTACAGGAAAAACCATAGCGTTGACTATACAGACTTTTGTGGATAAAATGATGACTCTGCTATTTAATACACTGTCTAGGTTTGTCAGTTTCCCTGGTTGCTCAGACAGTAAAGAATCTGCCAGCAGTGTGGAAGACCTGGGTTCAGTCTCTGGGTTGGAAAGATCCTCTGGAGCAGGGCATGACAACCCACTCCAGTATTCTTGCCTGGAGAATCCCCATGGACATCAGCATCAGGGTCTTTTCCAGTGAGTTAACTCTTACTATCAGGTGGTCAAAGTATTGGAGCTTCAGCTTCAGCATCAGTCCTTCCAATGAATATTCAGGGTTAATTTCCTTTAGGATTGCTGATTTGATCCTTGCTATCCAAGGGACACTCAAGAGTCTTTTCCAACACCACAGTTTGAAAGTATCAGTTCTTCATTGCTCAGCCTTCTTTACAGTCCAACTCTCATATCTGTACGTGACTACAGGAAAAACCATAGCGTTGACTATACAGACTTTTGTGGATAAAATGATGACTCTGCTATTTAATACACTGTCTAGGTTTGTCAGTTTCCCTGGTTGCTCAGACAGTAAAGAATCTGCCAGCAGTGTGGAAGACCTGGGTTCAGTCTCTGGGTTGGAAAGATCCTCTGGAGCAGGGCATGACAACCCACTCCAGTATTCTTGCCTGGAGAATCCCCATGGACAGGGGAGCCTGGTGGGCTATAGTCCATGGGGGTCACAAAGAGTTGGACACAACTGAGCAACCAGGCACAGTATACAGATTTGTCATATATTTTCTTCCAAGGAGTAAGCGTCTTTTAATTTCATGGCTGTAGACAAAATCTGCACTGATTTTGGAGCCCAAGAAAATAAAGTTTGTCACTCCGTTTCCATTCTTTCCCCATCTATTTTCTATGAGGTGATGGGAGCAAATGTCATAATTTTAGTTTTTTGAATGTTGAGTTTTAACCCAGCTTTTTCACTTTCCTCTTTCACTTTCATCAAGACACTCTCTAGTTCCTCTTCACTTTCTGCCATAAGGGTGGTGTCATCTGCATATCTGAGGTTATTGATATTTCTGCCAGCAATCCTGATTCCAGCCTGAGCTTCATCCAGCCCAACGTTTTGCATGACGTAGTTTGCATATAAGTTAAATAAGCAGGGTGACAATATATAGCCTTGATGCACTCCTTTCCCAATTTTGAACCAGATTATATCAAACTGAATAATCTTGGAATGGAAACTGCTTCCCTAAGTAGTTCTATTAGTGGATGCACACTGACTGAAACCACTCACCCTGGCCAGGCACCATAGTAACCATTTGCACGAGTCATTTTACAGCAGGAGTCCTGGTTCAGAATGTGAAACGAAAAGGACTACCACAGGAAGAGTTTTGCAGATGACACCACTCTTATGGCAGAAAGTGAAGAGGAACTAAAAAGCCTCTTGATGAAAGTGAAAGAGGAGAGTGAAAAAGTTGGCTTAAAGCTCAACATTCAGAAAACAAAGATCATGGCATCTGGTCCCATCACTTCATGGGAAATAGATGGGGAAACAATGGAAACAGTGTCAGACTTTATTTTGGGGGGCTCCCAAATCACTGCAGATGGTGACTGCAGCCATGAAATTAAAAGATGCTTACTCCTTGGAAGAAAAGTTATGACCAAATGAGATAGCATATTCAAAAGCAGAGACATTACTTTGCCAACAAAGGTCCATCTAGTCAAGGCTATGGTTTTTCCTGTGGTCATGTATGGATGTGAGAGTTGGACTGTGAAGAAGGCTGAGCGCCAAAGAATTGATGCTTTTGAACTGTGGTGTTGGAGAAGACTCTTGAGAGTCCCTTGGACTGCAAGGAGATCCAACCAGTCCATTCTGAAAAAGATCAGCCCTGAGTGTTCTTTGGAGGGAATGATGCTAAAGCTGAAACTCCAGTACTTTGGCCACCTCATGCGAAGAGTTGACTCATTGGAAAAGACTGTGATGCTGGGAGGGATTGGGGGCAGGAGGAGAAGGGGATGTCAGAGGATGAGATGGCTGGATGGCATCACCAACTCGATGGATGTGAGTTTGAGTGAACTCCGGGAGATGGTGAGGCCTGGTGTGCTGCAATTCATGGAGTCACAAAGAGTTGGACACGACTGAGCTACTGAACTGAACTGAACTGAACTGAAAGGGAGACATCATGTGTCTGACCACTTCCCAGGATCTTACTCCCTGGCATCCATCTTGGCAAAGCAATGTGTGCACCACCAGGACAGACCCCGAGTTAGAATGATTGGCCAAAGACAACCCCAAAACGAATCCCATCTCTATAAAAGCTGAGACTGTGAACCATGAGGCACAGCAGTTCTCCTGGTTTCCCACACCCTCCTGCTCTCCACCTTGTGCCCTTTCCAATAAATCTCTTGCTTTGTCAGCATGTATGTCTCTTTCAGCAATTCATTTCCGAGTGTTAGACAAGAGCCCACTTTCAGACCCTGAAAGGGATCCTCCTTCCTGCAACAGTTCATCTTCCATTTATTGGGGGTTTGAGCTCTGCAAAAAGCTCAAAAATATTGTTTTGTGTATCTCATAAAGCAGAACCTATATAATAAATCTATTTCTTACCTATCACTTTGCCTCTCTCTGAATTCCTTCTGTGCTGAGGCACAAAGAACCTGAGTAGGTTCAGATACTAGGTGAGCAATTCTAATTAAAAGATTGTGGATTCAAGTACCAAGCAGGGTTGTGGCTGGATTTGAGTCCTGATTTTGTGGGTTCAAGCCCCAAACTAGATTTGGATTGAGTTCGAGTCCAGGCACATGGGTTCAGGTCCCAATCTGAAGTGAATATTTTCACTTTTCTAAGAACTCAGAGGTTGCTTTTTTTTTTTTTTTTTTTTACTTGATTCTTATTTCTTGACTGTTTTTCTGTTGTTTATGAATTCTCTTACTTCTATAATTAGTTACTACTTAAATATGCCTTTGGGATTTAGAGAAAGTCTGAGAAGATAGTCTTTTCTACAAATAAGAAATGGGGACCTGGGAAAGGAAAGCCTTTTGTACCCAGGAGGGCACAGCATGGCCCTGTGTGGTTACCTATGTGGGAAGGAACAGGAAATGGAGGATGAAGGAACGGGGTGAGAGATTTTTTTCATCATGAGTTTCACATGTACACCATGAAATAAAATTCACACTTTTTGGCAAGATGAGAAAAGTTTAAACACAAAATTTTTCATTGTCCCTTGGGCTTTCTCCTTCCTTTTTAGTGTTTGCTGTGCATCTGCCTTCACCAGACTTCCTTAGGAGATCAAGTTTCTCCTTAATCTCATCAAGGGTCAAAACTCCTTGCGAGATAACCTACCTTCTTAATCTTGTAAGGGGACAGGAAGACTTGCTTTGCACCTATAGATCTGGACTGTGTAAACTGTCAGTGATACATCGTTCATGTACAGACCACTGTCTCAAAAACTTGCACAGCTGAAATTTGACCTTTAATGGGCAAGAGAGTTTTTAGCTTTCTGAAAGACTATTTCCTGAGTTATAATTCTAAGTTTGGCCTAAATAAAATTTTCCATTTCTTCCTTTCCATTGACTGATTAATTTTTCATCAACAATATGCCTTTTTATACACACACAGAAATACACTCAGATATACATGTGTTCTTCAGTACTCTTGCCTGGAAAATCCCATGGACGGAGAAGCCTGGAAGGCTGCAGTCCATGGGGTCGCTGAGGGTCGGACACGACTTCACTTTCATGCATTGGAGAAGGAAATGGCAACCCACTCCAGTGTTCTTGCCTGGAGAATCCCAGGGACGGGGGAGCCTGCTGGGCTGCAGTCTATGGGGTCTCACAGAGTCCGACACAACTGAAGTGACTTAGCAGCAGCAGCAGCAGCAGCAGCATACATGTGTTAGGGGCTTACCTGGTGGCTCAGATGGTAAAGAATCTGTCTGCAATTTAGGAAACATGGATTTGATCCCTGGGTTGGGACAATCCTCTGAAGGAAGGCAGGGCACCCACTCCAGTATTATTCCCTGGGGAATTTCATGGACAGACTAGCTTGTCAGGCTACAGTCTATAAGTTGCAAAAAGTGGACATGACTAAACAATTATCACTTTCACTTGCATACATATGTTACCTCCTGAAACTATTGTTATTAAATTTTGAAAATTAAAAGGTAAGTGAATAATTATGTCTCATAAAGGCAAAAAATATATTATCATCTAGAAAACAAAGTATGCAACTATTTAATAAAACATTGACAAAGGTAGTGAGATTAAGGAGTATTTGGGGTTCCTTATCTAATGCTTTCTCTCTATGACTACTTTCAAGATGAGAGATCAGAGAGGGTATTTCCTTCATTGCAAATACAACATAACCTCTCCTTTATAACTGGATCATCTAATGTGTAGCCAAAAGCTCATCTTGATAATCTGGCCTTTTACTAATTCCTCTCTACTTTGCTGTACATTGGACATCTTGTTAAAGCCATCATCATTTCATTTTTTGCCTTTAAATACAATTGGAACAGGAAGGGAGCAGAGTACAATCTTTCAAAGAATGGCATATCTTGGGACCATGACATAAGCTGATTCAATCTATTAATAAATAGGTCCAAGATGGCAGATGAATAGGCTAGACTTTGAGCCTCAATATTCACTCACTGTAACTCATCAGCAAGTTAAATGACACACCTACAGGCACCTCAACAGTTTCAAGGCCAAAGCAAAAAGTGGGCAGAGGCCTAATTCCTGGTAATCCCTACCTTTTCTCCAAAAAACTGGAATACTCCCACTCCTCCCACTTAGTTTTAAGCAAAAGTACATGCATATTTGGCTTCCCAAGTGGGAAAGCATGACTTAGCATGCACATATATGCATATTCATGAAGAGGCTTGACTGAAAGAGAATTCATCATAGAATTGGGGCAGTGGTCTACAGTGTCCAAGCTTTGGTTGATCAGGGAAGTCAACATGATTATCACATGCTCCACCTAAGGGAGGGCCTTCTTGAGGAACTCAAAGATACCTTGTTTCATAGTGGGAGCCTATGAAATTACCCACCCCTACAAAAACTGATGATCCCATAACCTGGTGCTTTTTCCAAGAAATCCTACACATTGTCTCTGGAGTGTGTTTACTCCCTGAATATACCTTTCATTCTACTATATCTCACTCGAATTCTTTCATGCAAGAAGCCAAGAGCAGACCATTGGCAGCTGTCTCAGGGACTTGGATGTAACTGGGATATGATCATAGTCTTATGCCCTAATTGCTCTCCTGAAAAAAATGACTAACCCATTTGTTTCTCAACACGACCTCTTAAAGGAGTTTCATTGTTATGACCCTTTACAGAGGTAGAATTTGAATAATGAAGCAATTAATCAGGCGATTGTCACACCATGTTCAATGGTGGCACCAGGATTCCAATTTAAGTTCTAAGGTAGGGTATAATGCTAACACAGTTTTATCATATAGTGTTTAAATATGTGAAAAATTAGAGAGTATAAGAGACAGGTGAACTCACAATTTAGGGTGTGTTTTTTTTTTTTTTTCAACATATTTGACACACTTTTTTTTAATGTTTTCTTGAGAGAAAAATTAAACTAATTTACCTTTTTTTTTTCTCTTAACTTTTAGATTCAGTGTAACAATTTGCATTTCTTCCAGCATTTCATTCTAATGACTGTACAAAATGTTTCTTCCCTAGGCCTCTGCTACTATAGCTGAAAGGTGCTGAGGCAGAAAAAAAGGAAGCAAAAGGAGAATTTATTGTGTATGAGTGGGCAGCAAGTTCAAAGCTGAAAACTACTGAGGGGAGAGACAAGCAGACAAAGGTGAATGTTAAGTTTATAAGGAAAAAGCAAAATTCATTAATTGATCCTTATGCTTACAAAGAATATATCCATGAAAAATTTTATACTCAGAAACATTTTCTCATACACAGTAAAGCACATAGAAAAGAATATATACTCAAATATAGTAAAGGAAAATCATCTTCATCATAATGAATAAAATGTTATTAATTGTTTTTAAAAATATATTCTATTTAGAACTCTTCAATTCATAAATTGATCCAACATGTTCATTGACAAAAGGCTTCTTAGAGAGAGAGAAACCAATCTTTGCAAATAAATCAATGCAATTGCAGTTATAACTCCCAAAATCTTTTGAGCTAACATCAATAGTTTGTCCTAAAAGGTATTAAAAAAAAAGAAAAAGGTAAAGTGCCAAGATAATTTTGATGACAGGGAATAAAGTGCTATTGTTACCTGAAAACTGGGCTCCCTTCTTCGTGAATGTAGACCCAATAGACACAATTAAGCCGAAAATTGGAAGAAGGAAAGATTTACTTTTACTTGCAGCATGTAAGGAGAATACTAGAAACCTCTCCCATAGAAGTGTCCCCCCAGTAACAAAATTGGGTAAGTTTTAAGCTAAGTGTGCATGCATATTCAGCTTCCCAGTTGGCACTAGTGGTAAAGAACCCACCTGCCAATGCAGAAATATAAGAGACACGTGTGAATAAGACATGATTACCCCATGCTCCACCTGGGTGAGGTCCTTGGACGTTTAGTCCCTAAGTCATGTCTGACTCTTGGCAGCCCCATGGGCTGTAGTCTGCCAGGTTCCTCTATCATTGGGACTTTCCAAATGGAGTGATTTGCCATTTTCTTCTCCAGTGGAAGATCAAATAAAAGTGGCCTGTATACAGGCAGATTTTATAACAACTGAGCTACTCAGGAAGCATTGTTATTTATATACCTTGAAGAATCAGGACCTTGCCCCCAAGGTTGGACTTAGGAATCTTCACTCTTCTTCCCCTTTTTCTCCTTCTTAGTTCAGTTCAGTCATTTAGTCCTGTCCGAGGCTTGGCAACCCCATGGATTGCAGGACTCTGGGCCTCCCTGTCCATCACTAGCTCACTGGATTTACTCAAACTCCTGTCTGTTGAGTCAATGATACCATCCAACCATCTCATCCTCTGTTGTCCCTTTCTTCTCCCACCTTCAAGCCTTCCCAGCATCAGGGTCTTTTCCAGTGAGTCAGTTCTTAGCATCAGGTGGCCAAAGTATTGGAGTTTCAGCTTCAGCGCCAGTCCTTCGAATGAATATTCAGGACTTATTTCCTTTAGGATGGACAGATTGGATCTCCTTGCTGTCCAAGGGCCTCTCAACAGTCTTCTTTAACACCACAGTTCAAAAGCATCAATTCTTCAACACTCAGCTTTCTTTATGGTCCAACTCTCACATTCATAGATGACTACTGAAAAAAACATAGCTTTGACTAGACGGACCTTTGTTGGCAAAGTAATGTCTCCGCTTTTTAATATGTTATCTAGGTTGGTCTTAACTTTTCTTCCAAGGAGCAATCATCTTTTAATTTCATGGCTGCAGTCACCATCTGCAGTGATTTTGGAGCCCCCCAAAATAAAGTCCGTCACTGTTTCCACTTTCCCCATCTATTTCCCATGAAGTGATGGGACCAGATGTCATGATCTTCATTTTCAATGTTCAGTTTTAAAGCACTTTTTCACATTCCTGTTTCACTTTCTTCAAGACTCTTTAGTTCTTCTCTTTCTGCCATAGAGTGGTGTCATCTGCATATCTGAGGTTATTTATATTTCTCCCAGCAATCTTGATTCCAGCTTGTGCTTCCTACAGCCCAGCATTTCTCATGATGTACTCTGCATATAAATTAAATAAACAGGGAGACAATATATAGCCTTGAAGTACTCCTTTCTGGATTTGGAACCAGTCTGTTTTTCCATGTCCAGTTCTAACTGTTGCTTCTTGACCTGCATACAGATTTCTCAGGAGGAAGGTCAGGTGGTCTGGTATTCCCATCTCTTTAAGACTATACAGTTTGTTATGATCCACACAGTGAAAGGCATTGGCATGGTCAATAAGTCAAAAGTAGATGTCTTACAGAAACTCTCTTCTTTTTTCGATGATCCAACAGATGTTGGCAATTTGATCTCTGGTTCCTGTTCCTTTTCTAAATCCAGCTTGAATATCTAGTTCACTTACTGTAGAAGCCTGGCTTGGAGAATTTTGAGCATTACTTTACTAGCATGTGAGATGAGTGCAATTGTGTGGCACTTTGAGCACTTTTTGCCATTGATTTTCTTTGGGATTGGAATTAAAACTGACATTTTCCAGTCCTATGGCCACTGTTGAGTTTTCCAAATTTCCTGGCATATTGAGTGCAGCACTTTCACAGCATCATCTTTTAGGATTTGCAATAGCTCAATTGGAATTCCACCATCTCTACTAGCTTTGATCGTAGTGATGCTTCCTAAGGCCCATTTGACTTCACATTTCAGGATGCTTGGCTCTAGGTGAGTGACCACACCATTGGTATTATCTGAGTCATTAAGATCTTTTTTAATATAGTTCATCTGTGTATTCTTGCCATTTCTTCTTAATATCTTCTGCTTCTGTTAGATACATACCATTTCTGTCCTTTATTGTGCCCATCTTTGCATGAAATGATTTCTTGGTATCTGTAATTTTCTTGATGAGATCTCTAGTCTTTTCCATTTTATTTTTTCCTCTATGCATTGATCTCTGTTGAAGGCTTTCTTATCTTTCCTTGCTATTCTTTGGAACCCTTCATTCAAATGGATATATTTTTCCTTTTCTCCTTTGCCTTTCGCATCTCTTGTTTTCATGACTATTTGTAAGGCCTCCTCAGACAACCATTTGGCCTTTTTGCACTTCTTTTTCAAGATCATCTTGGGGGTGGTCTTGATCCTTGCCTCCTGTACAATATCACAAACCTCAATCCATAGTTCTTCAGGCACTCTATCAGATCTAATTCCTTGAATCTATTTCTCACTTCTACTGTATAATGTAAGGGATTTGATTTAGGCCATACCTGAATGGTCTAGTGGTTTTCTCTACTTTATTCAATTTAAGTCTGAATTTGGCAATAAAGAGTTAATGATCTGAGCCACAGTCAGCTGCCAGTATTGTTTTTGCTGACTCTATAGAGTTTCTCCATCTTTGACCGCAAAGAATATAATCAATCTGATTTTGGTTTTGACCTTCTGGTGATGTCCATGTGTAGAGTCTTCTCTTGTGTTGTTGGAAGAAGGTGTTTGCTATGATCAATGCATTCTCTTGGCAAAACTCTATGAGCCTTTGCCCTGCTTCATTCTGTACTCCACAGCCAAAGTTGCCTGTTACTCCAGGTGTTTCTTGACTTCCTATTTTGGTATTTCAACCCCCTGTAATGAAAAGGACATCTTTTTTGGCTTTTAGTTCTAGAAGGTCTTGCAGGTCTTTATAGAAACATTCAGCTTCAGCATCTTCAGCATTACTGGTCAGGGCATAGACTTGGATTACTGTAATATTGAATATTTTGCCTTGGAAATGAACAGAGATCATTCTGTCATTCTTGAGATTGTATCCAAGTACTGCATTTCAGAATTTTGGTGACTATGATGACTACTCCATTTCTTCTGAGGGATTCTTTCCCACAGAAGGAATTTACAACCCACTCCAGTACTCTTGCCTGGAAAATCCCATAGACTGAGGAGCCTAGTAGACTATAGTCCATGAGGTAGGAAGAGTCAGACACGACTGAGCAACTTCACTTTCACTTTTTACTTTCATGCATTGAAGAAGGGAATGGCAACCCACTCCAGTATTCTTGCTTGGAGAATCTCATGGACTGAGGAGCCTGGTGGGCTGCAGTCCATGGGGTCACAAAGAGTCAGACACGACTGAGTGACTTTACTTACTTACTTACTTACTTCCATTATCAACACTAACGATTTTTCCTTAGAGATACACTCAACTTACCATTCTCTCATCTTCTGTTCTAAGGGCTCAAGAGTGCTGAGGGCTTTTCCACTACAGAACTGTGAAAATTCACTGCTTAGTCACAAGAAGAGAGGAAGACAAAAATCTTTGGAACGACGATACACTGTTCCTATTCAGGTGGTTAGAAGATCAGAAGGCTGATCAATGTGTTTCTGCCTGCCAATAACAGGTTCCAATCCTCAGTGTTGAATTGGCTTCTACTCAAATCTCCTGGATTTCTCCCTCAAAATATTTCTTTTTTTTTCTCTTCCCCTTGGAAAGTGTGAATTTTAATCTTTATGTCCTAGTCAGGTTTTAATATTTGTTTCTATTTTCACTGACTTAGGCTCACTGGAGAAGAGAAGATTTTATTGGAATTCAATGGAAATAATATAGTGAACATAGTGGATAATATATACATGCAGATTAACTCCAGGAAATATTATCTACTACTCTTTAAGCCACCTGGGAAGCCCCATAATATGAAACTCCTAAAAAAATCTTAAATGTATTATAAAGCTTCAAAGTTGGGCTTCCCAGGTATTCTAGTGGTAAAGAATTCACCTACAATGTAGGAGACTTGCAGAAGACACCGATTTGATCCCTGGGTTAAGAATATCCCCTGGAGAAAGAAATGACAACCCACTCTAATATTATTGCCTAGAAAAGCCCATGGACAGAGCATCCTGGTGGATTATAGCCCATGGGTTTGCAAAGACTCAGACATGACTGAGCAACTGAACACACACACACACACACACACACACGTAGAATTCACTTGAAAGGCACAGTTCCTGTGTATTCCAGTATATGTAGCAAGTAAATTCTATTAGCTTCTCACTTTATTCAGTCTTTTTTCTTTCATTTCCTTCCTGGTATGGTTTGAAAATCTGCTTATTGATTCTTGTAAGCAAATTTTCTCAGATCCTGCTTTGTAGGAAATCTCACCTAAGATAGATAACAAACCATGTTCCCTTTGGAAAAACATTCAGAGTTACAGTCACTTTTAAAGGGTCCAATATTAAAGGAAATGGCAACCCACTCCAGTACTCTTGCCTGGAGAATCCCATGGACAGAGGAGCTTGGTGGGCTACAGTCCACGGGGTCACAAAGAGTCGGGCATGACTGAGTGACTTCAATTTTAATTTCAATATTAAAGGATGTAGGTGGGTCTGCAAAAGACTCAGAATGAGTATCACTTTGCCCTGCTCCTGTCTCTTCTTCCTCTATTTACATATGCTGTTTTAACTTAAATGCCCTGCAGTCCAAGTATTTATATTATCTATAATGTTTTGTTTTGTTCGGGATAAAGATTTCAGTTTAAATTTCTTGAGTCTAGCTTCTAGACTGAATGTATGATCAAGCATTCTTAATGCATGCAGTCAATAGTTTAAAATTAAAATAGTGCTTTTTTGGAGAAAGTTAAAAGCATGTATAGTTGAGTTTGGTAAACATTGATTCAATATTTATTATAATTTTTTGGTTGCTGCTAAATGGTGATTCTAAAAGATCATTGAGGTATACATTTTACCAATCCTTTTG
This sequence comes from Aepyceros melampus, assembly GCA_006408695.1. Taxonomy (NCBI): domain Eukaryota; kingdom Metazoa; phylum Chordata; class Mammalia; order Artiodactyla; family Bovidae; genus Aepyceros; species Aepyceros melampus. The sequence continues at coordinate 85,484 of SJXQ01007053.1, forward strand.
CTTAAAACTAGAATTCACCAATACTATCCTCATAATCTCTGTTTTCAAAGACAGTTGCTGTCTGTGGTGATGGATATAGTATTAATGTCTTTCTTCAAAACAGAAGGGTATAATTGAAATATCCCTGCATGCTGTCTAATTTTTCGCTCCTTTTATGCTTTTCTAATGTGGTTTTAAGAATTTTAAAGTATATTATGTCCATCAAAATTCCTGTTACTTAAATCTTTAGAACTTGAAACAAAAGTAAAGTTGTATTCATTCTTTCAAACTTGTCAAGTTCATATGCAGCCCAATCATCCTTGTGAACAGCCTGAGAGTTAATTTATAAAGTGAGGCTGAACATTGCAGTTCTAGCACCTTCATATTAATGAAAATTATCTCACTTGATAAGCTTTTGTCTATCCATCATCTCTCTCATCTCGTCTAGTTAAATGAAAAGAATTGTGCTACAGACTTTCACTAACAACTCTTCTTTTATACTGATTTCACGAGGCTGGTTGTATTCTATAAAGAGGTTTCAACAATATTCTCCATCCTCAATAATCTACATCGTGAACTTAATACTTTCCAAACAGAAATAGTGTCTAGTTCTTCTTTAATTTCTTTATCTGTATTGGCTTATGACTACTTCAATCAATTACATATGGCAGAACTGGTGCTGTGTGACTTACAATAGAAAGTCTGAAAAAGTCAAGCTGTTTCTGCCTGGAGCTTTTGAACAGTTGGAAATCCTTAGGACAATTTTTGGACACTTAAATCTTTTGAACACTTTTAGACAAAAACTCCACATTAGAAATCCAACTACACTGGAACCATCAGACTGTAAGGGCTATATATAGCATGGAAAGCCAGCATCAAATGTAACATATCAAGATATTTCTGGGAGAAGATGATTGGAATAAGAGATGCATTTCATATACATATTATAAAGATAGCAGACATATGAAATTTGGTACTTTAAATGATCAATATGCAAGAGATACTAAATAAATATTTTAATGCATTAATTAATGAAAATAATTGAAATTAAAGGTATTCAATATGCATAACCATCCTTAATAATAAATGCTGGTGATTTAGTACCTAAGTTGTGTTTGACCCTTGGGACCACATGAACTGTAGCCCACCAGGCTCTTTTGTCCATGGGATTTCCCAGGCAAGAACACTGGCGTGAGTTGTCGTTTCTTTCTCCAGGGAATCTTCCCATCCCAGGGATTGGCAGATGGATTCTTTACTGCTGAGCCACCAGGGATTCCCTCTTAATTGGAATTTCTAATAATCTGAATTCTGTTATTTGAACATGAAAACACCAATGAGTTTTCATTTGCTTCAATAGAATTTATATGATAATGATTACTATTTTTGGAGACTAAAAGTTTCATCTAAAATATAAAGATCTATTGGAAAAGAAAATGTCTAGAATAACAGAAATATTTTACATGTAGACTTTAAAGGATCACATCAGAAATATTAAATCTGGCACTCCTGATTATCAATATGGGCCCTAGGATTGCTAATTACTTTGCGGAGATCAATTCTAATGTAAACCTAATGTCTAAGATTTCATCCACCTTTTGTACATATAGGACATAAAATATCACCTTTAGAGTAATTATTCACAGTATTGATTTTGATTATTGCACAAGACAAAGTATACTCAAAAATAAGAAAATTCTTATTGGATTATGTTTAATACTAGGTCACATATGGTAGATTTATTCAGTTCAAATTATCCTTGCAGTGGCCTGATATGACTCTCCAATTAAGAATGTTGGATGGGTTTCATGTCAACTCAGAACTACAAGTTATAAAATTAATGAGTCAAATATTTAATTAAATTAATTTTGGATGGCATATTTGACAGTTATTGCTCAATGTGCCTTAATAAATCAATGATCTATTCCTTCCATGAGAAAAGCATCTGCCTCTAAAATAAAAAACACAAAACCAAGGTTTCTTTTAACACAATTCTTTTCTTTTTAATTTTGTCACAGCATTTATTTTTCCCAAAGGAAAAAGCATTAAGAGAAAATTGATATGATTATCCTTAATCTTATGGATGTTAATTTTCTAGAACTTCTTCTTCAAATTTCACTTATATCATAAACAGCCACTTCATTGTCATGAAATATCTCCATGAGAGTCTTTTTTATTCCCTTTTACTACTTAAATTCTAGCTAATGATTTTCCTGGTACATTTTCCTGGTACAGCAATCTAATGTGCTGGGTTTCTTATGAATTTTAAAGCATTGCTCATAATTAGGGCTATTTGCTTAAAGAGATATGCACAAGCATATCTTCAAATATTCAAAGTATTATGAAATTTTCAGAAATAGGAACTTGTGATTAAATGTTTGAGTTGGGACTAATAATTACAGCTATTATGATCAATGAAAATTTACAGCTTAAAATTATACCAGGATGATGTAACACTGAAACACTAAATGTAATATTTTCTTTCTAGCCTGAGTAAGGCAAACATGTCTTGGAATTTTAGTCCTGAAAAAGATTCAGTTGTTCAATTAAGTTTCTGCTTTAATTGTAAGAGACAAACTGACTTTGCAAATTTTGTATGTATTATCCCTTCTTGGCTTTGTAACATATATGTAATGCTACATAATATAATTATGGTATAAATACTGAAGTAGTATAAGCTGAATTCTTGTACTGTATAGATCATATATACTAAGAACCATATATATTATATATGTATATATATTCAGAGTAAATATTAATATATCCAATATGTATGTGCATACATAGACATATTAATGTACATATATAATAAATATCTGTAGCAGAAAATTGTGGCTGGAAGCTATATGTGTGAGTGGTAGGGTTGGGGTAGGAGTGACGATGGAAGTGAAATTAATTCTTTTAATTCCTGCAGAACTCATTGAGAGAGTAACACTGAATAATTATGTTGTCCACTTAATCTCTTTGTAAGAATGAATTGTTTCTTTACCCTTATACATTTGAAAATTCTGATCAACAAGTTTTATATACAACACTACAAAAATGCAGTTACAGATATTTTTATATTTTGTAAAAGATCTTCATATATTTAAAGGGGAAAAAAAAAGTAAATGCTGTTAATGATTTCCCTGTATGTTCTTGTAAAATGTATTAAGAAACAGGATTCTTTCAACATTTTGTAGAAACTTAAATAAGCTATAATGGATATCAAGATAGCAGATTTTTTAAAAGTAATTTGCAACATGAATGCATTAAGAAGGAAAAATTGACCCGTGGCCAGAGAATAATGAAAAATAATCAATAGTGACCAATGCTGATATTGCTACCATCCAACATGTGTTGAAGCTGGGTGTGTAGTGACAGTGGACTTCAAAGTAACAATAATAAACAGAGATTTCAACTTGAAAGACAATGTCAAGTGATTTAATATACATGAATTTATGTATACAGAACAGGACAGGACGCTATCGTCCATCCCCATCAGTAACCTCTGCCTGCCTTCCATCTATTGAAGGAAAAAAAAAAAACAAAAAACCTTTAGTCAGAGAATAAATTTAAGCAGAGAAGTGAGAAAATGCAGAAGCAAAGGAAAACAGTTAAACGGATCCAAATTCAGTTATCAAGCAAAGTCAGGGACCATTATTTCCTCTTCAAGGGCTATATATAATATTCCAAGTTATATCCTATGAGTTGTCTTGTAGATGCTAAAACTCCCACTGGTGGAAGAAGTTAACCACATGATAACCAAATTATAGCCAAAACATAAGCATTCACAATTCTGAAAACTGGCTTCAAGGATATGGGAACAAAGTGACCCGGCAAAGGAAGGTTAACTTTACTTAAAGCACTTTATCAGACCACTGCATGACCAATTTCAAGATGATTGTCAGCTACATGTAGCTGTTTCTACATGTAATTCCCTCTCTTTGTCTATAAAAGCTCTGTCCCACTGACTGTCAGTTGGGGGAACAGACGTTTGGACAGGAGCCAGCCCCATTCTCAATTGCCCACATGCAAAATAAAGCAAACTTTCCTTTCCACCAACCTTGATTATTTATTGGCTTTTGAATAGCAAGCAACTCCACTTTTATTAACAATTACTGACTGAGCTACCAGGGAAGCCCCATAAGTACACAGCTACAATATAATCCCTTTAGCTTTTATTTTTTCACTATTTTTATTGTATATTTTACATTTATATGTAGCATTCCCCCTTGATGAAATATTACAAATTTTCCTACAGTCCATTGCTGTTATGAGATACAGGTTTTCATACTTACCCACAATTTTCATACTTTCCTTTGAATTTAAGTTAAACCTGACTATACTTCCCTTCATTTGGAAGAACGCCTATTAATGTTCAGTAGTCCATGTTTGTATGTGACGAATTATCTTATAAAGTTTAGTATATTCTGTTTTATATTTAAAATTATAGTAAAATATTAGAAGACACACACACATATAAATATCTAGTATATTAAAAGTTTGAGATTGTATTGAACATACAATAAAATCTTTTGTATCTGTAAGACTTAGATGCCATGTGCAAAACAAAATAAAAGCCTGTCTTGAATTGGAGTGATTTATCCCCCAGTCTCCCAGGAGACTGGCCCAAAGCCCCTGACCACAGGTGTTTCTCCAATTGTCATTCATTGAAAAAGTCACCAAGTTCAATATCCCCTAAACTCTCATCTCATCCTCACCGTATAGAGATTTAGTGTCAGTAAATAAGACAGTATTGCAAATTACATGGCAAAAGCAAGTGCCTTGAGACTGTAGCTGCTGCAGAGGTATCAGATCATGAAGGATATCATGAAACTATTTTCCACAAATCTATACTTTTTCCATTTCTGCACACTTGTATTTCATATCCATTTAAGTAATCAAATATCCATTCAATGTCCCATTCAATATGCTTAATCAAATATCTATTTAATCAAAATTCACTCAAGTAATCAAAGTGATTATCTGAGCTTTTCTAGTTCTTTTTTGGCTTTCCCTTTTTAAGCTTCTTTATTGACAGGAAGATCACTAGGCTATTTTTTATAGGCAATTACAAATTTCCCAGCCAAGATCTTTCTATATATTAAATGTAGATTATCTTGCTTTTTGAACATAGATTAGTACTTGGCTCTTTATTACTTTGTGATATTTATGAAATTAATATTATTACTAATAGTGGAGGTATATGAAATTAAAAAAATGAGTAGACACACTGCCCTTTTTGTTTTGAATTTTAAAGTGTTTAGTTCAAAAGACGGTTCACATATTATACATAATTTTATATTAATATATTTCCTACTCTTAAAAATTCTATGCAACTATTTGAGTACATTTAAAACAGTAGGATTTATGCTAATTTTAACCATTAGTAGTCATTTCTAACATATGTTCTTTCTTCCAGAAAATATTGTTTTATTAGTACACATGGAAAAATATCACAAATAGATTTAAGGCAAATTTCCAGAAAGCTGTAAAATTAAAAAATCAAGTCAACCGTGTGTTTTCTATGTCAAAGGTTCCTACTTCTTAGTTTTCTGTGCTATTGAAATTAAACTTATTTTAAGCATATTTTTAAAAAAGGAGACAGTGTTTCCAAAGATGCTAAGTAAAAGCTTCAGCTACTGTTTAGAGTCACAAGATACTCTAAATAAATTTGATTTCCATCAGCAAGTGTAATTAGTCTTCTCATTTTTGTCCTGAGTCTACTGCTCCTGGAATTTGTGGTGAATTATCTAAAAATGATAACCAGAGAAACTGCACTTATAAAGAGTTATTTTCGCTGATGGTAACTATTAAAATAAATATTGCTGGAGCTGCCTTGTTGTGAACCTCCAGCAAAGGGGACTATTATCAAAAGCATGAGAGAATATTGAGCTAAGGGACTATACTTGTCTCTTATTCTTTCTGTCATACAGAATGAAGGAAATCAGAACAGAAAAGCAAATATCATATGTTAACACATATAGATGGAACCTAGAAAAATGGTATAGATGCTCTTATTTCCAAAACGGAAATAGACAGACCTAGAGAAAAACTGTATAGTCATCATTGAAGGAATTTGAGTAGGATAAATCGGAAGATTGGGATTGACATATACACACTGCTGCTGCTGCTGAGTCGCTTCAGTCGTGTCTGACTCTGTGCAACCCCATAGACGATAGCCACCAGGCTCCACCGTCCCTGGGATTCTCCAAGCAAGAATACTGGAGTGGGTTGCCATTTCCTTCTCCAATGCAGGAAAGTGAAAAGTGAAAGTGAAGTCACTCAGTCGACCCCATGGGCTCCTCCATCCATGGGACTCTCTAGACGAAAGTACTGGAGTGGGTTGCCATTGCCTTCTCATATATATATATATATATATATATATATATACACATATATATGTAAAATAGATAGCTAGTGGGAATCTGCCATATACACAGGGAGGTCAGCTCAGTGCTCTGTGATGATCTGGAACAATGGGATGGGGTAGTAGGAGGGAAATCCAAGAAGGAGGGGATAATGTATATGTATAATTGATTCACTTTGTTATACAGCAGAAACTAATACAAAATTATAAAGCAATTATACTCTAAAAAAAAATAATCTATTTTTGAATTCCTGAGGATGGAGATCAGAATGTTGCTTCTTTCATTAAAATTATTACTAGGTGTACTAATTCCATAGTTGTCTGCTGACTTCTAGTAAAGCTATGTGTGTGGTGTGTGTGTATATATTCATACACACACACACACATATATTCAAATAGGCCAGATGACAAATATAGATATTATAGGTACAGATATAGATCTAATGATCTAATGGAGTAATGATTAAAATTAAATATTTCATGAAGAGACAGAGAGGTGAAATTTTCCTGTACTTCTGGAATTGAGACCTGAATCTCAATTTAACCTACCTTTTAAGTTGTAAGACCCATTTTTAACAGCCATTTTGAACAGCTTCCCTTGTGGCTCAGATGGTAAAGCGTCTGTCCGCAATGCGGGAGACCCAGGTTTGATTCCTGGGTTAGGAAGATCCCCTGGAACCATGCTAGTACTCTTGCCTGAAAAATTCCATGGAGGGAGGAGCCTGGTAGGTTTGCCTGAAAAATTCCATGGAGGGAGGAGCCTGGTAGGTTTGCCTGAAAAGTCCATGGGGTTGCAAAGAGCTGGACATGGATGAGCGACTAAACTTTTAACAGTCAAGATCTGCCCCCTCCTTACAGCACTCTCTCTGAACAATCCGTTTTCCCAAATTACCATGATCACTGTTCTCATCAACAGCCAGAGAAGAGAGCAGAAATTATATTGATCTTTGAATCGATTGGAATGCCTTGTAAAGAGGTTATTTTCTCCTCTTTGTAAAGGAGGGATTCTTCTCTTTCTCAAAGCCAACGGATAGTGACTCCAGAAGATTCTCTCTACAGCAGGAAAGGTCAAATCCCTGAGCGCATGCGTTCCGCACAGTGGCCTCTGCTCTTCAGTACCTGTACCAACCTGTGCAGAGGGAAAGCAGACATTTTGCTGCAGTCAAAACCCATACTCTTTCACGTTTTCAGTCCCTCAAGGTGTGAGGGCTCACCAAGTCAGTAGTTGGGCTTGAGCTACCTTGTTGTCACTTCCAGGAGAGGCACTCACCAGGGGGGTATAACTCATTGTATGTGTTGTACAGATAAGCAAATGAGGTGCATGCTATTTGGTGAGAACGGGACAGGAAGAGAAGTGGAACACAGAGTCTAGATAGAGCTCCTTTTATCATATCAGGGAACAGCAGGAGGGGTGACTCCCTCAGACTTCAGGAGAATCTCCTCAGTACACCCCATCACAAAAGTCAGCTGTGAAGCTGAAGAGAGTGTGTCAGTAAGGCACCCTTGGATAAGACAGCTGGTCACCGCAAACCCCCTTACAGAGATCCACCTCCTCTGTCTTTTTCCTGTTCCAACACCAGAGCTGAAACACATGGAGAAACTTTTCTCCTCCACTAAAAGCCCACTGAAATAGAAGCAAGTGAGCTAAATTTTGAGTAGAATTTGAAAATGCTTTAAGACAAATCAAACTGAAACTTTGATCATGAAATAAAACTATTCTATTAAAATTAACTGTAAACTTATAAAGGAATATCCATTTGTTATTAGACATTCTATTGAATGAGAAAAAACAAAGATTCTCCATAGCATCATCAGGAAATCAAATTAGAAAAATAAAACAGATCTGTATTTGTGCCCTCATGTTTATAGATTTCCTAAGTTAATCCTAATTTTTGTAATCACCAGTAAATGTATACCATGAACTTAGGGTATAATCTTAGTTGTATTTGTTTTTACAAATGTAGCTAACACATAAATGTGTTTCAGTATTTTTGTCTTAGTCTTTTTTTAGGATTTACTTGCTAGTAAATAGATAATTTAAAATAAAAAGTGAATTTCAACTAAATGAATTTTTTGAGGGATTGTTTCACTTTGAATATAGTCATTCTTTAATAATCTCTTTGTAGCTGTAATTTAGTACTTGAGAACCTTTCAATTGGCACATACACATGTAATTTGAATTAAAGAGATAATTACACAATACCTTTATTTTCCCTGTGTAACAGTGGACACCAGTAATGTTTTGCTGTTTTTTAAAATTTTTATATCAATAATATTTCTCTAGGACTATTGATCAGCTTTAACTCCTGCATGCATGCACACTAAGTCACTTCAGTCATGTCTAACTCTGTGGGACACTCTGGACTGTAGCCTGCCAGGTTACTCTGTCCATGGGATTTTCCAGGCAAGAGTACTGGAGTGGGTGCCCATGCCCTCCTCTAGGGGATCATCCCAACCCAGGGAATGAACCCACCTCTCTTACATCTCCTGCATTGGCAGGCAGGTTCTTTACCACTAGTGCCACCTGGAAAGCCCCCTTAAACTTCTGACTTTCATGCAACACTTCTTTAAGTTACTTAATGTATCTGAATCACAGTTTTTGGAGAAAATAAATCCTCCATTCATCTAGTTAGTCATTTAAATAGTGTTTACAAAGCAAACAAAAACGAAGTTGTGTCTGACTTTTCTCAACCCATGGACTGCAGCACAGTAGGCCTCCTTGAGTAAAATGAAAGATTACTCAGCTGTAAAAAGAAAGGAAATTACAGCATTTGCAGAGACATGGATGGATCTAGAGACAGTCATACAGAGTGAAGTAAGTCAGAAAAGAGAAAAAAAAATCATTTATTAGCACATATATGTGGAGTTAGAAAAAGATGAATCCATTATAGATGAACCCATTTGTGAAGCAGAAGTGGAGACACAGAGGTAGGGAATAAACATATGGACAACAAAGGGGGAAAGTGGGGTGAAGTGAATTGAGAGATTGGAATTGATATATTTACACTACTGATACTATGCATAAAATAAGCAACTAATGAGAACCTACTGTAAAGCATAGGCAACTCTACTCAATGCTCTGTGATGACCTAATCGGGAAGGAAATCCAAAGAAAAGGGGATATATGTATATGTTTACTGATTCACTTTGCTGTACAGCAGAAACAAACAGCAATTTAAAGCAAGTATACTCCAACAAAAACTTCTAAAACATACAAAGTATTTATTATGTGCTAGATTAAATTTGAATGCAGCTGCAAGTTTTAACCAGAAAGAGACTATTTCTACCCATTGGAGTGCTACTTTCTGGTTGATTTTTTTATGATACCACTTGTAAATCTCTACTTCTCTACCTCACTATACCTAACTGCTATTACAAGAAACTATTGAGGGGTTGCTTTCTTCACATTTTTGTCTTTGAGTTTCTCTGTGTTTTTAATTTGTCACATGTCACTTTTTATAGATATCACTTTCTTGTTGAATTTTCCGAGCTTACTTCATCTCCTCAGACATAGTAAATATACTTTGATTTCTTTTTAAAAGTGTTTTTAATCTTGTGTCTGCTGATTCCCTTTCACAAGGCCACTACATGTTCATGCTTAGTCTCTCAGTCCTATCTGACTCTTTGAGACCCCATGGACTCTAGTCTTCCAGGTTCCACTGTCCAAGGGAATTTCTGGGCAAGGCTACAGAAGTGAGTTGCCATTCCCTCCTCCAGGGGATGTTCCTGACCCAGGAAATGAACCTGTGTCTCCTGTGATTTAATTCTATTTCCTTTTTACTACTTTAGTATATGAACAGCCATTACTGTTCAGGTCCAAAATAGATTCTCGGAATTTGTGGGTCCTAACTGCCAAATTTTGCTTCATTAATCCTTCAAGACATTATCCAACCTAGGTAGCATATTGAAAAGCAGAGACATTACTGTGCCAACAAAGGTCCGTTTAGTCAAGGGTATGGTTTTTCCAGTGGTCATGTATGGATGCGAGAGTTGGACTGTGAAGAAAGCTGAGCGCCGAAGAATTGATGCTTTTGAACTGTGGTGTTGGAGAAGACTCTTGAGAGTCCCTTGGACTGCAAGGAGATCGAACCAGTCCATTCTGAAGGAGATCAGCCCTGGGATTTCTCTGGAAGGAATGATGCTGAAGCTGAAACTCAGTACTTTGGCCACCTCATGTGAAGAGTTGACTCATTGGAAAAGACTTTGATGCTGGGAGGGACTGGGAGCAGGAGGAGAAGGGGACAACCGAGGATGAGATGGCTGGATGACATCACTGACTCGATAGATGTGAGTTTGAGTGAACTCTGGGAGATGGTGATGGACAGGGAGGCCTGGCATGCTGCAATTCATGAGGTTGCAAAGAGTTGGACAAGACTGAGCGACTGAACTGAACTGAACTGAATCCTTCAAGATCAGCAAAATTGTACCAACTAGCTGATTGCCCCCATCCTGAATAACAAATGCTCCTGGGCGTTTGCAGCCCTGTTGCTAGATTTTATTTCTCTCCTAGATCATAACCTGCCAATTTTGGACTGTCTTTTCAATTATATATGAAATCTAGTTTGAATTTTTCTAAAATATGTACACTGCCATGATGAGAAATGTAAGAATGACCTCCATTCACCACACAAAATGCTACTTGAGACTTCTCCTTTGTGAACTCTTTTGTCTTTGACCTCTGCTTTGAATTTGTTAAAGTGATGCTTGTTAAGTGGAACACAGAGTGCCGAACAGTGAGCTGCAGTTCAACAATAGACCACAAAAGACATGGAAATCAAGAAACTGATCATTTATATTCCCTGGAAGATGCACCCACCATGTATTGAAGGGCCACATAGGGACATCAAGGCAGAGAAAGACAGGACAAAGAAAATATGCCTTTACTAGGTTTGGTGGGTGAAGTGCTTTGGGGTTCATGGGTTAAGGCAGAACTCTTTAATTCAAACTAAAAGAATGAGGTCTGGGAGATAAGAGAAATTGTTGATCACAAGGGCTATTGAAGCAAACATATCAGGAAATTACATTTTCTTGTGACTCTGTAGAATGCTATCTAGGATATTTGCTTATTTGCAGGGACCATGTCAGCTTAAAGTCACTCCAGACTGCTTGCTCAGTTGATAAAAAGAATGCCAAGGCCATAATTCCATAGAGCAGACTAGCCAAACTCCTGACAACCTCTAAAAACATCTTTTAAAATGTGCTTGATTATGTCTGACAATATCATTTCATTGGAACAAGGAAAAAAATATTTGTTTCTTTGTGTCACTCTTGAAACTTTTATCTGTTAGATAAAAGGAATTAAAAAGTATCTTATATCCATATTAAAAAGTAGTGCTGAGTACCCATGTGGTAAAAGAAAAATTATAATATTTGTCTGTATGTATATCCCAGCATCTAATTTGAATGTATTATATACTGCATGTAAAATGTTTATATTTATAAACATGAAGCTTTGACTTTTTTTTTCATCAAAGAAAAGAGTTATGTAAAAAAAGGAAAGGAAATGGGATCTAATACATATAAACTCTGATATCTTCAGGAATTGTTAAATGTAGTTCTGGCTATTTCAGACATCTTTGAAACAGCTCAGACTGTGATGTTATTCTCTTATCATTACAAGCTTAGGGAGAAAGAGTTGTTAGTCTAAATCTGGCAGGGTACTCTCACTCCACTAAAAAAGACTTGAAAAAGTAATCTGGATGTAGAGACTGACACATTCATTCTTTACTGAATTGCTCATTATACATGTTTAGTCCCTACTTTACACCAAACATAGAATTGATGATATAAATGTTACTTAATGAAGATAAAAAGATAATGAATATGATGGAAACTGTAATAACAAAGTTGTATCCTTGATATTAAGAAATCAAGAGATGCTTTAAAGGTTACTTCAAGGTATGAAAGATGGTGACTGAATTATGGCTAATAATATGGGGTCACTTAATCCTCAGATAAAAGATGATGCAATAATGCAGAGATAAAAGACTTTTCAAGTAGTAACAGAGGCCAAAATAGCTCAAAGTTAACTCTTATGATCCATAATGTTTGCTTCTAGAAGCCCACAGTGAGGTAGAAGAACCCAAAAGAACTGAACAAATACAATTTGAAAATTTCATGGATGTAGGAGGCTTAATGTTCTGAGTAAGCAGGTTGTGATTGCCCAGGACATCTGTTCACAGAATAGGGTCATTATTTGGCAAAGACACATGCATTTTGGAGTCTAGAAGAATAATATCATGTTTTATGAAGGGCTTGCACAGTATTTATTGTGTCAGATATGTCAACTATCTTGGATTCTTAAGTCAACAGCAAATAATACCTGCTACTTATTTTTTGAATTGAATAAGTTTAAAATAAAATATGAAGTCACATTTGCATAACACTGCTGATTTACAAAATAACTGAGAGAACAAGATATAATATTACAACTCCAAATAAGATATACCTATCAGGGCAGTTCCAAATAAGATACACCTATCAGGGCAGTTGTTTCCCTGAAATATTAATATATGAGCTGGCAAAAGACTCAGTTACTATGGGAAGTTTTCCTAGGTTTATCCAGAAATAGAAACAGGAATGAAATTGGTGCTTCCAGTACATTCCTGTGGTACCAACGAAAGGAATCAGAATTAACTGACTATTTGCCAATGATCAACTGGAGCTTGACATTTAAAAAAGAGGCCACAGACACATGCCCAAGTACTAATACATAATTTATGTAACTATTGTTATCATTGAACTAATTTGACATATTAAAACAGTTGCCTATAATCATTTAGGCTATTTTTATGAAAATAAAGTTATAATTATCAGTTTCATAACATGCAAATTATGTCATATCTGAAATTTTAATAAAGCAAATTCATCATTAAGATTTATCTTAACAATGACAAAACATTTAATTGAGAAATAATGTTTCAAATATTGCTTGTATATGCATTTAATTTCTAATGAAATAAATGAATATAATAGTTTATACTATGTATTTATTTGATTTATAAAAATTCAAGGCTGTCAATCCCAAAGCATCAAACGCCAGTGACTTTGGCAGTCCTGCTTTTGAATTCAGTGGTTTGGAAACAAGTTTAAGTAAAATATTCATGATTTCATGGCACTTTCTACATTTTTTTTTTCAAAATGAGGAAAACAATAATGCATTTACAGCTACTAATTATTAAGGAATGTTCTCTGTATCATCTAATATTTATGTTCCCTGCAATGCAAGCATGGTACACTGGTATTTCAAATAATATTATCTTGCTTTTAAAATATCATGTATCTTTCATGCATCTTAACCATCTGATCAATGGCTGGAAAAGTTGATTGTGAAGCCAAATCACTGGGATACTGTCAGAGTCCCATTTAATAGTCTGGGCCCAGGGTCTTCAAATTTTTATCTAGAATCCTCAGAGATTAATGGATAAGCAGTATCTCAGCATAAAAGCAACTTTAAATTCTTGGTTATCATTCAGCATGAAAAAACTCTTCAACTTTCATTGTGACCTACACAAGTGCTTTGTTTTTCCCGGGAGTTTTCTCTGTCCGACTTGATTCAGAATTTATCACATTGTGCTCATTTTCCAAGGTTTTTTTTTTTCTCTCTCAGAAATATGAAAGAAGACAATGTTGGAAAAACAGTTTTATTTACCAAAAGAAGGTGATAAAGCCACAAATAGGTTATTTTTGTAGTTATGAACTTAATTCTACAGTATATGTTTCAATCTCCTGGTAGTAACAGTACACAAATTCAAGTACAGGTGGCAAAGGAAGTGTGAGGGCCATTGAACACGGCTAATTTTGCTAATGCATCACAATTACAGAAACACCTGTGCTAAATAACCTTGTCCTGTTTCCATGATAATGAAGTGTTCAATATCCCTCAAAATATCTCATTTCATGTTGATACAGATTTCCTGTCATCATTTTTATGTGGCATTGCTTCCACAACAACTATATATATATACACATATATATATTTCAAATGGTTCTTCCTTCATTTTCTTTTTACAATGCTTCAAGGAAGCATTGTTCCTTGAAGCTATTATAGATAGTTTATATATAGAGAATACCAGAGAAGGAAATGGCACCCCACTCCAGTATACTTGCCTGGGAAATCCCATCGACACAGGAGTTTGGTAGGCTACAGTCCATGAGGTCACAAAAGAGTCAGACATGACCTGCCGACCGAAACAACAGCATGTATAGAATATAGAGGTATTCTATAGTGGGTTTTTTTGGCTGAGAGTGCAAATGGGCATAATTTGTCTTGAAAACCCAATCCAAATATCACCATTCTGCTTATACAGGGATGAGTGAGTGCTCAGTTTCTCCACTGTGTCTGACTCTTTGTGATCCCACAGGTGGTAGCCCTCCAGGCTCTTCTGTCCGTGGAATTTTCCAGACAAGAATACTGAAGTGGGTTGCCAGTTCCTTCTCCTGGGGATCCTCCCAATCCAGGTATCAAACTGGTGCCTCCTGCATCTCCTGCGTTGGCAAATGGATTCTTTACCACTGAGGCACCTGGGAAGCCCCTTACATAGGGGCATACACTGTTAAATTGCACATATGGACCATCAGTGACTAAAGATGACTTGAAACACAACTTCCTGTTTAATGTTCCAAAAATTACTGCTGCTTGATGATTAAATAACCATAGCTTGTGAATCAGAGGCTGGAAATTAGAGTTTCCTTTACCGATTCATCAGAGCAGTAATGCATATTCATCCTTCTAGAATCTTTATCCATTTAGCAGTAAAAATGAGACCAAAAAAAAAAAAACCCCCAAGCCTCTGATGCATTAGACCTTTTTATTTCAAACAAAAACAACTATGTAAAACATAAAAAATACTTAGAAACTGTTAAACTGGGCTACAAAGTTAGTATATGTATTACATATGGATAATACATGAACATTTACAGACATTTACATGTTGAGTAAGTGTAGTAAACATCCAGCTGATAGTACTTAAGAGCAATGTTAACAAGTATATTTGAGAAGGTAGTATGCAATATTAAATTCAAAATATGAAGTGCATGAAATTATCTGTATCCCTCAGCATAGCAGATGTGAAGAGTTTGGGCAATATGAAGTAAGTGTACTGATTTTGGTGCCTGCCTCACAGAAGCTGCTAAAACATGTTAACCAACTACATGACAGAATGAATGAATGTGTGCTGTAAGCAAACCCCTTTCAGAAATGAAGAAACTTGTTTTCTATATGAGTGCATCAAATCTTCATTTTGCTTTCCAAGTGTAAAGAGAGCTTCAATTTAGTAGAGTAAGATACATTTTTTTTTTGTGCTTAATTTCTGTATTTATCTTATGTTCTGATACAGACGTCTGCTTGGAAATGCAATATAATAGTCTGCATTCTTGTCATCAGGAAATTAGATATCAGTAAATATTTCAGGATTTGAAATTAGAGTATACAACAAGAAAAGGCTGAAAGACTGTATTACAATGTTAGTATAAGGTGAATTTATATCCTCAATTTATATATATGTATACATTTAAACACATATACAATAATATATGTGTTATTATCCATAAATTGAGATTTTATGGGAAAGTCAAGTATACATACTAGTACCTGCAAATTTCTATGAATTTCTACAATACCAAAATGAAGCAAATTTTAAATTTAAAATATATTTTACATAAAGGGAAATGAAGCAAAACATTGCATTATCTATAAATTCTGGCTATAAATTTAGTGAAAGTGAAAATTATACTAAAAAACAAAATGACAAATACAGTTTAAGTTTATTTGTGCTTTTTACTAAGGATA
Source organism: Aepyceros melampus (assembly GCA_006408695.1). Lineage (NCBI taxonomy): Eukaryota > Metazoa > Chordata > Mammalia > Artiodactyla > Bovidae > Aepyceros > Aepyceros melampus. Next base: position 101,602 of record SJXQ01007053.1, read on the forward strand.
TCTAAATTTGTATGGGTTAGTTAAACTGAATTAATTTAGTTAATTGAATTAATGAAAATTCTTAATTTATAGACATATCGATTTATTGGATCTTTTAAAAAGTAATATACACTCCCCTACACAAGGATTGCTATGCTCACAATAATGATTTTTGCCAAAATCTTAAATCTTTAAAGTGTGTTTCAAAGACCTTTCCAAGAGGCAGAGTTTGAGGTTATGCTGCCTGAAGTCAAGGATACAAAAGATGCCTGGAAACCACCAGAAGCTAGGGAAGAGACAATTAATTAGGAGGTTTCTCGACAAGAATCTCCAGAGGAAACCAATCATGCTGTCACCTTGACTTTGGACTCTGGCGTCTTGAACTGAGAGAGAACAAATGTCTACTGCCTTAAGCCACTCACTTTGTGGTCATTTGTTGTGGCTCGTGCCCATATGCTCAGTCACTAAGTTGTGTCCGACTCTTGTGACCCCATGGACTGTAGCTTTCCAGGCTTCTCTTGCATGGGATTTCCTAGCTAAGAATACTGAAGTTGGTTGCCATTTTCTTCTCCAGGGGATCTTCCTGACACAGGGATTAAATCTGAATTTCCTGCATTGGCAGGTTCTTTTACTCCTGAGCCACCAAGGGGAATTAATATAACATGCTAAGGGAAAAGAAGAAAATTAGATATGAAATACAATTTCACCTTTAAGATAGCTAATGTTGACAGTAAATGCATATTTTTCCAAGATTCATAAGCAGAACATATATGGACAGTTTTGGAGATCTATGGCATGACCTTATGAAATCAACAAAATACTCATATTGACCTGCCAAATGAATTAATCTTTCTTTTATGATCCTTTAAAGATAATAAGCAGAAGCCATGAGCCTATGAAAGTACATGTATCCATCTATTGCTAGGTGATATCTATGATACATTGACATATTTAGCTTAATTCTTCATCTATATAAACAGAGTTTTGTCTTATACTCACTTGATTTTACTGCATTGCAAATTTCATATTCCTCATCTATCTAATTTAAATCACTTCTCAAAAGTAAATCATTTTGCATTAGAAAACACTCAAAAAGACATCCAGCCATGTTCTCAAAACAGACTTTTCTATTTAATAAACATCTACTTCATTTGTCTTTTTATAGATTCTAAATAAAATCTGCAGCACTTGCAAAGCAAAATCTGTTCCAAATTCCTATTTCATATGTCTAAAATATAACATAAGAATTTCTCTAATTTTTACCCTCATTTACTAACAATTTATTTTAAAAAGCAATAAAATTCAAAACAAGGCAAAACAATTTTTTTCACGTGTCAGGCACAATGTTTAGAATTGGAAATTCAGTATTGAACAGAGCAAACATATTTCATCTACTCATTAGACATTTTTTCCAATTAAACCTATTAAAATGCTTTCAAACAATATCAGATTGTGTTCATGTAATTATCTGTTATATTTATTTCTTTATTAGAATGAAGAAAATCAGAAGGGAATGCACACATGAATACAATGATATGGTATTACTGAATTGATATTTATGACCCATTAAGACTGAATGCAATAATTTGAGCAAAACATAGTGCTTTTAATATTTATTCATTTCCTCATCTATTGAAAACTTATTTTCAAAGACCATAGCCCATTGGTTGAATATCAAATAAAATGATTTTCTACTCAGCTCAAGAATGTCCATCTTGTTGCTGCTCATTGACAATCTCAGCTTAGAGATGATTTCATAAATGTGATCAGGACACAGGGAAATACTCTGTTAAATTTCTACCCACTTAAGTGAACACAGACGCTCAGGCCCCCAGATAAACATGGGGAGAGGAAAAGAAGAAACAAAGTATTCCTCTGCTGGGAGGCTGCATTAAGACAGTCAAAAAATCCTTGATTCTGAACTGCTCAACATCTTTGAGATGGCTATTAACAGACAGTATCACAGTACTGGAGAAGGCAATGGCACCCCACTCCAGTGCTCTTGCCTGAAGAATCCCATGGACGGAGGAGCCTGGTGGGCTGCAGTCCATGGGGTCGCTAAGAGTCGGACACGACTGAGCGACTTCACTTTCATTTTCACTTTCATGCATTGGAGACGGAAATGGCAACCCACTCCAGTGTTCTTGCCTGGAGAATCCCAGGGACGGGGGTGCCTGGTGGGCTGCTGTCTCTGGGGTCGCACAGAGTCGGACACGACTGAAGTGACTTAGCAGCAGCAGCGTTTATATTTGGAGAAGGGAATGGCACCGCACTCCAGTACTCTTGCCTAGAGAATCCTGTGGACAGAAGAGCCTGGTGTGCTGCTGTCCATGGGGTCGCTAAGAGTTGGGCACAACTTCACTTTCACTTTTCACTTTCATGCATTGGAGAAGGAAATGGCAACCCACTCCAGTATTCTTGCCTGGAGAATCCCCGGGACAGAGGAGCCTAGTGGGCTGCCGTCTATGGGGTCGCACAGAGTCGGACACAACTGAAGTGACTTAGCAGACTCAGTAGACATGAATTTCAGCAAACTCTAGGAGATAGTGGAGGACAGAGGAACTGGCATACTGCAGTCCAAAGAGTTAGATGTGACTTACCAACTGAACAATGACAAAAACGTCTTTGACCACGGGACTTTACAAATAATCATGGCAAGAAGAATTATGCTCTTTTTTCAGAGTTCAAAGAGGAATTTTTGTGACTGAAATTTCATTCCTGGAATACTCTTTGTAAAAAATAAAACAGATAAAACACACCAAACAAAACCATGTCAAGTTTAGTTTTATTCCAAAGGGAAAATTCTCAAATCACGGTCTTATGCTTAAATTCTCAAACATCTAAGAAATGAGTCTCAGGTAGATGCTTTTTCCTCAATAAATTTGGAAACATGTGATATGACATTCAAAATCCATGTCAAAACTCCTCTTTCTTCCTTAAAAATCTGCTCTTTTAGGAGGAATGAGACATTGAATCAAGAGTGTAGCTGGAGGTCTACCTACCTTCTTCCAGGTTGTCACCTGGGTCACCTCAACACACAGGAACCCCTGGTTGTCTATATCTTTTCATTGCTGCAGGGGAAGAAATGATTTTCTGAAGCTATTTTGGGTCTACAGTCTATCTGAAAGACATGATTATAGCAGTCAGCCTCATATAAAATCAATCAATCAATAAATCAATCAATAAAGCTTATTCAAACTAGCCTTTCCCTTTCCTTTTTCAATTTGCAAGAGTCATAACAGAGATCATGCTTTCCCTACAGACAGTGACACAAAATATTCCTTTTCGCTTATTCAGTGCAAAAAAATTCAGTCTAACCTACTGTTAGCAAGGTGTCAAAAAATAAGCAAATGTTGACTGAATTTTTTATTGATGCTGCTGATAAAAAAATAGCATTATGGTATCAGCCAGTGTGCTATCTATCATTATTTTTTGAAAAGTCACCCTTCAAAATGTATCCTTACAATAATGGCACTCCTTGTATATTCTCTTAAGTATATTCATACAAACTAAACTCAAATTTTAGGGCTTTTCATATTGATCTTAGAAAATAAGTAAGGATCATTGCTCATTTATCTTTCTAAAACAATAATTCTAAACTGCCTGATTTTAAGACAGTTATCCTTTTTGAATATACACTTCATCAATTTCTATGAAAAGAGACCATTAAAATGTCATGCATATGGAATATTACTGCTCAGAGAAAGAATTCTAAAGGCAAAAGAGAAGACTTGAAGTATCAGGCATATTTACTTTAGTGAAACTCCATAATCATAATATGCCACTTAACAAGAATTCTGCTCAAATAATACCAGTTAGGGTTAATTAAGGTATAAAACCATGTAAGTGATGTTTACCATCCCTATTGCACAATGTAAACACTTCAATTTAAAATGACTTTCACAAGTGTAGCATTTTCTTATAAAGACAGTATGCTTTTGTGAATGCAATTTTTATAAAACTACCTATAATTTTCTTCCCAAAAATGTTACAGAAGTTGAAACAATAATTTTTAAAGTTTTCTGAATTAAGTTTTGTACTACTATGGTGATGGACAGGGGGGCCTGGCATGCTGTGGTTCATGGGATCACAGAGTTGGACACGACTGAGTGACTGAACTGAACAGAACTGAACACTTATTTAAGTTTTGTACTACTATACCACAGAAGAGGGTTTCCTTGGTGACTCAGTGGTAAAGAATCCACCTGCGATGCAGCAACTGCAAGAGACGCACGTTTGACCCCTGGATCAGGAAGATCCCCTGGAGGAGGGCATGGCAGTATTCCTGCCTGGAGAATACTATGGACAGAGGAACCTGACGGGCTATAGCCCATATGGTCACAAAGAGTTGAACGTGACTGAAGTGACTTAGCATGCACACAAATGCACATCACATAGGATAAATTTAATTTTGCATAAGAAGTCCAGATATTCCTTTCAATGGCTTCAAAGAGCAATGGGAAGCCTCTTTAAGTTGCTATTTTACAGAAAACACTGTTAATAGCTTCTAAAAAACTATTCCCGCCTCACAGCACTTTTCCCCCTACAAGGTTGGGTAAGGATAAATAGGCTATCTCTACAGAGTTCATTTTTATTTATTTTTTTTTTTTCTATGCATCACAGTTTATTCCGAGAATAGCAGTTTAAGCCATGTTGTTGACAGTAGTCAATTCTTCCACATCCATCAATTTCTTTCTTAAAACATGCTAAAGAATGAGAAGTTAAAATATTATTTCTGTGCAAATTAAAACTGTACGAAACAATGAGGTATCACATCATACCAGTCAGAACGGCCTTCATTAAAAAGTCTACAAATCACAAATGCTGGAGCGGAGGTGGAGAAAAAGGACCTCCCCTACACTATTGGTGGGAAGGTAAATTGGTGCTGCCACTATGGAGAACAGTTTTAGTTTTCAAAAAACTAAAAACGGAGACTTTCCTTGGTGGTCCAGTGGTTAAGAGTCCATGCTCCCAATGCCCTGGCCAGGGAGCTAGATCCCACATGCTGCAATTAGGACCCAGCCCAGGAAAAAAAATAAAGCTGCCACATGGTCCTAGAATCCCACTCCTGGGTCCATATCCAGACAAAACTGTAATTCAGAAAGATACACGCACCCCTATGTTCACAGCAGCACTATTCCTAATAGCCAATATGCGAAAACAACCTACGTGGCCATCGGCAAGTGAAGCTGGGTAAGATGTGGCGCATACACGCAGGGGAACATTGCTCAGCCTCGAAAGAGAACGCGACGGTGTCATTCGCAGCAACGTGGACGGACCTAGAGATGACCGTGCTAAGTGAAGGAAGTCGGACAGAGGAAGATAAATGCCATGCGATGTCACCTCTATGTAGAATCTAAAATATGGCACAAACGAACTTAGCTGCAAAACAGAAAGAGACTCACAGCTACGGAGAATGAAGCTGTGGTTGCCGAGGGGGCGGGGGCTGGGGAGAGACGAAGCGAGAGTGAGGGACTGCAGGGCAAGCTGGTCTGCACAGAATGGGCGAGCCAGGACCGGCTGTGCAGCACAAGGAGCTGCATTTGACACCCTGTGATAAACCACGGTGGGAAGGAAAAATACATCATTTCTAGATTATTTTAACCAAGCAAATAAAACAAGAAAAAACTCTTCCAGAGACAGGAAACACTACTTCATCAGAGCTTCCGGAACCCTTTTCTTCTTCATGCGATTTTTCATTAGTCAAGTAAGATGACCACAAAACTCAGCTTTCAAACTCCTTGTACCATTTCAAAAGGCCCATGCGGTGCCCATTGTCTGCACCCTGCAGGATCAGCCTGAAGCCCCTCTCAAGCTGAGGCCACATCCTCGTTACCTATTTCCTTACCCCATCCTGCTTCCGTGAGCCCATCCTTCTGGGAACACTTCCTTTACGAATCATCCAAACCAGCATCCCATCCCAGGCTCTATGGACCCGTGCAAGTCCTGAGCACGAAATTTCTCAAAACAAACCAGTACTACCTGGATGTCCTGTGTTAAACCTCAGAAACCGATGCTATCCTGCTCAGTGCTTTTTTTTAATATATATTCAATTTACAGCCCTGTCAAATCATTTTCTAATTGAGATATAATTAACATATAACATTATATGAGCTCCAGGTGTACACATCGGAGAAGGCAATGGCACCCCACTGCAGTACTCTTGCCTGGAGAATCCCATGGACAGAGGAGCCTGGTGGGCTGCAGTCCATGGGGTCGCGAAGAGTCGGACACAACTGAGCAACTTCACTTTCCCTTTTCCCTTTCATGCATTGGAGAAGGAAATGGCAGCCCACTCCAGTGTTCTTGCCTGGAGAATCCCAGGGACAGCAGAGCCTGGTGGGCTGCCATCTATGGGGTCGCACAGAGGCGGTCACGACTGAAGTGACTTAGCAGGTGTACACATAGTGGTTTGATATTTGTGTGGTTTGTGAAATGATGCCCACGGTAAGTCTAGCCATCGCCTTACAGTTACAAGACCCTTGACCGTGTGTTGTAAACCTTTGAGGTCTACTCTTTCAGCAGTTTTCAAATCTGCTATACAGTATTATTAATTCTAATCGCCATGTTGGACATTACATCCCCTCAACTTGCTCAGTATTTCATTCTTCTTTGTTAGACGTATTTCACCCTGTATGACAGTCTCTGGGTCCCTCCACATCTCTGCAAATGACCCGGTTTGGTTCCTTTTTATGGCTTGGTAATATTCTGCCGTGTATCGGCACCATGTCTTCTTTATCCATTCCTCTGTTGATGGACAGCATGGTTGCTTCCATGTCCTGGCGACTGTAAGTAGTGATTCAGTGAACGCTGACGTGTATGTGTGTGGGTATCTTTTAGTACTGCGGCTTTCTCAGGGCATACTCCCAGTCGGGGCCTTGCTGGGTCATATGGTAGTTCTGGGCTTCCCTGGTGACTCAGTGGTGAAGAAACCACCTGCTTGCAGGAGACATAGGAAATGCAGGCTTGATCCCTGTGTGAGGAAGATCCCCTGGAGGAGGGAATGGCAACCCACTCCAGTAATCTTGCCTGGAGAAGTCCATGGACAGAGGAGCCTGGTGGCCAGACACCACTGAGCATGCCCGCAGGCTAGTTCTACTTTTAGTTTTGTTCCATAGTGGATGTTCCAATTTACATTCCCATCAACAGGGTAGGCAGGTTCCCTTTTCTCCACACCCTCTCTAGCATTTATTCTTGGTAGGTTTTTTGATGATGGTAGGTGGCCAGACACCACTGAGCATGCCCGCAGGCTAGTTCTACTTTTAGTTTTGTTCCATAGTGGATGTTCCAATTTACATTCCCATCAACAGGGTAGGCAGGTTCCCTTTTCTCCACACCCTCTCTAGCATTTATTCTTGGTAGGTTTTTTGATGATGGTCCTTCTGACCAGTGTGAAGTAATACCTCAATTCTAACAGTTAGAGATTCAAACCTATGTCCTCTTTGGTTCTTTCTCACCTTTTCCACATCTAATCTGTCAGTAAATCTGACGGTGCTGCTTTGTTTTTAAAATTCTATTTAGTGTTAGTTTCTTCTGTATAGCAGAGTGGATCAGTTATATGTGCACATGTCCCATCTTTTGGGGGATTTCCTTCCCATTCATGTAGCTACAGAGCAAGGAGTCGAGTTCCCTGTGCTGGACAGGGAACTCTACTCTTTTATTGTGCTTCACGGGTGTTGTGTTTTTACACGTTGAAGGCTTCTGGCAACACTGCGTCAAGCACGTCTCTTGACACCGTGTTCCAACAACATTTGCTCACTTTGGATCTCTGCATCACATTTTGGTAATTCTGGCAAGATTTTTAAAATTTTATTTTTATTTTATGTTAGAGGATGGTTGATTTACAATGATGTGTTAGTTTCAGGTGTATAGCAAAGTGATTCCATTATGCATATACATATATCCATTCTTTTTCAGTTTCTTTTTCCTTTAGGTTATTACCGAGGGCTGAGTGGAGTTCCCTGTGATATACAGGAGGTCCTAGTTGGTTATCTAGTTTCTATAGTAGTTTTTGTATGTCAATCCCAAACCTCCACCACCCCCACCCTGGTGCGGGCCACCAGCATCTCTGTATCCATCCTTGCTTCTCTGGACCTCATTTTCAACTCTACAGCCAGACGAATCCTTTTCAGATATGAGTCAGATCACATCCCTTTCTGCTTGACGCTCTTCTGTAATTTCTCAGTGGGCCCACAGCACGACCCTGCTCTGACATCACGCTCGTCCGTTACCTCTCCCCTCCTT
>SJXQ01007053.1:110153-124222 GCA_006408695.1 Aepyceros melampus
GGCCCGACCCACCCCCGCCTGCCGGCAGTCGACCTTCTCTGAGTCCCCGCCCCCTTCGGTTCCATTCCGTCTCACAGGTTACCTTTGCGTTTATTTGTTTTACCCTCTCTGCCAAATTAGAGAAACGGTGCTTCTTAAAAAGGCAGCCTGAACTCCTGCTTCTGCTTTCATTCTACGCTTCCTCTCCCTGAGACCCCAACCTCTTCTCTTCCTCTTGTGCTCCCTGGGGACAAGGGAATAAATAGAAAGCTATTTGGTCGAAAAAGCCACCGTGGATTGTCTAGCCAGGGTGAAACGTGCTACAGCCTCGATTCAGTGAAAAATCACCCACCTGCAAGAAAGCCAAACATTTCTTTTTTATTTTATTCAAGTCTAGTTGATTTAAAATGCTGTTAACTTCTGTTACACAGCAAAGTGATGCTCACACACACACACACACACACACACACATTTATATTCTTTTCCATTATGATTTATCCTGAAAGAGAAGTGAAAGTGAAAGTCGCTCAGTCCTGTCTGACTCTTTGCTACCGCAGGGTCTGTAGCTCACCAGGCTCCTCTGTCCATGCAATTCTCCAGGCAAAAACACTGGAGTGGGTAGCCGTTCTCTTCTCCAGAGAATCTTCCCAACCCAAGGACTGAACTCGGGTCTCCCACATGGCAGGTAGATGCTTAACCGTCTGAGCCAGCAGGGAAGCCCAAGAATACTTGAGTGGGTAGCCTCCTCCTTCTCCAGGGGCTCTTCTGATCTCAGGAATTGACCAGGGTCTCCGGCATTGCAGGCGGATGCTTTACCAGCGGAGCTGCCGGGGAAGCCCATGGTNGGCTGAACAGCAATAACAACAGCTTAAAGCCATAACTGTCCATATAGTGGACTTCTAATACAATGTGATGTGCTACATATGAAAAACACACAGCAGATGATTGGAAAGGGATAAATGGACATACAGGTTTTGGCATTTTACATAAAAAACTGGTACCATATCAACCCTAAATTGTCTGGGTCAAGTTAAAGCTACTTATTCTGATCTCTAGAATGACCAACAAAATAAAATTCAGATGTAGTTTAAAAATCAATGACTAAATTAAAGGAGAATAATAAAAATGTTCAATCAATCCAAAAGAAAGCTCCAGGAGAAACAGAAAAAAAAAAAAAAGACGGAGGAGATAAATGAAAGTTAAACTATAAAATGACAGACTTAAATTTAAACATGACAATAATTAGCTTTAAATATCAATGAAATAAACACTTTAAAGAAAAAAATTTCAAATGAATTTAAAAAGCATGACCAAATGCTGTACCTCCTATAATGTGAAGTAAATAGATGGAGAAATACGTACCTTGAAAACAGTAACTTTAAGAAGACTGAAGTGATGGTGTTAATATCAGATAAACTTTGCAAAGAAAAGAAATAATGATAAATGGGTCAGTTTATCAGAAAGACAAAACAATTTTAAACATGCATGTCCCCAGTAGCACAGCATCAAAATCCATGAAGAAAAACTGATAGAAACAAAATGAGAAATAAATAATTCCATCATTATAATTGGAGATTATAATACCTCTTCTCAGAAACCAATAGGACAATTAGATAAAAACATCAGAAAAAAATATAGATCTGAACAACGTTACTAACCACTTTGTCCTGTGTTGATAGCACACTAAATCCCCAAACTGTAGAAGTCATACTTCCTTTACAAATGTACACAGTGTATTTCCCAAGACAGATCACCTTCTAGATCACTATATAAACTCAATACATTTCAAAGGACTAAAATTACAATAGTTATGTTTTTTTGACAATACATTAAACTAGAAATGAACGATATAAGATAGCGAGAAAAATACCAAATATTTGAGAACTAAACCACAAGTTTCTGAATAATCTTTGGGTCAAGGAGAAAATACAACTGAAATTAAAAATATTCTAAGTTAACTGCAATTAAAATTGTTGTTGTTTAGTCACTAAGCCATGTGTGACTCTCCACAACCCCACGGAGTGTAGCCCGCCAGGCTCCTTTGTCCATGGGATTTCCCAGGCAAGAACACTGGAGTGGGTTGCCATTTCCTTCTCCAGGGGGATCTTCCTGGATCAGGGATTGAACCCGTGTCTCCTGCCTTTGCAGGTGAATTCTTTGCCACTGAGCCACCAAGGACGCCCTATGATTGAAGTACTGCATATCGAACATGAGGAATGCATCTTCAGTGCTTAGAGGGAAATTTTGAGCAGTAAGTGTTTGTATTTGAAATGAAGGCAGATCTAAATTCAAAGATGTGAAGTGCTACCTTACAAAGCTAGAAAAAAGAAGAGCAGAGTGAACCTAAGGTAGGAGGGGAAAATGCTTTAAAAAAAAACAAAACACAGAATTAATGAAATAGAAAACAGAAAAATAGTGGGAAAATCAGCAAAGTCATAAGTTGCTACCTCAAAAAGATGAAAAAAACTTAATAAACCCCTGCCTAGAAATAAAGAGAACACAAGTTACCACTATCAGGAATGAAAGCAATTTGCTTATTAAAAAGGAAAAGAGCTGAGGACAGAAAGTGTGATGAATGGCCTTTTAATCGCTCTCAGAGTTCGAAGCCCTGGAAGCATAAAGAGCCAGGCCTGCCATAACGAAACACCATAGACTGTAGACCTGGTGGCTCAGACAGAAGTTGTTCTCTCACCGTCCTGGAGGCTGGAAGTCTGAGATCAGGTTACCAGCGCGGTTGGGTGCTGCTGAAAATTGTTTTCCTGGCTTGCAGACAGCTGTCTTTTCGATGTGTGCTCACATGGGCTTTCCTGAATGGCTCTTGGGTGGAGGAGGCGGAGTGGGTGGAGAGTCTCTTTCCTTCTCTTCTTATAAGGCCACCAATCCTATAGGGTTAGGATTCCACCCTTGTGACTTCATTATCCAATGCCTGTTCAAGGTGCTAGCTCCAGCGGCAGTCACACCAGGGCTTAGGGCTTCAGCATATGAACTTTGAAGGGGTCACAATTCATTCCATTATAGAGGGGACAGGTTGAAGGTTAACATTCTCAGGAAATAGATTCTGATATGGTACATAAGACATTTCTTAGGGTCCACGGCTGTGAGAAGGCAAACAAATGGGGTTGTGGGGAAGAGTTGGACTATACTGCAGTCCCAACAAAGGCCCCCGCTGACCTCATGGGGAGCTCTGGAACTGGATGGCCCTTCAGAAGGGCTCCCAGTTAGGACAAGAGATAGTTTACATACAATATAATATGATGAAGGGCCTTTCTTCTATGACATTGACCAGTCATTGATTGTGGGCTCACTTAGACAAGGTGACCCTCTTCAGCAGGGACAATTCCTAACACAGGTGATGGGTGGCAGCCTTCCCAATGGCCAGGTGAATAAATCCTTTAGTCCTGATGGAGGAATGTGAGGCCCACATTGTGCTTCAGCAGGGTCTTACCTGGGAAAAGTGGACTGCACACCCTTCTCTAGACACACCCTCAGTCTAGCAGACTTGAAAGCTCCAGTGCAACAAGGTTGTTCTAACCAAGGATACAAACTCAGCTCCACAAGGCTCACAAAGGCTGGCGTATACAGTTTCTTTTACTAATTAATTCATTTGCAAAGACCTATATATCTGGTCAAGGAAAATGGGTGGGTTGCCAATCTATAGTCAGATATTTCTTGCTTGGCATGGGAAGAGGAAAAACCATCAGTCATATAATTCGGATGCTGAATGGCATCACACTCTGATAACCCAGTATCCACAGAGTAGAACAGAATCAGATCTGCACCAGCTCTTTACTGCGATAAAAGAGTCATGTTTGCCATATTATGGAGCCGTTAAATTTCTTTCTCCTCTATTTTAGGCTTTCTCACTTCCTCTACTTGTCTGCAGTAATTAAAGTAAAAATATTCCATGACCTGACCCCGAGGGACAGTCAACACACTGTTCCCCTGAAGAAATCAAACTAAATGATGAAACCAGCAAAGCAGAAACAAATGACTTCCTTTCACCCTTAGGGTACCAGGAAGCCCTTGCTCTGGACTTGTGAGAATTTCAGTTCCCAGGGCTCTTTTATGCTCCCTGCTAAAATCTAGAGCATCACTGTTTTTCTGCTAGAACCACAAAGTGGAGTCAGAATTTGATTCTGTAATTATATATTATCAGCAGTCTGTCCAAATGAATCATGGATGTAATAAACAGAATAAAATTATTCAGAAAGGACGTGAAGAACTGTGTAGAACATGTATATAAAGTATGTTTAGGGGAAATAAATAGTTTCAAGGGGTGAATATGGTGATATTTTTATTTCTAAAAATAACTCATTCCTTGCCAAGTTCAGGACTACACTTTAAAATAACATTTTTTTTTGGTTCATGTAAAAACATGGATAAATTTCATCTGCTTGTTGAGCTAAACACAACATACTGTATTATTCCATTCTATGAAATGTAAAATTTGACAAAATTATTTGATGGAAATTGAGGTTAAATTAGTGACTATTTGTGAAGGGAGATATTAACAGGGATAGGGGAACAGGATCAAGCCATCCATGGTGCAGGGAATGTTCTCAGCTTTGAAATGAATGGTCACAAGACAAATTAGAAACAGATGCATCACGCTATGAACTTAAGTGCACCTAAGAACTGTGCACTTTCTGCTCTGTCACACAGGGAGCTCAACTCAGTGCTCTGTGAGGACAGAGGAGGAGAGACAGGGTAGGGTGGAGGAAGGTTCAAACGGTGGGAGGGGGTATACGTACACTTACGGCTGAATCACGTTGCTGTATGGCAGAAACTAACACAACATTGTAAAACCATTATCTTCCACTTAAAAATGAATTTTAAAAAAAGAATCGTGCAGTTTTATTGTGGATAAGCTATACCTCAAAAGAAAGTAAAAGGAATGAAAGGTTTAATCTGTTCTTGTGTATCATGAATAGTTTACAAATTTAAAGGAAATAGCAAGTCCCATGTAAAATTAAGGGTAAATGCTTGTATTGGTTTCATAACAACCACAGAGCCCAAGAATCAGAGAATCCGGATTCTCTAGATTATCCGTCAGGCGACCGGTGTAGGTTGACTTCCCACGACGTGGTAGCATTTTGCTGTAACTTATTTGAAAATTCAGTTATCGTCTTCAATTTACAATTTAAAAAAAAAAAAAAAAGAGCTCTGCTGTCTTGGCTACTGATTCACAAGGATCTTGCCACCAAGCAGATCAGTGACCTCACTCCACCGTGGTACAGCCCCGGGGTTGTGTGGGAACAGAGGGCCACCCGAACTCTCACAGACATTCATGTGACAGTGTGCTTAGAGAGACACCTTCCAGAAAAGCCGCAGCCATACCGTGACAGCAGATGCTCTGACAACGGGTTTGTGCCAAGGGAGAGGAGGCAGGAGAAAAAGGTTGAGCGGAAGGAGAGTCCCACTGACTGCGCTTTAAAAGGCAGACACGGAAGTGCCAGCTGAGATCACCATGGGTTTAGGAGGTGGAAGTACTTGCGGGACTTCCCTGGTGGTGCAGTGGATAAGAAGCTGCCTGCCAGTGCAGGGGACATGGGTTCAATATCTGATGCAGGCAGATTCTGCATGTCAGGGGGCGACTCAGCCTGAGTGCGGAAACTACTGAAGCCCATGTGCCCGCTGCCCGTGCTCAGCAACGGGAGAAGCCATTAAAACGAGGAGCCCACGCAAAGACCTGGCACAGCCAGAAAGAAAGAAAGAAAGGTTATTTTTAAAAAGATGCATTTTTATCACTAACGTCAGCTCGCCCCAGATCCCTCACCAGCTTTCAACAAGGATCCTTTCAATCGCCCTACAGAATTTTCTCTGGGCACGTTCCGGGCTGGGTAACTCTCACCTGGGATTTCTCATATGACAGCAGCAAGTGACTTTTGAAATGGTGGTCTTCTCAGGACCCCAGGGGCTGGGCACCCACGAAGGTGCACTGCAGGGCTGGCAGTTTTGGCTGCTGCCAGTGGGGCCGAGCGGGGTCAGCCGCGGGGCATCCGCGGCCTCTCCAGTATGGCGGCCTCAGCATCTTTACTGTCCTGGCAGCTGGCTCTCACAAGGCTCCTCTGGGTTTCCAGATCTAGGCCCGTGCTGTGTTGTGCCGAGGTGCTTCAGTCACGTCCGATTCTTTGTGATCCTATGGACTATAGCACACCGGGCTCCTCTGCCCATGGGATGCTCCAGGCAAGGATGCTGGAGTGGGTTGCCATTTCCTCCTCCAGGGGATCGTCCCAACCCAGGGATCAAACCTGCATCTCTTAAGTCTCCTGCACTGGCAGGCGGGATTTTTACCACTATCGCCACCTGGAAAAACTCCAATTTTTTGGCCACCTGATGCAAAGACCTAACTCACTGGAAGAGACTCTGATGCTGGGAAAGACTGAAGGCGGGAGGAGAAGGGGACGACAGTGGATGAGATGGCTGGATGGCATCACCGACTCGATGGACGTGAGTTCGAGCAAGCTCTGGGAGCTGGTGATGGACAGGGAGGCCTGGCGTGCTGCAGTCCATGGAGTCACAGAGAGCCAGACACGACTGAGCAACTGAACTGAGGGCAATAAAACCCCATGGTCAATAACCGGGAAATGACTCTGATTTTTTAATAAAGGAATACGGGGAGTGGGATGGAATGGGGGCAATACGCAGTTTTGCATCAAGCGCAGACAGGCTGCAGCAGGAAGCAGGGAGTATTCTACAGAAAGCACAGTGCAACCTACCCCCTCTAAGGTGCTGAAGATCCGGAACCGGGAAGCACAAGATCCATATTCATATCAGGCGGAAAAACAGATAGCTGAGCTTCTTTGTTTGACTGGAAAAGCTTTTACGTATCAATAAAATGCTGGTTTGTCAACATTATGTGGCAGGTAGGCCCATAAAGAACAGTTGTGGAAAGTCTTCGCACATTTAGGTGAGAATAAAACTGCTAAACAAAAGTACATTGTACATGGGTCTAAACTTGAATAGCTAGAGGGAGTTTTATACGAGCCTCTTTAGTGACAGCACCGAGAACACACCTATCTCTGGTTCAGGGCTTACTGAGGAGCCAGGAGTTTTTACGAGCAAATGTATCTGACTGAACTCTGTGTCTTTTCTAAAGGACTGCTTTCTACTTTCAACTGCATTAAATTCATATGTAAAAGCCCAAAAAACAACAAGTCGGTGAAAAAGCGGACAAGTAATTTAATGTCTTACTTTTTAAAACATTATTTTTGTCCACCATGTCAAAAATGCATGTGGAAACCAAGGGCTTTTGTAAGCTTTGGTGAAAGAAGAACTCACAGCTTCAAAATGTCCCTGATCTCAAGCCAAAACCCAGAGACTTGGAAAATCCTCATTTGACATTATTTTAAGACATCAGATGAAAAAGGCAATCATAAAAAGTCAGAAACATATAAAAATAACCCGTATACAAGAGCCCCCTTTATCCACAGGACAGATCACTCTGAGGACCTCAGAGTCAGGCATGTGCCCTTCCCAGCTCCTGGCGATGGGTCTCCCCAAGCACCCTGGCCCCCACATGCTCCAGAAGAAGGCTGCCGCCTTTGGGAGATTCACCAGGTAGGTGGCTGGGATCTCTGGATCTAGCGGTGTGTTCACAAAGATGAAGAAGGTGTTCAATCCCGGAGTCACCCTCTTAGAGGAGCGTTTCTGCCACCTTCCCGGCCCGCCGAGGCTATATCTTAGGGAACCAGTTTATAAACAACAGCCGGATGTGTGCACCCGAGCAGTTTCACGACAAATGGGCCAGTTTTAGAAGCTGACTTTGTACTCCGTAGATGATGAAATTAACACTGTTGATTGTGTCTGAAATTCCTTTAACACTGTGAAGGGCAGTGAGCCAAGAAATAGAGACCACAAACCTGGAACATCTCTTTCCTTAGTTTTTAATGCCTGCATCCTCAGTTGTGCCCAACTTTTTCCGACCCCATGGACTGCAGCCCGCCAGGTTCCTCTGTCATGGAATTTTCCAGGCAAGAATAGTGGAGTGGGTTGCCATTTCCTACTCTATTCTTAGTTCTTATCTTCGGCAGAACAAGACCCTTTTGTCTCTGTTTCTTGTCCTAGGGTTGATTTTTTTTTTTTTTTTCTAGTTCTAAAATTATATGATGGTAAGAAAGAGAAAAACAATTGGTTGGCTCTCAATCTGAAGAAACAGCTTCTGCTTAAGAAGCTAGAAGCTTTGGAATAAGGTACTACAAAAACATGTTGCCCAATAACACAGAAAGAACAGAGGCAGCAATTATTCCAATACCATCAAGGACGTGAGTATGCTACATTTTTAAATTCCATCAACACCAATTAGGACTGAGAAAATGAGTTGGAAATTCAGAGTGGGTAAAAATAACACGTTTAAATAAGGTAAAACCAACAATTTTCAAGCATTCTGTATTCCTTGTCTTCTTTAATGAACAAATTTTGTTTGGTTTTATTTTAGCAGGCATAGTTTTCAAGCATTTCCACAAATTGTTCACTAACAATAACGATTTTTTAAAATTAATTATATAATTAATTAATTTATTTTTATTTTACTTTACAATACTGTATTGGTTTTGCCATACATTGACATGAATCTGCCACGGGTGTGTTATTTTTAAATGTCTTTTTTCAGCTAAGGCTTTTCAAATTAATTTTCAAGCCTTTAGCAGTCATTGTCGCCTTTAATCAACAGATCGTGCTCAGGTTTCTCCCGTGTACTGGTTGCTGTCGTGTGTTGAGAAAAAGCACGAGTTAATTACATGTTGACATTCAGGAAATCAAAATGTTCAGTTAACTCTTCCAAAGCCTTTTACTCTCCTATTTATTTTTAAAATCGCTGGTTTCACTTGAAGATAGGGTCGAGTAACAGGGAGCCCCTTTGGGCCTTGGTAAATGTGCACACTCACTCGTTTCTTTAGGTCTCAGCGGGTCCCAGCTGCAGCGTGAGGCTCTCCGGTCCCCACTGCTGCACGCAGGGTCTTCAGCCATGGCGTTCAGGCTCTGGTTGCAGCAAGTGGGATCTAGCTCTCTGACCAGGGATTGAACCAGGTGGCCCTGCACTGGGAGGGCAGAGGCTTGGCCACTGCACCGCCAGGGAAGTTGCTCCTTTGGCCTTCCATTTATTATCTATAACTTGGTATTTGATTTTTCTGTGACGAAGTCTTCCTCCACTGCTCTGCGACTTGGCCTGAGTTCAGGTGGCAGCGTAACTGCCTGATCAGAGTTTCAGGAGGAAGAGAGCGGACCCTTTTCTGGATCCCTTGGGTTTCCCTGGTGGCTCAGATGGTAAAGAATCTGCCTGTAACGCAGGAGACCTGGGTTTGACCCCTGTTTGGGAAGATCCCCTCGAGAAGGGAATGGCAACCCACTTCAGTATTCTGGCCTGGAGAATCCCATGGACAGAGCAAAGAGTTGGATACGACTGAAGAGACTAACATTTTTCACTGGGATCCCTAAGGCTGAAGCTCTAGAGATACAGCCTGTTTCAGGGAAGCTGGCGGCTACAGGAGCAGGCCAACGGTTGCCAGATTTTCTTATTTCTTCGGAGAAGGTAGAGATCTGGAATTTTACATAAAATCTCAAAGGCTGGTGGAAGGGCAATTAAAAAAAAAATCAGAGTATTTGAGATATGGGTTTAATTTAATTTTTAACAATATAAGTGAGCCTGAATTCATTACATTAATTCCAGGTGTGATAATGGTAATGACCTAATGATACTAGAGAATTAACCACAAGCTCCAGTGGAGAGTATTCATGTCAAAACACAATTTTAAGCAGTATTTTCTTCTTTCAATACCTGATATCAGAGCAACTAGTGATTCCTATGTTTAAATAAATATCCATCTTCATAGAATTGCGGGTCCTGACTTTCTCTTATGTTTAAATCAAAGATTTGTACATATTCACAGTCATATTATTTAACAATGTCACAGAATTAGCTCAATTAGAACCAAACTAGTTAGCACAAATGAGACTCTCTGGTGTATAAAAATAATCATAAGCTGTCACTTTGACCTGGAACACAAACAAAAATTTTCAAATTTCTTGAAGGTCTGACTTGATGATTTGACTAGTAAAGACCTGGAACACAAAACAAACGCCGTGGAAACGACAGCGGGGGTCCGGGACCCTTGCAGGGACCTGTGTGTGGACCTCACCAGCAGGTGGCAGGAGAGGAGAGAGAATCGCAGACTCGGGCTGATGCTCTGCTTCCAAGCCAGAGGGAACGATTTTTAAATAAACGTCTGTCTGCTAAGACGTCAGTCAGCGTAGTCTTTCCTCCCTCCTGCCTGCCAGGCGTATGCGGCCCCCAAAGTTAAGTCAAGGTTCAGGGCTTCCTGCAAAAACCTCGGCAGTGGACACAGGACGCCCCTCTTCCTGAGCTGTCCCTGGGAAACAGACGCCAGGAGGCGCCACCCCCACGGTCCCTGTCCCGGTCCAGCTGCACCCGCAGGAGGCGGCCTAGGTTTCCAGGGCCGTCTTTTTTTAAAGCAAAGGGATCCATGGCGTTTCAGAGGTTATCATTTTAAAGGGAACCGGGGGAGTCTTTTAATATCTTTGCCCGCTTCTTTAAAGCAGTATTTCCCCAGGCCTGGGCTGCCAAGCAAGCGGCATGAACCAGTGGTGCTCATGTAGGCTTCCACGCTGGCCGCCTCCGGGTGCCTCAGAACACAGCCTCCACGGGGCTCCCCAGGAGCTGGTCTCAGCTGCCCCGTCCTGCAGAACACAGGCCAACAGCTTTAGTGAACCAGATTCTCCGAAAGGCTTTCAGACAGCCCCACACTGCTATTCCTTTACAACTGACCTTGGGATTTTTTTTTTTTTCTTCAAAAAGCATGGGGGGGTGTGTGTGTATGCGCGTGCATGCATGTGTGCATGCTACATACATGACACTGACTTAGAACGTCAGAGTGAGTCTTTTACCCCTTACTTTGCTGAGAGCAGACTAAAGCTGATCACTGAAATCCTGTGCCGCAACTGCGTCCTCTACAAGGTGGAGCTGACCATCATTTCTGCCCTTAAAGTTATGGTGAACATGGACCTCCCAGGGGCCCGGTGGATAAGAAGCTGCCTTGCCATGCAGGGGACAAAGCAGCAATCATGGGTCTGAGAAGATCTCACATGCCACAGGGCAACCAAGTCCATGAGCCACAACCACTGAAGCCTAGAGCTGTGCTCCCCAAAAGAGAAGCCACTGAAGTGAGAAACAGGCCCCGTTCCCCACACAGAGAGCATCCCCACCTCACTGCACCCAGAGAAAGCCCCCACACAGCAACAAAGACCCAGGACAGCCAAAAATAAATAATAAATAGCTTTTTAAAAAGTCACAGTGAGCAGGGCATCCAAAGACATTCCTAGGCACCAGGTCTTTGGCAGTCTTACCTTAGGAAAGAGTGAGCATATTTTTCAAAGCCCTAAAACTCATTAAATATAAGAAATCATTTAAAACTATTTAATAAGGTTTATAATTTTATTGTCAAAATGATTACTATTCGTTTCAGCTGTTCAGTTTTTCTTCTGTGCTTTTGAGCCAGTATATTTCTGCCAAATCTCAACCACTTTTACAATGTGCTGCAGAGCCAAAGGCTCTAGACATTACTCCTATAGGGGTAATGGACAATACCTCTCTTACTGTGAGGTTCAAAGAGACAGTCCACACGAGGTGATTCAAACTGTGCAGACTCATCAAAAACACTTGACAAGTGTCAGCCAGGCCTGGTGATCATCCTGACTGTGTGTCCTCTGAGGCTATCCCAACTCCCAGGCAGAGACCAGCCAGCGCTGGAGTGCTGAGCAGCCGGCCACGGCTCTCACGTGGCATGTCTGAGCCACCCCACGGGTTTACATCCTGAGGTCCAGGCCGCTTGCCTCTCTGCCAGACTGTCCGGGCGGGGGAAAAGACTAGGCGCTGGTATTTTTACCACTCCCCAGGTGATCCCAGTGTGCACAGCTGACATGTCTGAGTCAAACAGAGGTGAGTATTCTCCATGTGCCTCTGCCATCGTGAATTAATCTCTTTAAAGTATTTTTTAGATGGTCGGACAGCATCACTGATTTGATGGAAGTGGTCTGAGCAAGCTCTGGGAGGTGGTGATGGACAGGGAAGCCTGGCATGCTGCAGTCCATGGGGTCAAAAAGAGTTAGACACGACTGAGCGACTGAACAGAACTGATATATACGCACATACACATACATATATATGTATATCTCACAGGACAGGCGTATACACACACACACACATGTGTATATATAATGGAATACTACTAAATCACGAAACAGAATGAAATAATGCCATTTACAGTAAATTATCATACGAAG
Source organism: Aepyceros melampus (assembly GCA_006408695.1). Lineage (NCBI taxonomy): Eukaryota > Metazoa > Chordata > Mammalia > Artiodactyla > Bovidae > Aepyceros > Aepyceros melampus. The sequence continues at coordinate 122,430 of SJXQ01007053.1, forward strand.
TGAAGTAAGTCAGAGAAGGACCAGTATCATATGATACAACTTATTGAGGAATCTAAAAAGTGGTACAAATGAACTTATTTACAAAACAGAAACAGACTCACAGATTTAGAAAACAAATCTATGGTTACCAAAGGGGAAAGGAGGGGGAGATAAATTAGGAGATTACGATTAACATGTACTACTATATATAAAAGTCATAAACAAAGGTCTGCTATACAGCTCAGGGAACTATACTCAGTATTTCATAGTCACCTGCAATGGAGAAGAATCTGAAAAAGTGTATATAAAATCCGGGTCAGGAAGATCCCATGGAGGAGGGCACGGCAACCCACTCCAGTATTCCTACCTGGAGAATCCCATGGACGGCGGAGCCTGGCGGGATACAGGCCGTGGGGTCACGACAAGCCGGACATGACAGAAGCGACTGAGAACACACACAGCACAGTCTGCCATGCACCTGAAACTGACATAACACCGTAAATTAATGGTACTTCAGTCAGAGCTTTAAAAAATCCACGTGCTCAGGGTCAGTCAGACTCTGGATAGATAGTATCATCACAATTGTCTTTCCCCATAGATTCGTTAAACTCGCCCGATCCGTATTCTCTCTTCTCAAGAGTTGAAGCTGCAGTGAGTTGAGTCAGAAGTTCTCCTTCCTTCATAATCGTTTGATTCTTTGATCCATAAGTTCTCCTTCCATAAAACTCTTTAAAAACCTCTCTCTGATCGTTCATTAGAATCAGGGTCCGTGGGCAGCTCCCTGGACCTCCTAAACCTATCCCTCTCTCCTTCCTAAGAGTGACGCACCCCTCAAAGGTGTTGCCAGACCCCACTGGTGGGGAGGGTGGGCTCTCTGGGCTCCTGGGGGCTGGGACACCTGCCCAACGTCCGCTCCAGCATCACTTCTCATCCTCTGTTTGCTCCACACACAGCAGCTCCCCTGCACTTGGCTTCACGTTAGGACGGCAGAGGCCCTTTGAAAGAACACTGATGCTTGACTCCCAGCTCTAGAAATTCTGGTTTAATCAACCTGGGCTTTGACTAGGATGTCAGGAGCTTTAAAAGGTTTCCCAAGTGTTTCTAGTGTGGAGCAAAACTTAAGAACCACTGGTCTGGAGAGAAACATATGTGCCAAAGTGGTTCGCACACCTGTAAACCTGTCAGTCTGCAGGCCCAACTGCCTAGCTCTTTGCTGCCCTCTGCTGGCCTCTGTCAGCCTCACCTGCCACAGAACCCTCTGCTTTAAAAGAGTTTGAAAAGTAGGTATCCAAGAAATCCATGTTTGAAGTCCTAATCTCCAGCATCTCAGATGTTTTGAGACAGAGTCCTTCATGAGGGAATTAAATGAAAATGAGGTCATCAGAGGAAGCCCTGATCCATCTGACCCACATCCTTATAGAAAGTGCATGTGGACACAGGCGTGTCCACAGGGAAGATGGTATGAACACACAGGGAGAAGGCGGCCGTGTACTGACCGTGGAGAGAGGTCTGGACAGACCCTCTGCACGTGGTCCTCAGGGGGACCCACCCTTGCAGACCTTTGATCTCAGACCCCCAGCCTCCAGAGCCAGGAGAAGTGCCTTCCTGTACAGGGCACCGAGTCAGCGGTCTTTCTTTATTTTTTTTTTTACTTTATTTTACTTTACAATACTGTATTGGTTTTGCCATACATTGACATTAATCCACCACGGGTGTACATGAGTTCCCGATCTTAAACCCCCCTCCCACCTCCCACCCCATATCATCTCTCTGGATCATCCCCGTGCACCAGCCCCAAGCATCCTGTATCCTGT